>JACERP010000077.1:0-386183 GCA_014080715.1 Scenedesmus sp. NREL 46B-D3 | reverse complement strand
AAATTGAATTGGATACCCCCAATGAGCCTCTCGTTGGCTCCTGAATGGGGTTCCCACTCCTTGTTGGGTGGAGCATGTAATGTAATGTAATGTATGGATACCATACTGACACCGCAAAACGCTTACGTGCAACTTGCGCTCCCAGTTTTGTCCAGGACAGTTATATAATGCTGGTCGACGTTCCGCGTTCGCCGTACTCCACCGATCTACTGCTTGAGGTTCAACTGCTTGCAGCGGTTGTCGCCGACACAGGCGCTGCCCGTGCAGCTGTCAGCAGGGCAAAAGTGCAGACTGCGTAATTGAAACAACTCACAATCACTGATCAAGCTGTACATGCAGAACACACACATCCAAACTGTCACCACAGTCACTTACGACTTTGCTCTGCAATGGCAGCAGCTTCATGAGCCACTCCTTACCAAGCGTCCTGAGAACCGCAGACCGCGTCTGCTGAGCGGCCACGTCATTCATGCACAGAGCCAGCACGTTGTACAGCTTGACGCCACAAAGGATGCAGCCATGTTGCCGCTTGTGGCAACAAATGCTCCAGCTGTGGCGGCGGCGGCAGCAGCAGGAGCGGCAGTGTGTAATGATTGTCAGTGCTACAACATAGGCATCGGCAGCAAATGCAGACTGCCACAGCAGCAGCAGCAGCAGCAGCAGCAGCAGCAGCAGCAGCAGCAGCAAGCAACAGCAGCAGCAGCAGCAGCAACAGCAGCAGCAGCTACAACAAGTCCCGACACATTCTGCCCAGCTGGCAAGCACACATCCAGCTGCACATGCTGGTTGGTAACACATGGCAGTGGTGCTGCCTTCTGCAGTGCATTGTTTGCGTACACCTAGAAACATGCAGGAAGTGCAGTGGCAGCTGCAGTTTCAAGCGATGTTACAAACCGTGTCACTAATCATGTTACAACCTCCTCACCTGGTGCAAGCTCTGTACAGAGCTCCAGACATGTCTGGATGGTGTAGCCCAACAGCAGCGCCCGCACCACACGATCTCTACAGCAGGCACGTTGCCAGCTGCCCACCACCCCTCAGCCATCACCTGCAAGCAGGCAAGGTGCGCATTGACAGAATGCAACATGTTACATAACAGGGATTGTCAACCTCCCTGGTGGGTCCACCAACCCTCAGTCATCACGTGCCAGCAAGTAGGGAGTCCAGCAGTGCTGCGTGTCAATAAACAACCTTGCTGACATTGCCGCATACTGCAGAGACAACCTCAGGGCACAGACTTGCGCTTAGAATTGATGGCCATCCACCAGCCGCCAGCCATCAGCTGCACAAGTGGTGCAGCACACATCTACAGCAGCTCAAATAAAGGTGATGACAGCATACAAAAAGCAGCTTCATCATCATCATCATATTACCCATTCAAGCCATAGCATCAGCGCCATCGGCCCCGCGCCCCACCGGGGCGGAAAGAGGAGGGAGCACTGCTCCAGAATGTTTGCATGCATTGCGCACATCCCAAGACTTGACAAGAAAAGCAGCAATACACGGTGACACCATCAGACATCTTCCAGAACTGCCCCAAATATCATCAGATACAAAACGCAACACCTTGATTGACGAATCAGCCATGGACAAAACGCTGCGCAACTTTTCAGCGCAACCAGGCAGGGATCTGATCTCAGCAAACATATCATCCCTCTGAGCAGAAGTAGCAGGGCAATAAACATGAAGTGTGACAAAGACTCAACTTCTGCACCACAACAAGGACATCCTGAAGTGGAGTTAGCTCTGCGACCGCCAAACTGACTAGTACGCTCATGTACACACGACAACCCATACGAACAGGCAACAGCAATTCAATACCACGTGGAATTGCCACTGAACGCAAGTACGGCCTAGGCCTCCTGAAACCCACAGCATCAACATGAGGGGATGCACATGAGCCACATACCGACTCAGAGTGGAGTGTTCCAACGTTTCACATGCAATCCTTTCAGCATGTAGTGTCTGACCTGCTTGTTGACATGGCTCTTGCACGCACTGGCTCTGCCTTCCGCGGTCACAACATTCACACCATACTTGCACAGCAGGCTCTGCACATACTTGTGCCACGGTGTCACCGCCACAGCACCACTAGGACGCCTCCATTCAGCTGTAAACACTTGATTTGGCAGCCGAACGCCCTGCATACGCTGAATCCTGTAGTAGTACTCCAAAGCCCTCTGATGAAGCCACATATGCAACGGTTTCACACCCCATTCTGCCAAGAGAGCTGAAGAGCATGGGCGCTCCTTGCCACAGCGCATTGCGCATTTGATGATGTCTGTCTGCACTTTGTCATCAGCTGCAGTTGCCTAGCTGTGGACGGAAACCAAACCTCACTGCCATATTCGACAATGGGACGGACACACGTCAGCAACAGTATGCGTTTAACCTCCACACTGATGCTGCGGCTCTTCCAAATTGGCATGAGCGCACCCTTCACACGTTGCACCTCAGCCAGCATCTTCTCAAAATGTGTGGTCCATGTTCAGGTATTGTTGAACCACAGGCCAAGATAGCAGTACTCCGATACAACAGGCACAGGGACATTGTTCCAAACAATGCCGGAGTCGACCAGCTGGCTGGTCTGTCTTGCTGGCAGCACATGCATGACGGCAGACTTCAAGCTGTGGAGCTTGAAGCGCCACTGGCAACTGTAATTGTAAACAGTTGCAGCCACAGCCTGAACTTCAGACAGAGACCCGCAGACAGCAACAAAGTCATCAGCCTGCATGGCTGCCACAACTTGGCCTGCAGGTTCGTCACGAGGGCCCATGAGGGTAACGCCAGGGTGCTTTGCATGCACGTCACGCAGCAAGTCGTCGATAAACAACAGGTACAGTGTGGGCGAAATAACATCACCCTCATGCAGGCCAAGGTCGCAGGTGAACCTATCCGTGGTGCAACCCTCATGAGACACCACACGCTGCGCGCCCTGATACAAGTTGTACAAGACACGGAACATCTTGCCACGCACACCCTTATCCCACAGCTTCTGGAACAAGCCATCAAGCCAGACCGTAGGGAATGCCTTGAAGGTGTCAACAAACAACACATATGACTCCTTTCCCTCAGCTTTCCTGCCATCAAGGACCTCGCTGAGCACGCTTTGATGGTCAGCACAACTGCGCTTGGGGCGGAATCCGTTCTGACTCTCGTGCAGCAGCGGCGCCGCTGCTGCTGTAGCAGCAGTTGCGCGTGGCTGCTGCTGCTGCTGCTGCTGCTGTTGTGCTGAATGCTGGCCTTGCTGCTGCTGCTGCTGCTGCTGCTGCTGCTGCTGTGCTTGTGTTTGCTGCTGCTGCTCCTGCTGCTCGCCCTCTGCAAACTTGATAAGGCGCTGATTGAGGACGCTGGTGTAGAACTTATAGAGCACGCTGAGCAGGGTGATGCCGCGGTAGTTGCCTGGGTCTGTCAGCTCGCCCTTCTTAGGCATGCTGACGACTGTCCCCGGCACCTGATGTACCTGCTCAAGCTGCCACATGAGGCTGCAGTACTGCAGCAGCATGTCTGCAACTGTGTTGCCTCCGTACTTCAAAAGCTCGTTGACAATGCCTTCCTCTGCAGGGTTGCCAGCTTTGCCTGTGCGTAGACGCTGCAAGCATGCAGAAACCTCGGCGGCAGTGATGGGCAAGTCCAGCGGGCAGGGTGGGGCAGCATGAGGTGCGGTTGAGTCATGAAGGTACTGCTGTACATTGGCGGCAACCTGTGTCATGTGCGCTGGGTCGAACTGGGGGTTTGCGGCGGCAAACGCTGCATGGCTACCAACACGCTGATAGTGGCATTTGAATGCATCTGTTTTTTCTGCAGGGGTTGAAGCCGTCTGTCCTGAGGGGTGCTGCATGACACTGTACACGGCCTCGCTGACATGCTTAGGGCACAGGCGATGCACAAGCTGCCACATATCCTTCTCCCCAAGCGTGCTGTCATCACTTAAGCGGTCTCTGTACGCTGCAGTGATTGCATGCTCGCATCGCTGTTTGTGCTGCTTCTCAGCTGCTTTGATAAGCTGTGCAGTAGCCTTGCGCTGCTGATCAAATGCATCCCAGTCTGCAACAAGGCCGGACTCCCTGTACTGTGTAAAGGCCTGCACCCTGGCCTGCACAGCATTTGTCAGCTCCTGTGTCCACCACGGGAAGGACTTGCCAACCCAGACCCTTTTAAACCCAAAACTGGCATTGACCGCCTGACAAAGCGCTCCCAGCAGCTGCGCATGTGCTTGTTGTACTGCAGCATTGGCCGTAAGTTGAGCTGCATAAACCTGCTGTTGTAGCACGGTAATAGTGGACGTATAAGCAGCGCCCAGCTGTGCCAGGGCCTCCTGGTACGCCTCAAGTTCGGCCGATTGCTCCCCATTGCGCATTTTGCGCATTTTGAAATCATTCGGCTGTGCATTGAGGCGCAGCTTGACCTGTTTTGCAGGGCGACGTGCCACAGGCCTTTGAATGCAAGCAGACACTGGCAGGTGGTCAGTAGAACCCACTGTGTATGGCCCAACCTTGGCTGTTGGCCTGGCGGCAGCTTGGCACGGCATAGCAATGTCAGCAGACGCAATGATGTAGTCATTGAGGGACCTCCGCGCGGTGCCCCTGTGGGACCTGTCACATGTGATGTGCTGGTGGGGAGAGGTGGGTGCTGTGCGGGCATTCAGTGAGTAGAGATTGACGGCATTGAGCAGCGAGAGAAGGAGTTCGCCATTGTTGTTTGTGGTTGTTTCGCCATGCATGCCAATGCGATCTGTGGGGCTTGCACCTTGCCCGACCCTGGCGTTGAAGTCACCCATGATCAACACAGAGCCTCTGCTCGACAGGTATGCGAGGTCCTCCTGCAGCGCTGAGTAAGCAGCCCTCCTCACTGGCGCATGCTTGTTCATATCAGGCATATACACCACTCCAATAAACAGCTTAGGAGCACCATTCTGCCCTGGCACCACTAGCCACAGTGCATCCTCGTATTGCTGATCAGCAAAAGCAAACACTTTCACAGCATTGGCAACAGCGGCATGCACAGCAACCGCAACACCACCACTGGCACACCCATTCTCCCCAAGAGGCCTGGCCTTACTGATGTATGTGTAGCCCGGAATGAGATCGGCAGGCCGCAGCTTCCCTGGCGCCTCCTTGGTTTCCACAAAGCCCATGATGTCGCAGCGCAGATTTTTGAGTAATTGGCAAACTTCCACCAGGCTTTGACCTGCCTTGGGCATGTTGTTCACATTGAGGACGCCGCACACCAATCCAGTGCTACCTGGCTGCACCGGTGTCCTGTTGGGGCGGTGGCGGCGATGCTGCAGGGTCCTGCGGCTGGGCCTGGTGTTGTTGGAGCGTTGGCTGTGCCTGCAGCCCTGCTGCTGACCTGTGCTGCGCCGAGCAGGTGCTGCCTGCTCAGTGCCTGCGGGCTGCTGTTCCTCGTCCTCGGATGCAGGCACAAGCTCATCCTCCTCATCCTCCGTGTAGCCCTCAGCGGCGTAGTCGTCACCCGGTAATGCGGCCTGAGACAACTCAGCATCAGGCTCGAGCACAGCATACTGGTTAGACAGCACCAGGCCCGGCGCTCAGCTGCTCACGCCGGCCCGCTTGAGTGCGGCCTGCATGAGCACCGCGTGCTGACAGGATGACTGCGCCATTGAAGGTGAATACAGCGCGCCAGTGCAGTACACGCTGAAGCTGCTGCTTCAGCATGACCACCATGCATGCTGTCAGCTGGCGCACTGCCGATGACGGCATGGTGAACACGATGGCTGTCTGCCCCGCCCAGAAGGCCCTGCCTGTGAGCAAGTCGCATGGCACATCTCCTCCTGACATCTGTGCAACAGCATTCAGGCCCGCGGCCCGCACCTGGGCGACGGTGGTTGCTGTCCTGCGTGGGCCAAACAACTTCACCTGGTAACCCCAACTGTTCTCATCCCTGGTTTGATGTCTCTGGGCGCGGCTAGACCCAGTGATTGTTCCGCTGGACGGTGCAGCCTCAATCTCAGTGGGGCCACCAGGTGCTGCAGTGGCGGCAGGAACTTCGGTATCCGCAGCTGCAAGTGGGTTTGTAGGGTTGGTAATACGCGCAGCAATGCGGGTTGGTCGGTTCGCGGGTTGGGGTGTGCCCACGTAGCCACCTGCAGAAGCGGAGGCATACGTGTCAATGCAGTGTCCCATTGGTGGCCTGTCCCACTGGTGGTGGCATCGGCAATCATCGGTGCCACTCATCATCATCATCATATTGCCCATTTCAAGCCATAGCAACAGCCCCACCGGGGCGGAAAGAGGAGGGAGCACTGCTCCAGAATGTTTGCATGCATTGCGCACATCCCAGGCCTTGACAAGGAAAGCAGCAGTACACGGTGACACCATCCGACATCTTCCAGAACTGCCCCATATATCATCAGATACAAAACGCAACACCTTGATTGACGAATCAGCCATGGACAAAACGCTGCGCAACTTTTCAGCGCAACCAGGCAGGGATTTGATCTCAGCAAACGTACTATCCCTCTGAGCAGAAGTAGCAGGGCAATCAAACATCAAGTGTGACAAAGACTCAACATCGGTGCCACTGTGAATGGCGCCACTACTCGCGGCTCACGGCCACCAGCACCGTGACAGCCTGAGGTATTGTTACTGACCGGGGTGTTGCTGTGACAGGATTGTTTTGGACCTCCAGCAGTTCAATGAAACAGTGCACATGTTTTGCTGCTGCGTTGGAGTGCTGCCCCTTTTGACATGTTTCTTCACATGTCACTTCTCTGGACTCTGGTGCTTCATCGTGCTCAACAGTGCATCCAGCGGAGCATACATGTGGGTATTGCCAGCATTGCTTACACATGCCTACAGCTTTACATGAGGGAGGCCCGGTTACATTTCGCGTTTGGGTCCCTTCCGCATAAGAGGGTGCTGCTGCTAAACAACAGCTGCTTGTTACATGTCACACAGCTGGTGACAAGGGTCTCTCTCTACATGCTCTCTCTACATAGAGTGCTTCTTCTTCATGACATAACACCCCTTGGTTGTGGGCTTGCTGCACTACAGGTTGCAGCCAGTTGTCATGGCTAGCTAGCTCTGTGCATGCAAGCAGCAGACACTGGACCGGGTCCACGATGCAAGATAGTTCACCAATGTGGCCTGCTGCAAAGCCCCATTCCAGCAATGTGACTGCTGCATTTTCGGCATTCTGCTTAACGGGTGCAACGTGCTTCTATTCAACACTATGTACTTTTTATACTTGGCACTAGGCACGCGGCAGTGACAGCATGTGTTGTGGCGGATCTCAGTTGCTGCCATTCTGACGGCAGCAATACTCAAGCATGCAAACGCCGATGTTTGTAAGTATCTCCCTGTTTTTTTGCCAGCACACATGCCGCCGTGTGGTGAGGTGCTGATGCTGACGGCAATGATGCAGCCACACTACCAGGCAAGTGCATGTTTGGCGCGCGTGTGCCGAGCGTGCCGGACGAAGTGCTGCACACCCACATCTCACACGTCCGTTTCAGCATGTTAAGCTCGTCCCAACTCAGTTCGAGAAGATGTCAACATTACCAAACCCTTGCCAACGTGTGGTGTGACAGCGTCCAATCCTATCCAGGAGTCACAGGCCGGCCCTGTCCTGCCTGGTCACTTAGAGTTTTAGTAATTGCTCGTGTGGGGTCTCTCTGCACATTTTAGACATCACGCCTTGCTGCTGACATCACACACAGCTTCCACCGTTAATAGCTAGACACGTCTGTTCAAGGTACCTTGCAGACGTATCCCGGGATCTGCCGCTTCAGGCAAGAGTTGGCCCCTGAGGTGCCTGCAGCGTGAGTTGGCGTTGGTGACGCGCAACCAGCCCTCAGATGCGCGGCAGCAGTGCAGGAGCTCTGGAGGTCCTTGCAGCTGCTGCAAGTAAACAGAAGAAGAAGGGCGCCCGCGCCAAGGCTGGGGTGAGTTGCTTTATTTGCTCGAATCAGCAGCAAATCAGCACTGCAACTCTGAACATCCTCCTGCGCGCAGGTGGACCAGCAGCCCTCAATTCAAGGCAAGAAGAAACAACCGACCTGGCAGCTGGCAGGTGCGAGCTGACCAAATGCATCCCCCGCGTTCGCGCGCCTCTCCTGCCACTCATGCCATGGTTCGCTGCTTGCAGGCTGTGATGAAGAGGGCGATACGTCTGCTTCAGACGACCACGTCGTGCTGGCTTTGAGCGGGCAGGTGAGTAGTGGGTTGGGGATGGTGGTGGGCTAACTGTGGCTAGCGATGCATGCATTGGCAGTGTCTCCAGTTGGTCGTCAAATCACAGCTTGGCTGCCGCACCGAGGCTAGCCGCTCTGTCATGTTTGCAGGCAGGGCATGCTGTTGTGCATAGCTCCTGTCGCGCAGGCCTGTGCTCAGGGTGGCTGCTGCTGCCTGCCTGCAGGAGATGGTGGAGGAGTCTAGGAAGCGCAAGGCAGCGCAGCAGCAACGTAGCACAGACCACCCCGCAGCTGTACTGAACGGAGTTGTAGTTGGTCGGCAGGATGCATTGCAGCCTTTGCCAGCCAGTACAAGTAAGCACAGGCAGCTGTCGCGTGTGATCCTCATTCTGCAACTGTAGCACTGGCAGCCTTGCCATTGCAGTGCTTGCAGCTAGCAGAAGTATTGCTGTTTGGCTTCCTGATCTGCGTGTTTTGGAGGCACTTACATGTGCATGCGTTGCAGCAGTGGTCCTGGAGTTGCTGCTGTGGGTTCCTGCGCTGGGTGTGCTGTGTGGTTGCTGTGGGTGGCAGCACACGCCTTGGCTGTTCACCCCACAGCACTGATGTTGTGTGTTGCTGTTGCTGCACGTTGCCGCCACTGCCTCCAGGGATGCGCTGCGTTTTGTTGATGCAGAGGAGGCAGAGGCAGTGTACAGCATGGTGGCGCTGACCCAGGCCAGGGGCCTGGCCTGGCCACAGCAGCAGCTGCAGGCTCCAGCAGCCGCAGAGGTGAGCAGCTGACGCGCTCCCGGCTTCGCGTGTGGTGCATGGTTGTGGCCTCTGCCAGTCATTGCGGCAGCTATCACTGCAGGAGCTGGTGATCTGGTGTAGGACCAACAGTGTGTGTTTGCACGTCACCATTTGGTGTTGCTGCTGTGTATGCTTGCACCTTGCTGTTTGTTATTTTTTGAACCTGGCTGCGGTGTGGCTGCATGTTGTTTCGCAGGCGTCAGAAGGCCGCGCAGCAAAGCGTCAGCAGGTTGCAGCACGGCAGCCAGCTGCGCCAGCATGCAGCGAGGGTGGCAGCTCTGACAGCAGCGCAAAGTCTGCACCGTCACCCAACCCTGCAGGCCAGCAGCAGCAAAAGCAGCAGCAACAGAAGCGGCAAGGCGTGGCACTGGCAGCAGGGCCTTTCTTCCCTGGTTGCATATCGTCAGGGCCGATGGCACCAGGCGGGCTGCAAATGCAGGCGATGCAGGCACAGATGCATGCACATGCAGCAGCACGGTGTGGTGCTGCAGGCGCTGCTGCATCTGGTGCAGGTAGCATGCCTATGGCCCCAGGTTTCTTCCCGCCTGGAGGCATGATGGGTGTGCCCCCTGGCGCCCCTGGCTGCCTCCTGCCGCCCTTCCTGCCGCCCTGGGCCGTGCCCCCTGCCATGATCCCCATGATGTTTGGAGGCATGGGCATGTTTGGGCCAGTGCCTCCCAACAGCCCGCCGCTGATGCCGCTGGCCCCACCAGGCATGGGCCTACCAGGCATGCCCATGATGCCGCCGCATACCTGCCTGGATTGCACTTGGTCAGCGCGCCAATGCAAGCAGCAGGCGCTGGCAGCGAGCCTGCTGCTGGCATCCCAGTCAGTGGCCTGCTGCAGCCCAGCCACGGTGGCCAGGGCCAGTAACAGCACAGCAGCAGAGGCCTGCCAGCGGCAGGCAGGCAGCTCAGAAGCCCCACAGCCTGCAAGGCCAGGGCCAGCAGGTGAAGCCGGCGGCAACAGGGCCTCCCAAGGCTGCTGGTGTTGCTGCTGCCACTGTTATCCGTGTCCTGCCCGAGGTGGCAGCAGCAACAAGCCTGCAGCCGCCAGCACCAGCCCTGCCAGCCCAGCCGCACCTGAGACTGGTGCAGCAAGCCCCGCAACGCACTCGCCATCTGTGCAGCAGCAGCAGCAGCAGCAGGCTGAGCTGCATGTCCAGCTGGAGCGCCTGGATGTTGCTGCCTGAAGCCGTGGGTGCTGCGCACCTTCTGTGAGGATGTTTACCTGCTGCTGCTGGACGTGTGGCGACCCGGCAGTGGCAAGTGGAGGATGCGGTGTGGGCCTGGAAGCTGCATGTGGCGCAGCCCAGGCGGGGCGGCGCGCCGCCAGACTACAGGGCCTTCCTGGTCAGCCTGTTTGGACTGGAGAAGCTGCTGCAGCTGACAGCAGCAGACAGGGCGCGGGCTGGTGCTGCCAGCGCAACTGCTGTGGCACTGCCTGAGCCAGCTCCTGTGCTGGCACGGCAGAAGGCCGCAGGTCGCAGCGGCAGCAGTGGTGCAGCGGGTGGCGTGCCAGTCATGGCTGTGGCAGGCGGGGGCCTGGCGGTGCCTGGGGGCGTGGCGGTGGGCGCTGCCGCCTCGTCAGCTGCTGCCGGCACGGCTGTGTAGCCTCAGCCTGCATGAACTCGCGGGCCGCTGCGCGCCGCTGCTGGCAGCTGCTGGGCCAAAGGGCAGCAAACATAGGTTGGTTGGTGGCGGTGCGCTGCGGTGGTGTTATGCGTTGCGTAGTGTCAGAGGCCCTGCAGTGCCAGCGTGGTGCAGAGGCGTGCAGTGCCTTCCTCCACAGCTGTGAGCATGACTTTGTGGAGGCTGTTACCGCCACCAAGGCAGCAGCTTCAGCAACAGCAGTGCAGCACAAGTTGTGACGGCAGGCTGGGGGTGTGCTGGCCTAGCATGGCAGCAACAGAGACAGCATCAGCACTGCTGTCTTCGTCAGCATTCACTTTGCGCGTCTTTGGTGCGTGAGTGTATGTACAACAGTATTGTGCACTGGATGTGTCGCTGTCATTTGTTTGTATTGTGTGTTGTGCCGGGATGCAAGCTTTGCATATGGCTTGTGTTGGGTGATGTGGACGATGACACAAGGCGTAGTAGTAGGAGCACGCCGTTGCCTTGTGGATAGGCTGTACTGGTAAGCCAGGCTGGTAGCCGTGGCAGGGGAAACTTGCTATGGCCCCTTTTGTACACCGGTGTGTGTGTGTATATATGTGCAGAACGAAAAATTCTGCTGGCGACGACAGCTGAGACAGCTGCGGCGATGTTTAATCCAGTGACGCATGTGATAGTGTGCACCTGGCGCTGGGGCAGACGGCCAGCTGCCACATGCCTGCCACCACCTGCTGCATGCATGCTGCGTGCCACAGTGCAGCGCTTTGTTGCTGCACCGCAACAGCCGGGTGCTTGCCTGCAACAGGTGTGGTGGCGCCAGGATAGCAATGGCCCCGCCTGTGCATGTGCACACCGCTCGTGCCATGGGCGCGTGGCAGGGCGTATGTTTTGTTTGTTACTGTGCAGTGCTGTGGTTGATGCACTGTGCATGCCAGAGGCACCCAGCAGGTCACCGACTGTCCAAAGCAACAGCTGGTCTGCGACTGCTGTCGGAGTTCCAGCTGCACCAGCCAAGCACCTGAGGCGGCTACTGGGCGGCAGGACAGTGCTGGGCGGGTGTGCCGTGTGCGCTGCCTGCCTGGCCCTGCCTGTGGCTTCTGCATGCACAAATTGTGTGAGCTGGTTGCTGCAGTGATAGCGTGCTGGCTAGCGTGCTAGCTTCCTGCTGCCAGGCGTGTGTTAGTGCGGTGGGGGTTGCCAAGCATGCCCAAGCATGCCCTTTGGCCTGCAAGGGGTTACATCATTCGCAGTTCCCTGCATTTCTTTTACTGATTGTTGTGTTTGTTGCCGCCATGTCGTTTGCGAGTGCACGCATCATCTGCACTCTGCCAGGCGCATCATACTTTGTGGGGTGGCCTGGGATATAGTACAGTACAGTGCGACGCCCGTGTCAGTGGTGGGCAGATTTACAAGCTGCATGGCTCGCTGAGAGGGAAATGTGTTTGCGTGTGGGCAGCAGCATTGCACATGGATTGGCTGTTACTTTTTTGTGTTGAGCTGCCGTGGTCAGTGTTGTATTTGTGTTATTGCATCACATCAAGCAAGTGCTGTGGGCTGTGATTGTTGCAGCCTTTGTGGGAGTCGCGCACATCATTTACGCGCAGGACAGCATCAAAACCCAACGTGTGCAGCAACAGTATCTTCAGGGTGGCATATCAACAGAACAACACGCAGATGCTCATGATGCAGCGCTGGTCACATTGCGGTGCTGGTGAGCTGAGGTTGCAATCCATGTAGACCAGGCTGTGCGTTCCCGCTGCAACATCCGGGAAGAGTGCTCTGGTCACAGTGATCTGTGGTGAGAGACGGGGAACAACGCGCACAGATGCGCAGCCAGGCTGTCGAGGCTGCGGGGGTGTTGGCGGGTGGTGATGCGTGGCGGCGCCCGTTGCTGTGGAGGGCAGGAGGGCGCCCTGGTGCTGTGTGGAGCAGCCTTTGATGTCCTTTGCAATTCTTTTGGCCATCGTCTGTTGTCATTGTCGGCATAATAAACACAACAGCGCCATTGTTGAGGCCTTGACGGTTTGGAACCTTCCTGTACTTATACTGTTGTGGTGTGTGGGCGGCCTGCACTTTTTCCAGGCTGCGGCTAGGGTTGTTCGATGCGGTGCTGCTGTTGTGGCTGCTGATGCCAACAACCAACACAGCAGCGAGGCATGCACGGCAAGGCTGGAGAAGAGGGTAGTATGCATCGCCATGCTCTGTACTTTTTAAGGGTGTGATGTATGGCCTTGTCTCATGTATGGGGTGTTTGTCCTTTGTGGGCAGGGTTGTGACTGTGACTGGTCAAGGGCTGCTGGCGGTGCTCCCACATGCAGCCACAGCATACACAACAAGTCAGACCTTTGGGCAAGTTGCGAGTGCCTTGGCCGAGTATATATCTTTGCACGTGTTTTGTACGGAGGAGCAAAAAAAACCGTGCTGCGTGTGGCACGTGGGATGACGCTGCGGCTGTGCAGCAGAGCGGGGCTGGCGTGCACCAGTTTACTGGGCTGCCCTGTGCATGTGAGTGTGCACGTGCTGCATGGTGCAGCGCCCAGGGAGCCGTTGGTTGTTGTTTAGGGAGGCGGCGTGCTGCTGCTGTGGGCCCTCCTGCAGTGCAGCTGCTGCCGCTTCCTGCAAGCACTGAACATGTACCACCACTATGCAGAGATGCGGCAGTCATGGTGCTGATCACCCTATTGTTGCTGGGGATTCATATACTGTTGCAAGGATGTCGGCCGCCGTCTGGCAATTGGCAGACGGCAGTGTGTGATGGCTTATTCCAGGCTGGGGGCTTGTTTGCAGCCTGTGTTGTTGTGGAAGCTGTTGTGGGTCGCGCAAGTGTGCGATCTAAGGATGCATCGGAGTAGCACTCCCCTTTCACAAAGAATTACAGCAAGTCTTGTCAGCAGACAGCTAGGAAAGTCGTATGTGGTGTGTTTGTGCATGGCTGATGTGAGAAGCAGTGGCACTGATGTTTGTGTGTAAAAAAATATTGTGAATATATATCTGTAGACGAGGTTACTTGGGCCTGACGTGAAGCAGAATTCGCCATGAAACCCGTGACTGGTCGCAGGGTCATATCAGCTCCAAACAAACCCTCCTTAATGCGCTTCAGCGGCAGCACAACATACACTATGTTTCACGGCAGTGTACCTGAGGCATAGCGCAAGAGCTGCTACTCCTATCAGGCAGCAACGACACCAGCGAGTCACACGGTTGGCTTGATTGTGTCGCAGAGATCATGCGCCATGCAGGCGCATTCGAGCTTCATACGCACGACTTGCCCATTGCGCTTACAACAACCACCCAACAATGTGCGCGGACTGTGGGGGGCAGCAGACACAGCAGCAGCAGCAGCAGCAGCGGTGCCTGTTCTCAAGCCGAGAGGTGGAACGAAGCCTCTGCTGGTGCCACGGGCAGCGGACTCTGATGGAGGGCCAGAAGAAATTACTAGAGACACGATAAAGCGGTTGACAAAGCTGTTCTACTACAACAAAGCAGGTGAGGGAGGATATCTGCTAGACAGCGGATGACCTGCTGACGCTGCTCCTGGATGGATTGCTGCAGCAGTGCACGGCAGCACATGATGCATGCCGGTGCACCACACAGCCGCCATGTGGATCACTCCCCGCTGCTGCTGCTGCTATGCCGTGCCTTGCTGTGCTGAACAACTGTAGCAGATGCCATAACAACCCGCACTTCGCAGGCAGATGCTGGGTCAGGCAGTACACAGGCAGCAGCAGCAGCAGCAGCGTCCGGTGCAGCTTCTGGGCTGCACTTCAGCAACCTGCCCATGTGGCGAACGGAGTGGGCTGTGCTGCCAGGCTGCCAGGTGAGCCCTGCAAGGCAGGCCAGGCTGCAGCCGTAACACCAGCGGCACACCAAAGGGCAGCAGAGCAAGCAAGGTGACAGCAAGAGGGGCCGTCGCCAGGTCTGTCAAGCAGCTAACAGTGAGCTTGATGTCTAGGCTGGGATGAGCAGCCATTGCCACGGGTGTGCACGCATTCTGCATACTAGGTGAGCCCTGCCAGCCGCCCCCTGTCATGCTGATCATGCCAGCCTCCTGCCGCCTGCACCCAAGCAGCACCTGCAATGACACACATCAGCCCAGCACGTGCACCATGTTGGCGCATGGAAAGTGCGGCTGGCATTGCAGGAGCGGCATTTGGCAGCCGCCCAGCACCCGGCCTAGTCGACACCTCTGCCGTATGCCGCTGCTCACGCGGCCCTCTTGATGGCTGCGGCCGCCTGCAGGAGTTCCTGCACGTGCTTGCGCCGCACTACGTGCACATGTTTGAGGCCATATTCAGCAGGCCGCGCCCCTGGCTGTTTGGCCACCTGCTGCTGCCTGCTGGCAGCAAGAGCCTGGGCAGCCCCTCCTACCAGCTGGCCAGCGGCAGCCAGGCGCCACTGGTGGGGGTGCTGGTGCAGGTCACGCGCGCTGTGCGGCTGCGGGACGGAAAGTTCCTCATACTGGCCACCGCATGCGCGCGCTTCAAGGTGGGGGGCGCGGCTACAGCAGCAGCAGCAGCAGCAGCAGCAGCTGCTGCAGG
This sequence comes from Scenedesmus sp. NREL 46B-D3, assembly GCA_014080715.1. Lineage (NCBI taxonomy): Eukaryota > Viridiplantae > Chlorophyta > Chlorophyceae > Sphaeropleales > Scenedesmaceae > Scenedesmus > Scenedesmus sp. NREL 46B-D3. The sequence continues at coordinate 371,085 of JACERP010000077.1, read as the reverse complement.
ATGTCATAGTTAGGCACGCACCTGGCGGCACTGGCGGCACCTGGCAGCATGGCAAGGAAAGGCAGGGCATACTGCTGTGCAGGCGTCGGGCGGGGTCCTGTTGTTTTGACATGAGCTGCTCCTAGCCTGCGCCCTGGGCTGCCTGGTGCCAGTCCTGTGCGCTGAGCGCATCTTGTTCCCGCCTGGCTCTGCTGCCCCCGCTGTGGGTACTGTTGCCGCCGCACCAGGTGGTGCGCTGTGTGCGTGAGCTGCCGTACAGCATCGCTGACGTGGAGCTGCTGGAGGATGTGGAGCTGCTGGAGGCGGTGCAGGGCGCAGCTCTGAACGCAGCCATGCAGGTGAGGCGGCTGCAGGGCCTGGCTGTCTGGCCGGCCAAGTAGCACAGCTGGCTGGCCTGAGGGCTGGCTGATGCCTGGCTGGGCGGCTGGGAGGTGCACAGCGCAAGAAGCGGCTTTGGGCGCAAGTTGCACAGCACTGCTGCAACAGACTGTGTTCAAGTTGGTGCACCTTTGCTCCCAGCCTGTGCTCCCATCCGTTGAAGCAGGCTGTACCTCTCCCCTGACAGGCCAATGCAAGGACCACACACCTCTCAAAATGCCTGCACCTGACGCATGCTGTTGCTGGCCTGGTGTGACGTGCCTGCACTGGCACGTGCACTGCTGCCCAGACGGCGGGTGATGACGTCAGCATCACCAACCTCATGGCAGCTGCCGGCGCCGCAACGCGCGAGGCTGCCGCTGCTGTGGCCTGGGCCTGGCTGCGCGGCTACGAGCTGTCGGTGGCGGCGCAGCAGGAGTGGCCTGGGCCCGGGCCGCGCGAGGGCGAGTCCGACCTGGAGACGCACCTGCTGGTGCAGGAGCTCATGGCGCACGGCGTGGCAGAGGTGGGGCGCCAGCGGCGCCTGTGTGGCAGACGAGCACAGCAGCGCAAGCCAGCTGCCCCTCTGTCCTGCAAGCCATATGTTTACACCATGCATAAGGGCAGAGGTGCCCGCATGTCGCGGGTGGGCTGCGCTGGCAGCTGCATGACAAGGGGTGTGCGTCACAAACCGCACACACACGGCAGGTGGCATTGCCAGTGCATGGTGTCACTGCTTCTGGCCCACCTGGCAACATGTGGCCCTGGGAGTGTAGGGTTGCATGGTTGTTTGATGTAATTGGTTGTGGCCCCTTGGTTGCCGCAGGTGCTGCCGCTGCCTGATGGCGTTGTCATTGGGCGCTGCAACTTGCTCCAGGTAGGCAGGCAGCCGGCTGGGCTGCCAGGGACACTGCAGCACTGTAAGGCTGTCTGACCAGTAACGGGGGAGGAGACTGTTGACACACGGAATCAGCAGCCCTTTTGTCAATGCATGCGACATGGCAGCCAGCACATTGCTGACGGGGCAGTGCCAGCATGCTGCAGGCCAGCATCATAGAGGTTTGCATTGTATGCAAGCAGTAGTTCAAATGCGCCTGGTGTTCATCATCATCATATCATCATCATCAAATGCGCCTGGTGTTGTGTGTTGTGTGTCTGCACGTATGGATAAGAGCTTTGTTCAGATCAATTGCTCTGTTGCGCCTTCCGCTGCTGTCCTGTGAGCCTCAGGTGGCTGCAGCAGTCGACACAGCATTGCAGGAGACGCTGCAGAACATGGGGCAGCTGCTGCAGGCTGGCCAGGCAGCCTTGCAGGGCAGGGCATCAGGGCTGTTGGGCAGCTTTGCGGATGACAGCAGCATCACCAGCCTCAACACAGCGGCTGAGCGGGGCGTCAACCTGCAGGTGGGCCAAGGATGCGGCGGCTGCACAGATCTGTGCTGCTGCTGTAATCTCCTGTGGTGTGTAAGAATAGAAAAAACCCATGTTGGGACGCAGTGACCATCTGCGGTGGTATTGTACATCATTGTAATGTCAAATTAATGACACCCTGTGTTGATGCACAAGTCCAGCAGCGGGCATTCAGCATATACTTATGACAACGTCATGGCACAGCCAGCACATGTGCCGGGTGACACGTGCCGTCACTCGAGCAGTGGCTGACGCTGGTCATCCACTCCTCGCCACCTGCGCCTGTCAAGTTGCAGGGTGCCGAGTTTGCAGAACTGCTAAGCAGCAGCGCGGCCAGCAGCACTGTAGAAGATCTGCTGTTGCTGGAGGCAGCCGTTTGGGCGCAGCTGGACACGCTCATTGCGCTGGCAAGCAGAGTCAGGGGCACAAGGCATGTGCTCCCGTTTGGCCTTCTGCAGCTGCGGCCTGCACCTGTACACCCGAGCAGCATGCTGCAGACCAAGCCACCAACGGTACAAGGCTCCCTTGCTGTTGAAGTGGCAGCAGCGGCAACACACAGGGATGCGGAAGGTGGCAGCAACAGCAGCAGCAGCAGCGGCAGCAGCACCAGCAGCTGGGAGGGCAGCTTGCACTCGCCCCCAGCTGCTGAGGTGGTGTTTGATGAGACAGATGACGCAGCAGCAGTCACCAGTGCACCCAACAGCAGCAGCGGCATCGACAACCTTGAAAGCAACAGCAGTAACACCACGAGCGCCCAGGAAGCCCTCAGCAGCAGCAGCAGCAGCGGCGGCAGTGAAGAGCTCCAACAGCAGTCCCCGGGAGCCTCGCAGTATGCATATGCTGCCTCTGATGGCTGTGACGCACATGCCGACCCGCTGTGGCCGCCGCTGCGGCGCACTGCGCGGCTGTCGTGGGCTGCAGCCAGTGTGGTCGGCCAGCTGGAGCAGGACAAGGCAGAGGTGAGACAGGCCCTGCTGGAGGCGACCAGTGTTGCGCAGCGACTTCGCTTTGTTCTGGCTGTGCTGGGCAAGCATATCAAGGTGCTGGCTGCAGTAGCGGCTGTCAAGTCATTGCAGGATGAACAGTAGGGCTGCCTAGTAGAATGTCGCTGCAAACACATCAAGTTGGAATTGCTCAGCATGCTGGATATCCTGTCGGATGCCATGCTTGCGCATGCATGCAGAGAAGCACCCAAAGCACGAAGGCGCACGGTTGGCGAGGCTTGGCCGCAACAGCACATGCAATGATTGCTGCCTTCTGGCTTGCAGGGGTGCCGCACACAGCAGCCTGTGTTTTTGTTGTGGCTTTGCATGGGGTTATGGTGTCACGTTGGATCCTGAAAGCATTGCAGCAGGATGGCATCTTCTGTACAACAGTTGTTACAAAGCACGCACAGTAGAAGCAGGTGTATGGTGTATGTAGGAGGCCTGTGGACCCGGTTTTGCTCAAGGGCAATTTGTTATTGTACATCACATGCACTCATCAGTCGTGGCTCATGCACATGTATCAACTGTTAATTCATAGGCTGTGAAACAGGGGCCATTGCATTCGCATGAAGTGAGCTGTTGCTGCAGATGGGGATACAACCAGACACACAGTGTGACTGATGCGTCATGTTGGCTTCACAATGCAGCAATCAAGTGCTTGCAGGCGACAACGTGCCCAATGTGATGTAAAAGAACGACTTTTCAAACGGCTCCTGGGCTCCATGTCTTACTAAGCACAGTGTGCTATGGGCTGCCACCAATCGCCTTACCACCCGGTATCAATGCCTTGAGCCGCATGCATGTTCCCAGCTGGTTGCAAGTCATTATGCTTCATAATTGCATACCAGTGGAGTTGTGTTGCAGATGTGCGTCGCACTCTGCCGGATGTGCATCAGCACCTGAAGCAATGCTTGCACCACGCCATGCGTTTGCGCGAAATTGTTGGGACTGCTGTTCAACAATGTGGTACCAATGTTCACTGGTCAAGATAAGGCATCAACACCAAGCTGATGCGTGTTACACCAGCAGGCTTGATATACCGGCAGAGCAGAAACCTTCATATCAGCCATGACACAGCAAGCGGGCCGGTAGTATGCCACGCCGACACGGGTACCGGCCGCCGACGGCGGGCGCCGCAACAAGAGGAAGCAAAGACATCCCGAATGAAAACGTTACACCGCAAGACATTCACTTCCCAGACCAAAAACCACAACCCAACACCAAAACCACAACCCCCGACAGCAGCCAAGAAGATGGGTGGGCGGGCGGGTAAATCGGCTGACAGGCTGCTGCCCAGGAGGGCAGCAGCCAGGAAGAGGCCGACCATGGCGACACACTAGGACTGAGTAAGCATAGAGCCTCCTCAGAACCCTGCACAAGCTGCACCCACCCTCCACCCTGGTGAGCCACGGCTCCTGACATAAACGCCTTATAAGGCTTATTTATGTAGTGTCGCCTTGGCATCAGAATGACAACCCAAACATCACCAAACACATGCTGCCACATCAAAACCAAATGGCAATGCATACCCAGTGCTATGAGGGAGTATGCGCTAAAGCGCCCCGCTGAAAACAAGACCATATGCATCAACCCATCAACCAGTGCAAGAATTGGCCACGGAGACCAGCTGTGCTGACTTCCACGCTAGGAAGCCCACAGAAAGCAAAGGCCTAAGGCCAACGAAATAGATCGTGCTCCAACGCCCACAAGGCAGCAACAACAACAACAGCAGACCCTCCAGCATCATCAGCACAAGCATGTTGGCAGCCAGCATGGGCAGCAGCTGCCGCACCCGCAGCAGCAGCAGCAGCAGCAGCAGCAGCAGCAGAACCAGCTGTGGCAGCAGCACCAGGCGCAGCCTGCTCTGCAGCCAGTGTACCATCAGCAACACCGGGGGCAGCAAACACCAGGCCAGCAGCAGCCACAGCAGGAGCAGCTTCACTGCCAGCAGCTAGTACAGCATCAGCAGCAGCCGCAGCAAGCTTCCAACCAACAGACCTACAGAAGCTTTCAACCCTGGCAGGACCCAGACCCACAGAAGCGCCCGTCATACCAGCAGCAGCAGCAACAGCAGCAGCTGGTGCCTCATCAGCAACAGCAACAGCAGATGCCATGTTTGACTGACGATCACTTCAACGACTTTTCCTTCACTTCAGGAGTAGTAAGTAGTATAATATCATAACCTTATCACTATCCTACTCCCCCCTGCTTCACTTTAATTCCGTTATGGCATCCCAATCAGGTCAGTTAGACCCCCCCCCCAAGGTAATATGTGTGCGTGCGGTTGCAGCGCGATAACTGTTGCCATGATGCTATCGCTAGCGCTGTGTCACAGGTCAGCTGAGCAGCAGTGTACTGGTGCTTGAGGTGTTGATTAGTTCTGTAGAGTGCAAGGCGTCGAGGTGCAAGTAGAAAATGCAAGCATTTCTGTTGCAATGGGTGGTGTCAAGTAAAAGTTCTGCACTGCAGATGCCACATTGCGTGACAGGCTGTCTACTGGCAGTAGAGCACTGAAATGCAAGTCATGTCTAGCAATGCTGCTGATTTTGTCTGCCACGGTGAAGTAATCATGCCTCAGTGATTGCTATGATTGTGTGTGGGGCGCGAGACACATGCCATGCCATCCTGGTTGGATGCTGGCCTATTGCAACAATGCCTGGTTACAAGTGATCCATTGCCAGCTGAGTGCCAATCACCATCAACTCACCAACCACAAGACGCTGCACTCATGCGTGACCCGTGGTTGTCCTTGGCGGCTGCAGGCATGCTGCTGCTGTTCACTCCCTTCAGGCCTTTGAACACAGGGCAGCCCTTGCCTGCAAATGCTGTCCTGCCGCAAAACCCACACGCCAGCATGCCTTTGACACTCTCATCGCATGCTGCACCCCATTCCTGTGTGAGGCAATCAGTGGCAGTCCGCAGGTCCTTGAAACAGGCCGCCTGCAGAGTAGCAGCACAGCCATGCAGCAGTACATTAAGATGCTGCAGACTTGCCAGGGACAGAAGGGGGCTAGGGGTCCATTATTGTTACAGGGGCACAAATGGCAGAGGGGGGGGTCAAAGGGGGGGACGCAGCCCCCCCTTCAGGGCTAGCATACACCACAACCGCAAAGCCGTGACCTCACCTTCGTAGGCTTGGATGCCGCAGTTCCAAGCGAACGTGGCCGCCACACAGTGCATGCATGCAACCTTGCTCCCTAACGCCAGCTTGCTGGCAGCTTGTGTTGCTCTGCTCTGTATCTGATTTGTGCTGCAGATACATATCACGTTTCAGTCTGCAGACAGTTTGGACCACACCTACCTTACATATGTTCAGCGCGGGTGACATCCTGGACTGAAGAACAAGACCAGCGGCAAGCATGGGGTGTGGGTGGCGCCGGCCCACCTCACACTGTGCTTGTCCGCTGAACTTCTGCTTGCTTCAAGTAATTTTTTGGGGATGTTAAAGGGCGTGCGTGCGTAGCCTCTACCTTTACTTCCTGGACGTGGACGGGCTGGCGCCCCAGAAGCGGCTCCATTGGCCTTCGCTTGCTTTATGTTCATCAGTACAACCATAGCGCAGTACAGTGGGTGGAGCCAGCTTTGCTTACATACGCAGCCTCGCATGCAGGTGTAGGGAGACACTGCTGGCTTGCTTGCCTTTTTGCTGCTGCGTTAGAGTGCTGCTCCTTTTGACAGTGACAGTGTCACACACAGTGACAGTGTCGCAGTAACATGCTGCAGGAAAGGTCCTGGTAGGGCACGACATACCAGCAACTGCCGGGTGTTGGGCGGATGGCATACACCCGTTGCTATGGCATGACAGGTACACCTGTGGTGGTTGTGTTGACTAGTACTGCCGTAATTCACCATAGTTTTCGCCCTGAAAACTACCAAATAGAGACGTTGGGGTGAAATGTATGTGGTGGTTGGTAAGTGACCTGCGGCCGAGGGCAAAAGCATTTGGTGGCTAGGGAAAATCCCCTGTGGCGCGAGTCGCAGTAGCAGCAGTGTTTAAGAATAACAGAAGTGCCTGCCCCTGGCTCCAGCCACCAGGCACTCTGTGATGCTTGTGAGTGCACGTAGCCCATCATGCGCGTGGTTGCAAGCTCAAAACCTGTGCAGGAGCGGTTTAGGCAAAATCATTGGTTGGCCGGTCAAAACTCCTGGAAGCCTGGGGCGAAAAACTCCAAATGTTACATTCGTGGGCGGCCACTGGTAAACGGCCAAAATCGCAAGGAGCAAAGTGTGCGTGCGAAAACATTGGATGGATTACGGTACACAAGCTTGATTCCAAGCACAGCAGTTGTGGCTGACATGGAGGGCGTACATGTCTTCTTGCAACCCTTATCAGTACATACAAGCTGCACACCACACACGACTGGATGTTAGATGGTCCTCTCACATAGCCGCTTGTCACCAAGCGCATGTCATGCTCACCAAGCAGACAACAGGCTCACCGCCACCAAGCGACACCCTGACCAGGAACAACACCAGACCACACACAGCCGCCACAACTTGGTGACTGCACTGCAGCTTGGCAGGACTTGCAACATCAACGTGCAGCCGTTGTGTCTCGCCACAGCCAGGCGCCAATGCTGCCAACTCTTCTCAAATGTCTTAAACCCCCATTGACACCCTCCCCATCAGGCCTGTTGTGCTGTTCTGTCTGGCACGGCAGCTGCCTCACATGTCTTCGTCGTCCTCTTCCTCAATCGCGCGTGCAATCTCCTCAACACTCATCTGCTCCTTGCCGCCATTGGCAGCAGCCAGCGCACGCTTGTGCGCATCAGGCTCAAAGCGCATCGCCTTGACCGCCTCGTTGTGCAGGTTTAGGCAGAATGCGATGCGCTCGTGGAAGGCAGCCTGCAGTGAGCACAGCAGCGGGTTGCAGCATGCTCGAGTGTGCTGCTGTCACCAGGCAGAGCAGGGGGCATCACCCAGGTTTCATTAGCTGTTGATCTGGTGTCCTTGTGGCAGCCCAACAGCACTGCAACACCACCTCTCCTGCAACACGCGTGCAGTGACCAGCTGCGTCGAAATGGCAAGCACCTGCCTGGCTGATGTCCCCCTGCTCTCCTGTGCAGGTGCAGCTCTCATGCACTCCTGCACACGCCTCCGCCGCCCCCTGCCGCGCTGTGCTGCCCACCTGCGGCTCGTTGGTGCTGTAGAGGTCTGTCAGCTCGCGTGTGGCCAGGAAGCCGCCGGCATGGTCCAGCACAGCGTCAATGCCGCCATCCCTGATGGCCTTGGCGCAGATGTACTCCGCGTCGACCGCGGAAGGCAGCGCCAGCTTTTCAGCCACATCCTGCACCACAAGCATGCATAGCAGATCGGCATCAGAGCAAACACATACAGCAGCAATGTAGCTGGTTGCAACAGGAGCACCACCAACCTCAGCGTAAGGGCAGCCCTGCTAAATTTCTTTTGCTATGCTGCAAGCGATCCTTCCAGATCCATGTGACATCTTAATACTGTCAAGACAGTATCCGGAGCCCCGATGCTCAGGCACAGATGCAGCACATGCGCATCCCCGCGCGCACCTTGAGGCTGATGCGCGAGTAGGCCAGGTTGATGCGGCGCAGGCCAGTGCGGATCACATTGTACTGCAGCCGCGTGATGAGGTTGGTGGTGCGGTCCGCCCTGAACGCCGCAGCAAACTTCTCGCTGACCGCCCTGAACTGCGCCAGATCGCCGCTGCGCACAGCGCAGGTGAGCTCAAAGTAGGGCGCCAGCGGAGTGCGCATGCCCGGCGCGAGAACTCCACACGCTCAGGCACCTCGCCCAGCAGCAGGCGCACCTGCGGGACAGCAAGCATACACAAGACGTCGCAACAACATGCTGCTGTCCGCTGCAGCCAACAACGCCTGCAGTGGCATGCACAAGCGCGACCCCGGCTTTCATGCCTTCCATCACAGATTGCGAGGCTTACTGCAGGGAACAGCACAGACACAGGGACAGACACAACAATGCTCAGTCAGCGCTGCATCTGTGTGTGGCACCCCGCACAGCCTCGTCTGGGCAGAGCCGCGGCGCACCAGGATGAGCCACTTGTTGCATGCCACCCTGAAGCCATGCGCGCAGGTTGGCGCCTTGCGGCTGGCCTGCTGCAGCACCTCCTTGGCCTCTGTGTACTCCAGCTGGATGGCGCGGATGGTGCCCAGGTAGTACAGGTAGCGGCAGTACTGGCCGGGCACACGCCACGTGTCGGCCTTCTGTGCCTTGCTGCGGAACTTCTCAGCCTGGTTCCAGTGCATGAGGGGGCAGGGGCGACCAGTGACATGTGTGAATTGAGTGCTGAACACCATGCCAAACAGGGAAGCATGACATTCAAGCTGGCGTGATGAAGGAGCGGGGCTGCCTCAGCACGCACCTGCAGGAGTGAGTGAGCAAGGGCGCTGGCTGGACGGCTGCATTCTGCACACATACATGCTAGCTGGCCTGGCAGCCATAGCTGCCACAGCTGCTGCCCATCCCTGCCACGCACCTGGTCGTACAGGTTGTATGCCAGGTAGTTGCGCAGCAACAGGTTGAGCAGCGTCTCCTGGCCCACCGCATCGTGGCGCAGCCCAGCTGTGCAGTGCGCTGCCATCAGCGTGCTACGCATGTGCAGCAGCAGCAGCAGCAGCAGCAGCAGCACAACATAAACAGATTAACATGAGCACTGTGCAGAGCAAGGCACACACAATGCTTGCTGTGCAGCTGAACACTGTAACGCACAAAGAAAGCGTAGGGACTATGAGCTGCATTGCTGCTTGCTGTGGGATTGGCGAAATGTGCGGCATATGTTTAAACAGGGCCGAGTTCCTACTGCAATGCCCGGTAATAGACTGATCCAGCCACGGCCAGCTTAGCAGAATAGTTGCTAGCAGATGCAGGCCGCCCCTACAGACAGCAAGAAGTGCTGGGCGTCAAAACTGCTGCATCAGCTGGTCCACCCCACAACACAAAAAGCACGGCCGTGTTAATAGGCTTCAAAGCTGCTGCTTTTGAAGGGCTGTTGCTGGCCGCTGCTGCGGTGCTCACCTGCGCACATCTGCCAGTGCCCCAGTGCACTCGTAAGCCCAGGAGTAGTAGAAGTAGATGCGCGCACCTATAGCATCCAGTGTGCGCCGGTTGTGCTGCTGCAGCAGGCCCACTGCAGTGTCAGCCACCTCACGTGCCTGCAGCAGTTGCAGACAGGCCAGCAGAAGCATCATGGCACACACGTGTGCGCTGAAGCTGTGGTGCTTCACAAACCTCACCATACATCGCCTGCAGACAGCCATGCACATATTGCTGCATGCCAATGGGTGGCTGCACAGCCTATGGAGTGGAGTGGGACACAAACGAAGGCAGCATACGGCAGCCAAAGCTTTGGTGAGCAACCACAATCATCTCAGCTGCAACATGCCTAGCCAGTCGTGCAGCTGCACCTTGCAACGCATGTACATGCAGCCAGCATGCCCCTTGCATACAATTCAGCACATACCTGAGCAAACTGCTTGCTGTCCAGCAGGTACACCAGCACCAGCAGGTACATGTACAGCTCCACTTCTGGCAGCTGGCTGGGTGCAGGCGCACTGCCTGCATCAGCGCCGTCGGCGGCGTCACCTGCTTTTGTTGCATCATCCTCCATAGGTGCCACATCAGCATCCTGCAGGCCGGCAGAGACAGCAGAGAACGCCAGCAGGAGTGCATGCAGCATGTTCATGTTTAAGCAACACACATCCAAGCTGAGACGCATGCCAGACATGGTGCTGCGTGAGCGTTGCTGGCATCTTGTGTACAACCAATTGCAGCGGAAATAACTGGGCAACACTGGGACATGTTGCAGCTTCCACCCCTCATACAAAAGGTCTCTAAACACCGCTCACCTGCTTCACGTAGCTTGCAGGAAGCCAGCTGAGTTGCTGTCCTCTGGGAGGTAAGTGCTGATAAAGCGGCCCAGGTCGCGCGCTGTCATGTGCTTGCGCACCATGGCGGTCTGCCGCATGAGCCTGCCCATCAGCAGCCGCGTCTCCTTCGTCTTGACAGACTTCTCCAATAACGTGATGATGCCCTGCATGCCCTCCTTGAAAGGTTTGGACTGCTGCTGCTCTGCATCCTTCCTTGGTGCTGCTGCATCGCCACCTGCTGCTGCAGCCTGCTCCTGCACCATGGCTCAGCTGTGAGGCTGTAGCCCAAACGCGAAGCGACCCTTTTTGCACGGCCTCCTAGACAGATCAGCCGATCTGAGCTACAACTGAGAGGCAACCGACAAAACTGTGCAAGTACAGTAAAAGCTTCTTACCCTGGCACAGCACGCAAAAGGTCGAGCACGATTTGGGTCAGCGTTCAAACGGTTGCATACTCGATTAGCCGAGCGTGTCAAAGCTGTGCCTGGCGATCCCGATGGGCCTCTGGTGGTGCAAGGTGGTGGTGCAAGGGCTTTGCTGTGACACAGGAAAAGTCACAAAAGTGCCCCAGTGTAATCTATACTTCACTCAAAATTTTTAAAGCTACCTTGCATTGTGCGCTGCTGTGCATGTTGTACGATTACCAATGTTTTTGGGGGGCTTTTGAATGAGAGTCCCCCCCTGGAGTATCCACGCATCACATGCTGGGCCTGGTGGCAAGCTTGCATGCCGAATGCCATGATACGACCGTAAGTAAGTCAAGCAACATGTTCCAGACGAAGCAACGTCAGCATGCGCACTGAACTGCCATCAGCCTGACCTGGGCGACATGCCCTGCAGGCCATCAGCTGATGGTCACCCACAGTGTTGCTAGTTGTGACTAACGCCTTTGTGAAGCTGTATGGGTTTTTCAAGGACCCACAGTTGTGCTTTTGCCCCTGAAGCAACGTGACTGGGGCCCCAAATCAGGTGTTGCGATGGAATCAGCTCAGACCTATCATCAACACACCAGTGACTGGTCACCCAAATTCCTCCAATTGGCAGACATACGGTCTTCTGTTTATTATTAAGGTTCTGCTGTTTTCGGTGCTGAGGAGGTCTGTAGCCCAGCGAGCAAGGTTGGTTATACCCTGAAATCAGGACAACAGCACCCAGCGCAGCCCAGGAAAGGTGAGAGGGGCCTACAATGCACTAATGCAAGATGCCGCACTCGTCCACTTCAAGCTGGTGTTGCCTCATCTGTACTAAGGTGTATCTGAGCCACAGTTGTGTAATCCCGACCGACTTGGCACCTTCCCTGCTCTGTGGAAGGCTGTCATCTGGCCGAGGTTTCAAAAGTGGCACCTGATCATCGATCGCTGTCCAGAAAGTCATTTGATATCTCACCGTGTGTTTCCACCGCTTCTGTTTGCCATGAACTGCTTGTATTGTCGCAAAACGCTCAATACTGATGTTCCCCCGCCAAAGCACGCTGGTGCGCTGCTGAAATTGGTTGTGGCCCGTCCGGATCTCTGCAGTAATTATCGCTTGGTCCCCTGGACGCTGTGATGAGCCCTGCTGCGGTGGTGAGCTCGGCTGGGACTGGCGAGCTTTGCCGTAGGCCTTCAGAGCACTGCTGGTCGTCCCATCCACTGATAGTATGGGTATTAGACGATAGATGCAAGATGATGAGGCGCAACCAGCTGATGACCCCTGCTGCTCTGCCATCATGCATCAGACTGAAATTGGACACCACTCGCTTGCTGCCCGTGTACATGCTTCTGCATCCGCCCTGCCACAACCGTGTTGATCACTCATCTCAGGCAAGCAGGCTTGCAGGACATGGCGCTTATGCAGTGATGGACGGCGCAGCAATTGGGGTAGCATTAGCAGCAGAGACAGATGATGCCTCCCCATTCATGACAATGCAGCATGAAGGCCACATCCCGTTAGCACTGCGGCAGAGCAGCATAAGCTTCAGCAGCAAGGACGCTTATGGCTGCGCCGCAGGGGTGCAGGCCATGCAGCAGGATCACATTGCTGCGACAGTGCAGCGCCCGCCAGTGCCGCGGCACAGCTGTGAAACTGGCATAGTGCAGCGCTGCAGCACAGGAGGAGGTGACCAGCTGTACGGCGGGCCTGCTGCAGTGCCCTTCATGCCACTGAGCAGCGGCTGGAACAGCATTGATGACGAGCTGAACCATGAGCTGTCACTTGAGCTGAACAAGCAGAAGCCGCAGCAGCTAGACCAAATGCAGCGGTCTGCACCGTGGTTGGAAGAGCAGCAGCTGTGGGAGCAGGACAGCTGGGGGATGTTTACCGGCCATATGAAGCAGCAGCCCCAGCCACAGCCTCAGCCACAGCCACAGCAACAGCCTCAGCAGCAGCCTCAGCAGCAGCAGCAGCAGCATTCAGCCCGCGGCGCTCCACGGCACGGCAGGCTGCACAAGCTGTTGTCTTCGCTGCACCTTCCGCACAGCAGTCGTAGCAGGCGGGCAGGGCACTGCAGCAGAGGTCCTGCAAGCCCACACAGCCACCGTGTGCGGCAGCACCAGGCGGTCTGCAGCCCAGCCGTGTCGCCCCATAGCCAGATGTCAGGGCCGGCAGTGTCGCCAGTGGTGTCCAACTCCACAGGCTCCAGCACCAGCAGGCACTCGACGCCCTTCACCTGGTGCAACATGCGGCTGTCGGATGACGGCACCTCTGCGGTACCCGGCGGCATAGCAGGCGTGCGCGCGCCTGTGGCACCGCTGTCGCCAGTCGCCAGCCAGTCATGCCCCTCCAGCCCTGTCAGCAACCAGGCAGGCAGCGTGCCAGCAGCATGCTGCAACAATGGAAGCAGCCAGGCGCAGCGGCAGCCCCCTACTGCAGCAGGCCGCATCGCGTCTGACCCTGGAGGCCCTGCACTCGCGTGCATGCTGTCCGTGTCTGCAGAAGCTGAGGCACAGCTGCTTGCACAGCTCAGTGCGCCCGTGGCGCAGCCGCAGCAGATCCCAGCAGCACCGGTGCCTGTGCCGCAGGCAGGCCCTCACAGCAGCAGCAGCTTCAGCAGACATGTCAGCAGCAGCGGCCGCCACGGCCTGCGCCTGAACAGCTGCCGGCGCTCACTGGAGGCGCGCTGCCCGCTGCGTGCAGGCCTGGCAAGGTGCCAGCTCAGCAGCAGCCCGAAGCTGGAGGTCAGCACGAGCCTGCGCACCGTGCTGGTGCAGCTGGAGCACACCGCCAGCGTGCACGCAAGCAGGCTGAAGGAGCGGCTGCACTGCGGCCTTGCGCGGCTCACCTCGTTCACGCCGCAGGCCGAGGGTGTGCTGCGGCTGCCGGTCGGGCGTGAGGTGCTGCGCGACTGGGAGTTTGGGCCCGAGATCGGCTGCGGCGCCAGCTGCGTCACCCGGCTGGTGATGTCGCGCGCAACAGGCCAGGCAGCAGCTTGCAAGACGATCAACAAGTCCGGCATCTTCCGCAGCGCTGCACTCAAGGCGGCAATGCTGGGCGTGCAGCGGGAGCTCGCCATCATGCAGCACACCAGTGGGCACCCCCACGTGGTGCAGCTGCGGGGTGTGTACGAGGACGCGCGCGCGCTGCACCTGGTGATGGACTGGTGTGCCGGCGGGTGCCTGGAGTCGCTGGTGTCCACCAAGCTGCCTGACGGCAAGCTCGGCGAGGCTGCTGCTGCGGCTGTCGCACAGGCAGTGCTGGAAGTGCTGGCACACGTGCACGGGCGGTGAGTGCGCCAGTGCCGCAGCAGGTGAAGGGGCACAGCATGCGTGCACGTCTACAACGGGCTGTGTGGCTGGGTGCGCATGTGTGGGTGTTGTATGGGTGGCTGGTTTGTGTGGGTGGGTGTTTGCGTGTTTTTGGACATGTGGTGGTCTGCGTCCGCGGCTGTGCTTGCGGCCCTTGAGGACGCCTTGTGCCGGGTGCCGGCTGACCTCTCGTGCGCTGCGTGGTGCTGCTGCCGCAGCGGCGTGGTGCACCGCGACATCAAGCCCGGCAACGTGCTGCTGTGCAGCCTCAATGAGGACGCGCCAGGCGAGCTGACCACAGACAACGTGAAGGTCACTGACTTTGGCATTTCACTGCCCTACACGCCTGGCAGGGTGAGCCAAGCGCCACAGCGAGAGGTGGCGCCGTACAGCGAGGGACACGGACCCAGGATGAACCTGTGCCTGTACACATATGTGCAGCTTGTCTGATTGCAGCCCGCCATGCTTGTCACACCTCTAGGAGCTCAGCTATCGCAGTGCCTTGAGCTTGCTTGCATGTTGTGGAGTGTGATGGTCTGCGCTGTAGCGGTGCGCGTCTGACGCGATTGCGGCCTCCTCCTGCTTGCCGCGGTTCGCATCAATGCTGCTGCTCACCCCTGCTGCAGCCGCTGACGGAGCTGGCGGGCACCCTGGACTACATGGCCCCCGAGGTGCTGCAGCGCTGCTACGGCCCCGCTGCAGACGTGTGGAGCACGGGCGTGATGCTGCACGAGCTGCTGTGCGGGCAGCTGCCTTTTTCGGGTGATACCCTTGAGCAGGTGCGGCGCTGCCAGTGTGGCTTCGAGGGCAGCTGTGGGTTGGGGAACGGCCGTGCATGCATGCATGCATGTGCATCCACCTATTGCGCATCCTCTGACAGAGTGCCAGCAGCATTCAAGCCACTGTTGAGTTATTGCAGTGTGTTTGTGTTGTCATTGTACATCACTATGTGTATGTCCTCTCCAGCACCCGCGCACCCACCCTCTCCTGGCTGCTTGCCTGCTCGCCTGCAGATGGCGCAGTGCATCCAGAAGACTGAGATCGACCTGTCAGGGCCAGCCTGGTCTGGCGTGTCGCATGACGCCAAGCAGCTGGTGGCGCTGTGCCTGCAGAAGGACCCTCGCGACAGGCCCTCTGCCCGGCAGCTGCTGGACACGTTCGCAGACTGGCTCGAGCTGGGGTCTGGCTTCTAAGCAGCCCACTGTGGCGAAACACCTTGTAGTGTGTTTGCTGCGGTCTGGCGCAGCTCTGCAGCAAGCATAGCGCTGCCCCTTGTGTCAGTGTGCGGCATTGCATCGGTGCGGATGAGGGTGTAGAACAGGAGTGCATTGCAGGTGCCGCCAGAGGGTGTTGTTGGTGGGTTGTGGTGCCTTTGTAGCGTGATCAGGTGTCAAGTATGTTCTTTTCGGCATGGTGAACATTTGTTTGATTAGTGCAGGAGCATGCAACTGTATATTGCAAGGCTGGTGCAGCTGCACACTGTGTTGATGCTGTGTGGACGGGCACGGCTGTTGCGGCTGCTGCATTGTCAAAGGCACAACTGCTGCTGTTGTGTTGTTTTCTGCTGTTGCAGTTCCCCTTGGCAGTATGGTCACCCTGCACGCAGCGCGTGTCTTTCTGTGTTTGGTTTTTAACAGCAGCTGTCTGGCCTGAACTGCATCTTGTGCCCCAGAAGGCACACCACCCACTCAGGTGCTGGGCAGCTTCTGAGCAGTGTGCTTGTATTCCAGCCAGCTGCTTGGTTGTGCCCAGTGGGTCTGTTCGTGCACCTCTGATGTATGGCATCATTTGCCGTGTGGTGTTGCTGGTTGATGGACTTGAAGTGTCTACACCAAGCGTCATGCGGCTGCCACGCAGCAACTCATTTGTGTCACACTGTGTGCCGCACCACTCCTGTGACTGAGCCGCAGCTGGCTGCGTCAGTCTCAGCAGCTGGTGGCCGCGGCAAGGTATCATGAGCGCCATCGTCAGGCAGTGGCGTCTTCACGACACATCAGTGGCATCTGCAGAGCCCAGCGTGTGCTCGGTGAGCTGACCAGCTGGGCGTCATCAGCAGCATCACAGCGTGTGGCAACTACTCTGCATGAAGGACTGCTTTTTCTTCACAGTGCGCGTCAGTTGGGCAGGGTGTTGTGTTGTGATGGTAGCGGCTGCGAGGTTGATGGCGGTGTGCATGCTGGGCTGTTGAGCTCATCGCATGACATCCCTGGCATGTGCCCGGGAGCTGTGCACCCGCAGGACCCCAAAGAGGTGGTGCTCACGCGCACCCACGCCGTCATGAAGCGTCACAGCTGTGTGACATACGTGTGGGTTCGGGCTATGTGATCGTAAGTGTGACGCAGTTGTCTCCTTGACCCAATATATTGCACATCAACTTGAGCTCTCTCCACAGCATGTTTACAGGTGCGCTGCTGTTTGTGAGTTGTCACATCAAGCACGACAATCTGAGGACATGATCAAAGGTGCGCGCAACGGCGCAGTGCGCGCTGTGTAGTCCACATGCTTCCTCTGCGCCATACTTGGGTGCGTTTCATGGGGTGTTCTCAAAGTGCAAGTCCTGTTGATTTATACTTACCTGTGCATCAATGTTTGTCCGCAGCACAAACTTTGTGCGGGGCACATACCAAGCTGCAGCTTTTGTTGACGGCGCAACACAGCCGTGTCGTGATCATCCTCATGTGGTTGCTGATCAAGATGTACCAGTGCATTGTGCACCAACCGCAGAATGTGCCCAGGCAGCCATTGTATGTCCTGGCAGACTGAGCGCTTAGTACTACCTCATACCATATGACGTCCTGTATCGACTCTGCATGGCTCTGTAGCTGTGTAGCTATGCTGCCAACCTTGTACAGTGATCAGGGTCGCACAGGGTTGGTAGTTCTTCAACACCTGCTGTATGCAATGTGTTATGGCGGATTGTCGTGATTACTGCCCTCAAGTAACCGACCTTCAACATTCACTGCTTGGTCTTCAAGAGGGGTTGACTGCCCCTGTTCAGTCACAACAGATGACATCTACTGGAGTTTTGCAGCGCTGCCAGATTCATCATCATCATATTACCCATTCAAGCCATAGCGTCAGCGCCATCGGCCCCGCGCCCCACCGGGGCGGAAAGAGGAGGGAGCACTGCTCCAGAATGTTTGCATGCATTGTGCACATCCCAAGACTTGACAAGAAAAGCAGCAATACACGGTGACACCATCCGACATCTTCCAGAACTGCCCCAAATATCATCAGATACAAAACGCAACACCTTGATAGATGAATCAGCCATAGACAAAACGCTGCCAGGTTGTGCCGCTGCAGCGCGCTGAAACACGCCAGCTGCTGATCAGTTGTGGACAAACAGGTAATTGCCAGCGACCCAAGCAGCGGTCGCTGCTGCAGCGAAGCTGCACCCGTTTTCCACTCATCTCACTTGAGCACACGGCGCCTCTCAGAGTCTGCAACTGCTGATAGTATAGGGGTGGGCAGCCTAAAAGCCCCAACTCCAAACACGAGTTACGCAGTTGAGGTACCTTGAGCAAAAGGGTCGTGATCACGCCTTGCTAAGACAAGAATTGGTGGCCTCAGCATCCTACCGTCAGTGCCAACGTGTTTGCGTACACTACCACCGAGCCAAGGCAGCACAGCAGAGCAACAGCCTCAGCCAAAAGCAGCACCACGAGCGCCACTACTTTGCTGCTGCGCAGAGACCATGCTACTCCATCAACAGCTGCAGTGCCTGCTGGCGCGCACGCCAGCCCCAGTGCCAGCTTCATGGGCCGTGCTGCGTGCGCCACGGCATACGCGCCGGCATAGAACACCAGGAACTGCGGCCACTGCCCCGCCTGCATCGAGACAAAGGCGGCAGCACACGGCGGTGGCAAACTGACCGCATGCTCCACGGCGGCGCACATCCTATGAACAGCGCCCAACTCGTCCAGCAAACGGGTGGCTCTGCTTGTGCTTGCTTTGCTTCCCTGCTAGGTTGTGCTGCTGCTTAAAAGTGCTGTGAAGGGGATGCTGGCATAGCATGACACCAATGTGCGCGCGTTGATAGCATGCTACTGCAGCTGGGGCTGCTGCAGAGACGTATACTTAAGCAGAAGAGATTACTTAGCAGATCTGGCCGAGTGCAACTCCACCTGGCGAGAAGTGCATGCAGCCAGCCTGGTGTTACGACAGCCCCGCAGCTCTTGCCTGCCAGGGGATGCTGCTGCCTCCTCACCTGCAGAGGCGTGTAGCCAGTTGTGCGAGTAAACAGCAGCCACGCGCTACACAGCATGGTTACAGACAACACATTGCTGCAGGTGATGTAGGCTAGGAAAGCGCCTGGGCCATACTGCTGCAGCATGCCCTGAACCTTCTGCCATCTGCTCTGTTGTTGCTGCTGCTGCTGCTGCTGCTGCTGCTGGTGTCTTTCCTTGCTGTTGTCTTCAGCATGTGCTTGCTGCGCTCCTCTGGCTCCGGCCAGCTGCTGCGGTGGTTGCTGCTGCTGCTGCTGCTGCTGCTGCTGCTCCTCAGGACTGTTGCTGTGTTCTTGACCATAACCTGGGTTTGCTGCTGCAGCCACAACGCCACCACATGTCAGCTGTACGTTGCCTGTATGATTGTCACTGCATTGCCTTCGCAGGTTGAGCTGACATGCTCTGCCTCTGCATATTGCTGAACACAGCAGTTTGCTGCCAGGAGTGCTACATTGCCTGCAGGCTAGGTCAGAGCGTAGATGATGGAGTGGCATGCTGTAGGTAGTGCGGGGGGTTCGTGCATCTATGGGTTGACACTGTCTAGAGACTCGGTCTGCGCTGTGCACAACTCGCTTCCGTGAAACAGGTGGGTTCGCCAAGAGCTGCAAGGGGATCAGGCTGGAAGGTCGCCGGCCAGCGAGCAACAATAAGGAAGACGGTGGTGCGTCTCAGTCTTATTACATAACGTCCCAAGGTCCCTTCCTCAGCAATCTTAGGGGGCTTTGGCTGTACCATCATGGCGCCATGCCATGGCATATGACAAGAGTGATGCACGCCAGGGTTGCAGGAAAGCACAGCACCCCTGTAGAAAAGATATCGTTTCACACAGTCACAGATGACCTGGTAGTGGCGCATGCTAGCCAGAGTGCATTACATCACAGCACCCACGCATAGCGACACTGCAAGTATCATCAGCAGTACATCACCAGCACAAAAAACATTGCCCTACCACATCCTTTAATACACTCACATCATCCCCTAACCCCCAGGAGTAGTCAACTCAGCAACTGATACACATACATTGTCACAGCGGCGGCAGCAGCAGCAGCATTATCCACATGCATCACACACTTCAGCTGCCTCACAGGCCCTCAAACAGCTTGATGTGGTCGTCCAGGGTTTCCTGGTGCCTGATCTTGGCCAGCTTGCCGTCAGCCACCCAGTACTCTGCTGGCCGCATCTTGAGGTTGTAGGTGGAGGCCATGGCCATGCAGTATGCGCCAGCATCGTGCACCACCAGGCCATCACCAGCGCCTGCACACGGCAAGAGAGGCAGTTGCAGCAGCGCACAGGTGAGCCATGCAGCAAGTCGATTAAGCAGTATCAACAGCCACACGCGCATGCGCATGCGCATGCACATGCAATGCAGTAAGATGCCGCACAGAGCCAACTGGCGTGCACACGCCCTGACAGTTCAAGCTGATGAGACAGCAAGCTGCTGCTGCTGCTGCTGCTCGGGCCAAGCCTTCCTTTCACCGAGCGAGGCAGCAGGACAGCGCCCGCCACTCCACCCCCAACCTCGCCCACTCCACCGCTGCCACCCACCAGCTGGCGAGCAAACTCACTTGGTGTGTTGAGCTCGCGCTCCTTGCCCAGGAAGTCAGCCGACTCGCACACGGGGCCGACAATGTCGAACACCTGCGCCAAGATCACAAGAGAAGCAGCAGCAGCAGCAGCAGCCTTAGTGCATCCCTGCCATTACGATTGGCAGCCGCGCCAGCATGCTGTGCTCGGTGTAGAAGCAGGCTACTTCTTACCTGTGCGACCAACAACCTCTCCCAGCAGCAACAACTTGACCAGGCGCTTGCACTGCGCAGGGTGTCAAAGCCACACAGCCGCAGCCCCAGTTGCCCCTCACCTGCTTGTCAGCGCTGCTGGGTCCCGTGAGCTCGATGTGCTGGTACGCGTCATACAGGCTGGGCCTGATGAGGCTGGCCATGCTGCCATCGACAACGATGAACTGCTTGTTGCCGTTGGTCTTGACGCCTGCATGCAGCACGCGCAACACGAAGGCAAGCAAGGCACGACAGGGCACACAGGCACGGCAGCAGAACACAACACACCATCTAGAAGAAACATTGGCTGGTGGTTTGAACAGGCACATACAGAAGGTTAGCACCCACACACCAGCAACACCAGCGGCTCACTTCAACCGCCTTTTTCTGAAACCATGCCACGCCGCAGTGCCTTGCGTTCACAACTCGCACGCAGCAGCAGGCCCACCTGTGACTGTGTTCACGAATGCGCTGCTGGTTGCCACCATGGACCTGCCGGGTTCGATGATGAGGGTGAGGCCACTCTCCTGCACAATGTCGCGCACAGTGTCGATCAGGTCGGTGGGGGTGGGCAGGATGTCGCCCCTGCGAAAGGCAGCAAGGAGGGGCAGGGAGAGGCGGCGACAGCCAACACTGGGCCATGACTGCTGGCAGTACAGCTGCAGGATGGCTTGGCAGATGGAGCACTGGCCACACAAAATACGCCCACGCAATGGGTGCATCTGTTGAATGCGCTTCAAAGCCGCAATGATAGCGACAAGTCCCTGCCCACGCCACCCCCAACAAGCCTGCAGCTCCGAATTTGGTCTCTGCAAAAGCAGGGTTGCCATAACAATTCTGCCCACATCCCAGCACTTCTGCAGCATGCAACGCCAGCTGTCCGCCCTTTGCTTTCCCCACAATGCCAGGCCGTGCTCACTTGTGGTAGTAGTCAATGCCCAGGCCTCCTCCAATGTTTAGGTATTTGAGCTTGAAGCCCTCCGCGTTGATCTTGGCAATGAAATTGCACATGATGGCAGCAGCATCCCTGCAAAGGGAAATCAACAAACGAGGCGGGAGACATACGTTGCACAATGCTGCTGCTTATGAGCAGCAACGAGTGGCCGCAAAGCAGTGGCATTTAGCAAACATATCCCGTAGCAGCGCGGATCGCTGTCAATACAAAACATTAATTAAACATTTGCAACTCCTGAATGATGCTTCACCTCTGAGGGATACACACAAGCGCACCCGCAGCGCTCAGTGCTCCACTGTTGTCGCTGCTGCTGCTGCTGCTACTGCTGCTGCTGGTGCTGGTGCTGGTGCTGGTGCTGCCGCTGCTGGCTCACTTGAAGATGTTGACCTTGGTGATGGTGCTGCCCAGGTGGCTGTGCACGCCCACCAGCTCCACCATGGGCTCAGCCTTGATGGCATCAAGGAACCACTGCAGCAGGAACAGAAGCCACCCAGCGAAGGCATGAGGACAAGAGGAGGAGGCGAGCAGCGCCTGCAGCAGTTGCAACTAATGCAGGGACAGGCAGCGGGTGGCCAAGATGCCCTGGAAACGATCATGTGGTTGCAAGAACACTGTGCAGGAACAACAGCATCCACAACCTGCTGCCAACAACGTTGCAGAAATGTTTCCATGTCGCCGCACGTTACAAGACACGCTCTGTCAGGCGTCACTCACATCAACGTGTGATCAGATATTGTCAGGTGAGAGTGTAATGGTTGATCATCATCCAGAGCACTAGAACAAAAATGCTGAGCAGCAGCAGCAGCAATCACAAAACAACATTTGGGCACCACGCAGCATCAAAGCCGGCCGATCGCCAGCCAGTCAATGGCCAATCAACAGCCAGCAAATCAAAATCAACTAATAACTTGAGCACACCCAACTTGTCATCTGGCGCATCTCACAATCACAAAGTCGGTGCGGCGTTTGTCAGCATACACATGCATCACTGGTGTTCAGATATTGTCAGGTGAGTGGTACAGTTGCTCATCAACCAAACGCCCTACACACGCCACACAAGCACACCTGAGCCAAACGCCACAACCAACAGGATGCAAGCTCAACATACAAATGCAGACCAACAGGATGTCTGTCAGGCGTCACTCACATCAATGTGTGATCAGATATTGTCAGGTGAGAGTGTTACGGTTGATCATCAGCCAGAGACCCTGCCCAACTGCTGTCACACAACAATATGTGCACTCACAGCACCAATGACCGAAACATATGAAAGACAATGGCACAAGACACCAGGCACAAAGCACACACCACTGTACAGACGCCTTGCAGCTCCATGCGGTGTGCGGGCAAATCCCTTGCTGCGAAGCCCACCACTGCAGGCTAGCCAGCTCTCCTTCACCACACGTAGCTGATCCGCAGCGCGCCCGACGCTGCACAGCAAGCCTTGACAGGCCATAGCAGAACAGGCAGGGCAGGCCAAGACAGGCCGCAACTGTCTGCTCACCTGCAGGTGACTGTTGCGGATGCCAAACTTGCTGCTGGCCAGGCCTGTGCTGACGTAGGCGTGCACCTGGGGGTCAACATCAGGGTTGATGCGCAGCAGCACGTTGGCGGTCTTGCCGACCTGCAGCAGCAGCAGCAGCAGCAGCAGCAGCAGCAGCAGCACACGAGCCAGAATGCACACGGTCACCTCTTGCCGCAAGATGAGCTGAAGCATCGACTGACTGTCTTCCTATGCCAAAGACCCGGTGCATGCTCGGCAAGAGACGGCGCCATACGCATCTGGAACCGTGGCCTGTGGACATGCAACTGCTGCCGCTGCCATGCCTGCCGCCACAGACAGTACTGGTGCCCTGACACGCCTGTTGCTCAGCAATTGCGTCCTGTTCATCTGTTTTGCTGCTGCAAGCGTCGCCGCTGCCGTTGCTGCTGATGCTGCTGCGACGTTCTGAGCGCCCCTACCGACGCCCTGGAACAATGTCAGCGCAGGGCCGCACCTTGTTTGCTGCAGCTGCGATGTTCTGGAAGTCAAACTCGCTGTCCACGTTGACCAGCACGCCATGCTGCACAGCCAGCTCCAGCTCAGCAGGCAGCTTGCCGTTGCCGTTGAAGATGGTCCTATCAGCAAGCAGCGGCAGCAGCACATGCAACAGGACGTTTGAAAAGCAGTGCAATGGCTGAGCCCCCTTCATAATGATGATGATGATGATGTTCGATGATGTTATTTCAGCCCTCGGCTTGCATGCAGCAGCCCCCACACCCTGACCCCGCACTCACTTGCTGGGGTCGAAGCCTGCCTTGATTGCCAGCTGCAGCTCATTGCCGCTGACCAGCACGGCGCCACTGCCCAGGCCGCACAGGTGCTGCATGATCTTCAGGTTGTTGTTGGCCTTGACCGCGTAGCCGATGATGTGGTCCAGCCCAGCCAGCGCCTGCTTGTACGCGGTGATGTTGGCGGTGATGCGGTCGCGGCTGTACAGGTAGAAGGGGCTCTCCGGCACCTGAGGCAGTGCAGCAGCCACACCACAGAGCGCACAGTCAGCGCGACAGTAGCACAAAGACATCACACGGAGTGTTGCTGTGCATTGATCGATGCTATCACGCACCTGCAGAACCAAAAGTTGGCGCAGCACGCCAGGCCACGTGACAAGCGGCTGAGTGCTGCGCTCGCTTGACTGCTCAGGCACCTGAGTGTGCTTGCCAGCACTACACCACGAGTGTGTGTGGTGCAGCCATGCGCTGCGCTGCTGGGGCAGGCTAGCAGGGGCAGCTGCAGAGACGGCGACGTGAGGATAGCCGGTCAGCTGCTGGCCAAGTAGCGCTGCTTCCGTCGCTGCTGCTGGTGTGTGGCAGCATACGCGCCTCACCTGGTGCCTGATGTCGTCCACACGCAGGTTGTCGCAGTACATGTAGCCGTCCTCCCCGGTGTAGAAGCCCATGCCCTTGCCCGCAGGCTGGCTGAACTGGGAGGAGGCGGAGCCGCTCATCTTCTCAGCAACTGCTGCATGGGCCACGCTGCTGCGCTTGCTGCCGTGGCTGCTGCTGGAGGGCTGCGGCAGGCAGGAGGAACGCAGCGTGCAAGAAGCATGTGCCGGGATAGTGAAGCAGGTTGCAAAGGCGTGCTGGCGTCGTGCCTAGCAGTGGCAAAAGAGGCCCGCCTTTGCTGGTGGCCTTGCATACTACTATTATGCCAAGCAGCCCAGCTGTCCAGCGCCGCAACGATGTTGGCAGCCTGGAGCAGTCCACACATGGTGGATGTGCATTCACTGGCTACACGGTTCCTGCTGCTTACTGCTGCTGCTGCTGCCACAACCCGCCCCAGACGTGCGAGCTGGCTGGGAAAGAAATTTTTTGACGGACGGTTCAGCCTTACTAACACATAAGATCAGCACAGACAGCCCTGCACTGACAAGGCCGCCTTTTCGATTCTCAATCACCTGTGCGATGGCCACACACCGAACAGCTGGCCGAGCAGTTGGCCTAACAGCGTGCACATTGCCTGCAACTGCCTTTCTGCCGCTGGTGACCGAGGCCA
This sequence comes from Scenedesmus sp. NREL 46B-D3, assembly GCA_014080715.1. Lineage (NCBI taxonomy): Eukaryota > Viridiplantae > Chlorophyta > Chlorophyceae > Sphaeropleales > Scenedesmaceae > Scenedesmus > Scenedesmus sp. NREL 46B-D3. Next base: position 346,260 of record JACERP010000077.1, on the reverse strand, counting down.
CAGGGGCCTTGGCGTTGCAGGAGAGCTGCATGTTGTGTGCTCAAGCTGGCACCGCTAGCTTCTGGTGGTGGCAGGCTACAACCACCGGGTGCTTGTGCAGGACAAGAGTAATTTAGATCGACTGTGACTGCTTATCTCCATCCGACTGGTCTGGGAACTGTCAAAGTGACAAACCCCGTTTACTTCTGCCTTGCCAGGCCGATGGAGAGCGCAAGCCTGCAGAGGCAATCTGGTTTGTGCCCAATTAATGGGTGCTTGGTGCAAGACAGTATGAGCTGTTACTGTGTTTCAACCACAGGTGACGACAGTACTTTCGATTGCATGTAAGGATAGCTGGTTGCTTCCTGAGTTGCTCAGTAGTCGCCAAATTAGCATGAAGTTTAATTAGTCGTGAAGAGGTGATGCTGCGTCAACTTACTCGGCTAGGCCACAGGGCTGCAGCTGCTGCCAGTCAGCACCACCAGCTGTTGGACCCATTGCAGCAAGCTCCACTCTGGTCAGATGTACTGCGCGCGTCACAGCAGGCTCCACTCTGGCAAAGAGCAGCATGCGGATATTGCCAGGCAGCAGCCGGAGCAGCAGCAGCACCTAGGCGGGTGCTGGCAGCACCAGGGCAGCAGCAGCAAGCGTGGCGAGCTTACCAGAGTGGCTATGATCAAGCCAGAAACAAGAATAAGAAGGGTATTGTAGATGGAAGCATGTACCTGGTGAGGCGAATGTCGGCCGTTTGCCCATCTATGCTGAAACATGCAGTGCTGTGCTCAGCAGGCAGGCAGGCTGGCTGCTCAGTGGAACGCCTGGCCTACCTGCTGCTTATACAGCTTACACATGTCTGCTTTGTGCGTGCAGTGCGCAGATGCAGCTCAATCAACATCCAGCCTTTCTAGCAGCCTAGCGATCAACAGGCATCATGCAGGCAAGACCATGCAGGGGCAGTACAGCCTGTTCACCCTGCTTCACACACTGCTGCATACATGCCGAAACAGCGGCTGCTGCCTGCCCGGTTCTTGCGTCCAAAGTTGCTCCTGCCTGAATGTTGCTGCTGCTGCTGTTTCGACAGGGTGCAGTTGTGCTTGGCATGATTGGTTTCTCCTATGCATCGGTACCGCTGTACCGCGCATTTTGCCAGGCCACAGGCTATGGTGGCGCAGTCGGCAAGGCCCACAACATAGAAGCAAAGCTACAAGCGCGTGAGGCACAGCCCAACCCCACACTGGAGGAGAAATGTGCAAAGCGTGAGATCAGAGTTTGGTTCAGCAGCGATGTCGCAGATGACATGCCATGGAGCTTCAAACCAACGCAGGACTACGTGACAGTGCACCCCGGGGAGAGCACGCTTGCGTTTTTCACTGCACACAACAAGAGGTGCGCGCGCTGCAGCAGTTGGTTATATGCTGAGGAGCTGGTGCTGGTCAGGTCACACCAACAGCGGGTGCTGCTCGCTTGTCTGCACGCACCTGCACACTGCAGCCAGGCATGCCGAGTAGTTAGTGCCATCACCAGCAGCAGGTACCATGCAGCAAGTATCCTATTCAGCAGCTGTCTGTCAATCACTTTGGTGTCAAGCCTCCAGCACATGCCGGAGTATTGTACTTGTGCCCAGTGCCTCGCTCGCCGCCACAACGCACTTGACCCGCAGCGCCCGCGCCATCACGGGCGTGTCCACCTACAATGTGGTCCCCGACAAGGCCGCCTACTACTTCAACAAGGTGCAGTGCTTCTGCTTCGAGGAGCAACGCCTGCGCGGCGGCGAGGTGGTGGACATGCCCGTGTTCTTCTACCTGGACCCGGAGCTGGTGGAGGACCACAACTGCAGGTGCGGCGGCGTGGCAGGGGCTGGCGTGCTGTCAGGTTGGGCTTGCTGGCAGGCATGTTAGCAGATGCAGGAGATCTGGACAGCAGGACAAGCACAGTACGGGTCTGCACGCTGCTTGAGGGCTCGAAGGGTTCATGGTTCAACGGGTTTGACATATGCTCTCCTGCGTACCAAGTCAGCGCTGCTGTAGCTGCATGTTGTCAACCGCTTTGCCAGCTCCCAACAGCCTGCCCTGAATGGTGCTGCCTGTCCTGTATGGTGCTTGCTGCTTTGCCAGCTCCCAACAGCCTGCCCTGTATGGTGCTGCCTGTCCTGTATGGTGCTTGCTGCTGCAGGAACGTCCACGACATCACGCTGTCGTACACGTTCTTCAAGGTGGACGAGGACGAGGCAGACAGCCAGCTGGCAGACGACAGCAGCAGCGGTGTGAAGCTTCATGGGCCAGCGGGGCTGCCTGGTGGCATGCCAGCAGCAGGGGGGCCAGCAGGAGCTGCTGCGCGAGTAACTGCGAGGTGATGGGCCGTCATGCCAGTGACTTGACTGGAGAACAACACACACAATGGCTTAGGAAATGGGTTGATAGGATGTGGCTAGCGTGCAGATCAGCTGGCTTATGCATAGGCTTGTGCCTTGGGAGTGCTACTGCTGCAAGCTGGAATTCTCCAGATGGCAAGCATATCTGCTCACAGCTCAACCAGTACTGTGATCAGTGGCAGTGCGCTAGCCTAGCCCTGAGGGCCTCAGGCCACTGGTTCATCCTGGCCAACTAACATTGTCAAAAGTCTCATGACCCTGCCATAGACGCTTGGCTCAAGGACGGCTGGCTCAAGGATTGGGCGATTGTGACCATGTAACCTCTGTACACCTCTGCTTGGTGCTCCTACTGCAAATTTTTATGCTGCTGACTCAGATTAGATGTGTGACTGCGACAGACAGTGCTCTTGTGCACACGTGGCCTCTTAGGTGCTAGCAAGCTGGCTAACCGCCGATAGCTGCTTGCCTGAATAGTGATTTCTGCACAGAATGCAGCCATGCACAGTCGATACTGCTGTAAACGGACACGGCACTAGCATGCAGAACACTGTGTCATTACTGATGTCACATCACGTGAACGGGCCGTTCACAGTCACCTTCAGTCACTGGGACTGCAGGGTTGACACGTGATGGCACCCTCTTGCGGTCCACCACCCAGCACAGCCACAACTAGTGCCATCCATATCCTCAAGACAACAAACCTGCCTGCAGCGGCCATCAGGATGGTGCGCCGGTGTCAAGACACAGATCTGCAAGGGAGCCTGCTCAGATGATGATCATCAGCCACATCTGGCAACTCCGCAGTTGTTAGCAAGTGGTTCACGAACCAGCCGCTGTAGGCTGGCTGCCTTCCAAATCTACAACGACCAACACATCGTGGCAGCAAGAGCTGCAGCATGCCGGGCTGCGCCGCTCAAGGACAGGAACAACCTTATTCAGCAGCAGCGCTGGCTGCAGCCCCACTCCAGCCATGCAAGTGCCGTGCCTGCTGTGCTGTACAGCACGAGTTTTGTAGTGTGTGCTGTTCTGCATCCCCGCTCCCTCAGACCGAGCATGGATTGCAAACGTCCCTGATGACAGCAACTTGCTCTGTACTATGAATGGCATGGCCGCAGTGCTCTGTGGCAGCTGTGCAACTCACTCCAAGTAACCCGAGCTGCCCCACAGCCCTCTGGATCGTTCTTCAGCCTGATAGAAACTTCACTCACAACTGGATGCCATGTGCTGCTGGCTTCACACAAACTGCTGCAATCACTCCTCCTGGACACTGGCACGTGCATTGCACAGTGTGCAAGCCTGCTTGAGACCTGCTGCTGGTGCAACATTCGCATGCAGTCCGGCCATGCAGCATGTGATGCATGTCACTGCCGTTTGTTGAACAAGGGACACAGCAGGTCGTGAACAAAGTGTCAAAATCCTGAGACATCCGCTAACCTCCTGGCAGCCAGGAGGTCAGTGGTCGATCATTATGACCTTGACAAAGCCGCTGATCTGACCGCAGTGGCAGCATCAACATACAGGCGACAAGTCCACGCAGCGTTTGCACACGTCATTCAGCTAAGTCAGTTGCGGTAAACTGTCCGTCAGCTGGGTTCTAAGACACAGAAAAGCTTGTGCAGCCGCAGTCAGCTGCCAAGCACACTCATGCATGGGAGGAAGCTGCACTTCTTGCCACAAGCAGCTGGCGTCTGCCAAGCCCAAGAGACTCATAGACTTGGTTGGGCTGACCAGTGCTGGCTGTCAAGTGAGGGCCACTGCCAGTAATCTCAACACAACAGTCAGCATGCCAAGAGAACAGTATGCAATTCTATCCAACTGACGCCGACCAACACATCGTGGCAAAGGTGATGCAGCAAGCCCTCCAGCAACTTGCTGAGGGTTGACCCCAAACTCACTGCCACATGGTGTGCATGCGCTGAGACAGCCGGGTGATTGTGGAGGCCACAGCAGCAGGCCTATGTACAACAGCATGGCAACATAACTTGCACTTGCAGCAAGGTTTGCATAGTGACAAACTGTCTGCTGAGCTACCAGTAGATGTCAAGCACACAACATGATACTCGCGTACAAATGTTTTCGACACCTCACCCCATGCAATAACCTTCACAAGAAGCCATTGTAGCTGCACCACCAACAACGAAACATGCACATGATCTTCAAGCTGGGCTTGTACATGTCCAGGCGCCTGGCCGCCGCTGCGGCAGCTTTTGAACATTACAGCTCCACACTGCAGGGGGCTGACTAGGGCGATAGCACTATGGGAAGTTCCGTAGTGCGGAACTTGGCAACAGTGGCTACCACCCATTTGGCAGTCCACCCCATCAACCATGAATTGACAAAGCGCAACAAAGCATTGCAAGGCTCAACCAGTCAATGCACTGCAGCTTTTGGTTGTTGACAATGGGACTCCACACCGTTGTATCAAAACCACTATGCTCATGTGATACAATGTTTGCTCAAGGTAGTGCTCTGCCATACCTTACTTCAGAGTTTCACTCAGTGCCCAGCATCTGTGCTCCACAAATGGGCATGCACAACGCTGTCCGCAAACAAACCCTCAGTGGGCCATCACCTAAGCTGCCTGCTGGAAGATGCAACCAGGGACAACGTGAACATCATGCAGCCACAGCACACTGCGACCAATGTACTGCTTCCATCCTTGAGCAGGGGAAGGCACCCCTCAGGCCATATGCATTGCAGCAGGACAGGCAGCAGGCTGTGTTCTTGGCATGGGCCAGGGATTGTGTGCATGCCTGGGCCTGCCAGCCAGCAGAGTACCTTGGTCTGCTGCAATGCCCTCTCCCCCAGGTAGACAGATATCAAATCAGAATATGGAATTGGTAGCAAAAATGAGCTTGATCAACCATGATATGCCACACATTGGATTTCACCCAGCCATCAAAACATGCTGATGTGCTCAATGATAGCAACATCCTGAAACACCCTGCCCAGCAAGGCTTGTGCACCATCACACGAACCAGGCCTGCTGCAATGCCAATCAAGTAGCCGTGTGTAGCAGGCCAGACGCGTGGCGGCCAATGCACGGCAGCAGCCAGCATGCAGCCACAAGCAGCAGCAGAGCAGGCTCAGCGCCCGCCCACATCTCCTAGCTTGACATCCTCAGCAGTCGGCCGTGATGTGGGCGCCAGCACCTGCTTGCCACCAATCTCCTTCACGCCCTGCACGTCCTGCGGGCTGGCGCCACGCGCCGCCCACTCCTGCAGGCCCAGGCTGCTGCCTGATGCACCAACAACGGCCGGCTCGGAGCTGCCACGCCCTGCAGCTGGGCCAGCGGCCCTGGGCTCTGGTGCAGCACCCGCGCCCGCGCCAGCGCCAGCGGCATCCCTGCCAGGGGTATCAGCTTGTTGTGCGTTGCCGCCAGCGGCAGCAGCAGTGCCCGTGCCAGTGCTAGTGCCAGAAGCACCACCAGCGCTGGCTTCGCCGTCCAGCAGCGTCCGGCCGCCGCTCCTGCTGTCCACGCTGCTGCTGTGGTCGCTGCTGCTGCTGCCAGCACCTCCTGGGGCCCGTACGACTGGCGGCAGCAGCAGCAGCATCTTGCGTGCTGCCTTGCGGCGGCCGCGCACGCCATCGCTGGCCCGCTGCGGCCCCACCACTTGGTCGATGGTCAGCTGCGGCGTTGCCTGAGCCCCGCCGATGAAGCCTCCACCCACGATCGCCTGCACGTACTGCACATCTGAGTCGGGCGCTTGGCGTGCCCAGGAGGCGAGGCCCTCGACTTGGCTGGACGTCAAGTTGTCCCGCTGCTGCAGGCTTCTGCGGCTCGTGACACTGGCATGCTGAGCTGCTGCTGCTGCTACTGCTGCTGCTGCTGCTGCTGCTGCTGCTGCTGGCAGTGTTGGAGCATGCTGGCTGCTGGCAGCAGCACTCACCACCGCCTGCCGCATGCGCTGGCCCACCATTGTCAAGCGCTGCAAGTGCCCGCGCAGCAGCTTGCGTCTGGCACCAGCTGCAGAGCAGGAGCTGTCTGTGAACAGGTCGCAGAGCTTCACCGACTTGGCGTCGCTGCTGTCACTGGCTGATGGGTTGCGCCTGCCACCCGTGAGCTCCTGCAGCGCTGGCGCCACCGTGGGGTTGCTGCGCATGTAGGCGGACAAGCCAGAGCCTGCCGGCCTGGCAGAGCCTGATGCTGCGGCTGATGATGCAGCACGACCCGATGCGCCACCAGCAGCCTGCACGAGCGTGCTGGTCAGGCGCCTGCTGCCGCCAGTGGGGGTGCTGCTGCTGCCGCTGCTGCTGCTGGCTTCGGTGCTGACCAGCCTCCTGCCACTGGGATCTGGGGGGAAAAGGTCAGCCAACTTGATGTTCACCTGCATGGCAGCCGCATCGCAGGACATGAGTGAGTGCATTGTTACTCTGGCAGCATGCCGCAAGCCCTTTGCCCTGGCAATGCGGCAACAACGGCAAGTGCCTTTGAAACAGCCACACAATGCACACCAGTGTGGCGACTAGTCACTGCAATGCGCATGCTGCACTGCTGCTATGCTGAAGCAGCGTTCCAACAAGAGTGCTCGCAGCCAGTGTTTGGTGCTGGAACGCTTGCGTCAGCTGACTGTCAGCTCGTAGGTCACTGGCAGCAACCTAGTGCTGCCGCAGGAACCACGCCCCCTCCCGCTGCAGCACAACTGTGCTTTACTGCTTGCCGCGCTCACCACAACAGGCGGCAGGCTTCTATCGTCCGGCCTGCTGTCGGCGGTGCCGTTGCTGCCGCTGCTCCTGTTGGGTGGAGGGACAGGAGGCAGTGCCACCCTCACACCACCTCCATTACTAGACACATCAATGTTGGCCAGGAGCTCCTGAAGTGTGATGTCACGAGCTGCAGGTGGCAACCCCGGTGGCTGCAACAAGCTCCGTGACGTGCTGAAGCGCTGGCCGGAGCCCATGCTGGGTGCAGGGCCAGCTGCGGCTGTTGCAGCTGCTGTGCTTGCAGTGAGCTGTGTTGGAAGTGGCTGCATCACAGCAGCTGGCTCGACCTTCACTGTCCTGGACATGTTGGCGTCATCAAGCAAGGGGGCGGTACCCCTCAAGGAGATGAGGGCGCCACGAGCAGGTGACCGCAGCAGGTGCCATAACAGCAGAAGCAGGAGCGTCTCCAGCCGCGACACGCCCCTACGTCGTAATGCTTGAGACATGGATCAGTGGACTATTTGAAACCACACTTTGAAGCAATCAGCTTCCCATGCGGCGTATACGTGCATCTGGACGCAGCATTAAATTCACGCAACAACACTACCCGACGAAAGAAGACTGTTTTTGTGTGGTCATCATACGCATATTTCGTTCGCTTAATTAGCGAAGTTTCCGACTATAAATTCGACCATGACGAATGAATGCTCTAAGCATGCGTCCACCCGCTCCGGCGATAGTTATCGCCGACAGCCTGGTCGGAGCAGTTGCACACCCGACTGCGGCTTCCATCACAAGGCGATGGATGCAAATTCACAAGTATTTTAATACTTATCAGTGCATAAGATACGCGATCCTGCCGCATGCCACTAGTACTGCGCAAGGTGCAATCGATCTGCATGCCTGGGCCAGGTCGATTGAACCACCCTGTGCATTGCAGCTGCGTGCAGCCCACTGGCCGTTATCAGAGCAGGTGAATCTCCATGCGCGAGTAATGAAGACAAGGCACAGAGCCAATATCAGGAAGCTGAGCACTGTCGTGCACTGTACTGTTGTGCAGTACACTGAAGTACGGTACTGCCAGACAAGCCACCGGAACCATGTTGGCTCTGACACACGCCAAGACTCTATGAAAGCACGTGCCAGTACTCGATGTTTTGGTTGTTGTGAGCGGTGCTTGCAACCTGTTGCAGGCAGACAGCAAGGTGCAGGTTTGTCAGGCCTGACAAGCCTGCCGCAGCATGCCGGCAGCATGTACAAGGACCCAACACTGCATGCATGCAAAAGAGTGCCCCGACAGCCTACCACGCATGTGAATTGTGTTACACACATGGTAAGGAAGACATTTGATAACTTGCTTGCCATGTTCAGACAATACAGGTTCATTGCTGTATGCAGTACAGTATCACGTAATAGGACGCACTGTGCGAGGGTGTTGACGTAATGGGTGTGGGACCCGCCTGAGCATGCAGCATGGAGGGCACTGGATTCACTGGTTGCGGCAGTGGGCCGCCGGGTGTTGCGGCAGTGGGTCGCCGGGTGTTGCCAAGGCACTCAGCAATGACATGCAGGTGGTGCAGTTGATGTTGTTACGCATGTTGGCCGGTCGTGTGCGCAAATCAACATGCAGACAGCTTCTACTACGGTGAACTTGGCTGCCGACCGTTGGTCAGTGGATGGTTCACAGCTTGCTGGGACCTGTGGCACCGAGTGGTTGCACGGCCCCCAAATGACTGGCTGATTCTTGCGATGCAGGAGAACAGGGATTTGAGTTTGAGGGTCTACCCCAGCATTGTTGCCCAGGGCAGGCAGAGGTCGCTGTGGTTTTGGCAGTTTTGGGCTTTTGTGCGTTCGCTACATACCCATACAGGAACGTTCGCAGACATTCCTGAGTCAATGGTTGGTTTGCATTGCCTTGATGCGTCTGAAATGTGCACTGTATAGAACGCTTTCCAGGCATGGCTGTACCAGCAGTGGCAGGACTTGCCGGCTAACCCCAGAGCGGCTGGGTCTGATACTGTCATGCGTTCCACCTATGCCAGTTAATTTGCATGCACCCCTTTTGATGAGCTTGATTTGACAAAGAGAATGAGTTGGTGTCCAGATTGTGTGCACAACACAGCTGGCTTAAACAAGATGCACCTGTCATCTATGATGCGCTTTTGTCTGGGTGCACATGACTTGCGTGTGGCTACTGGTCGGTGAGAGAGGGCTGACAACTCCTTGCTACCCAGGCAGCAGCGACTGTGCTCTCGATGCGGTGCTGGCCAAGTTGAGGACGAGTTTCATTTAGTGTTTGAGTGTGACGCATATCAGGTTGTTCGCGAACGCTTCCGGCGGCTGTTCGCTGGTTTTGGTGGGTGGCAGAGCCCGGGTGCTGCGGTGAGCCCTCGTGGGCGGTGTTTGGCTGGCTTTCTGCAGCAGAGCAGAGCAGTGTTGCTGCTTTCATTGACTATTGTCTCCTGGTTAGAAATGATCCTGCTATGGCGCATGCTGTGCTCCCAAGTGACACAAGTGCCTCAGAGACAGAATCTTCAGAACTTGTTGAGCCTTCGGATTAGTTGGTTGGATTATAATCTTTTGGTTGTTGTGGGACCCCATGAGCCTTGTTTGGCTCCTTAGTGAGTGGGCCTGTGGCCCTACTTTGGTATTTGCTGTTTGGTATTTGGTACACCCAAACATTTGCAAGATTCTGCTTTGTTACTGCAACGCAATATGGTGCAAATGTGTTGTACTCCTCAGTTGGCTAATTCTGGTCAAGGGGAAAACCCCATGATTGCCTGGGCCGCTCCTGATCAGGCTACAGGAGATCATTGTCTTGGGTGTAAGCGACAGCACCGTTTCAGGTTCCAAAGCTACCTTGCCATAATGCCGCAGCACTATGACAGGACACATCATTGCCCGCAAAGCAAAGGAGCACTGTATGTTGTGTAGCACCGGTGACCAGTGGTCACCATTGGCCCGCGCAGCCTGTGCCATGCGGCATGCACAACCTGTGCCATGACCAGCAGCACAGGGCAGACCCGTGCTGTGATGCTGCAGTGACTACGCATTTTTTATGTGGCTTGCAAGCATACTACCTGGCACACAAACCTGAGGAGACCCACAGACCTGAGAAACCTGAACACCAACGTTCTTGTCTTGCAGAAGTTGACCACCGCGGTGTGGTGAGGCGCGCACTCAACATTTGTTTACTAGCACATGGTGGGTCTTAGCTATGCATATTTCATGAGCAGCACGTCACTGCGACCCCTAGATCACTCTCCAATGCTTGCATGCACACTTGAACACAATGCTACTGGCACACGTTGCCGTGTTCTCTCACGTTCACTGCCACGCGCCGGCTGCAGCCTGCTCGGCCGTGGCAGGATGCGGTACTGGTGCCCACGCAAAACAGCCCTAGCCGCAGCAGCAGGCAATTCTTCGGCAGGCGACGTGATCAAAGTGCATTTGTCAACGCTACTTGCTGGTACTGTTGCTTTCAACGCTCTACTGTCACCTTTGGCGCTCGCTGGGCCGCTTGATTCGGCCAGCATCAGCAACGTCAGCAGCAGCATAACTTCCTACACAATAGCTGCAGAACTGCAGCCACCGGCACCGGAGATAGAAAGCCCAGATCTTGGTTTAGGGGTTGCAGATGCACCCGTTGAGGCAGCAGCAGAGCAGCAGCAGCAGCAGCAGCAGCAGCAGCAGCAGCAGCAGCAGCAGCAGCAGCAACAGCAGCTATCACAGCAATCACAGCAGCAGCAGCAGCAGCAGCAGCAGCAGCAGTGGTGGCAGGCAGATGAAGGCAACTGGCTGGAGCTCACTAGTCCTACGGAGCTCTTGTCGTTCATCAACACAGTGCAGCCACCGCCTGCATGGCCTGCGCTGGCGGACAGCCCAGCCCCCAAGCTGAAGCTTGTGGAGTTCTACGCCAGGTGGTGTGGTGCATGTGCAGCGGCAGCCCCGAGCATGGCTGCAGCAGCGAGTGAGCCTCAGCTGCAGGCCTCAGCCACCTTTGCACGCGCCAATGTTGACCGAGTCAAACCCCTGATGAAGCAGCTGGGCATCTCCAGGTGAGCGTGTGGGCAGCTGGCTGTGTGGCTGCCACCGCAGCAGCAGCGGGGCCCTACGAGCTCAGCAAGGGCAATGGAGTACTGCTGGTACGCTCACACCTCATGTCATGCTCATGAAGCAGCATGTTGAATATCATGGACGGGTCGCAGATGCTTACAGATCTTGTGATTCTCCCACCTCTATGCCAACCCAGTCTGCGCCCAAGCGCTCCTTTTCCGTCACCTCTCCTTCCATTTTTTTCATCGTCTTTCTGCACCAACCTCCTGCCGCCGCCTGCAGGATACCGACCGTGATGCTGCTGGCGCCGGACGGGCGCGTGCTGGACACGTTCAGGGCCTCGGGCGACGCGGCCAGGGACGCCATCAGCCAGCACAGCCAGGCGCTGGCCCGCGCCAGGGCGGAGGGTGCGCCGCCAGCAGCACCAGCGGCGCCCGGCGGGGTGCTGCCGCCCGCGCCCGACAGGCAGGGCGAGGAGGAGGTGCCGCTGGACGGCAGCGGCGGCGCCAACGGCGACAACGCGGCCACTGACGGCAGCAGCACTGCTGTCAGCACGGCTAGCGACAGCAGCAGCAGCAGCAGCAGCAGCAGCGGTAATGGCGGTGGCGCACAGGCAGCATGTGGGTTGACGCCTGATCCGTCGTGTGCACCACAGCCTCCATCTGCTGCTGGGCAAGCCTCTGCAGGGCCCCCAGCGGCAGCGGCAGCAGCAGCCACCCCCAGCAGCCTCAGCACAAGTGAAAGTGCTGCAGCAGCAGCACTGCAGCAGGCGAAGCAGCAGTTTCTGGCCAAGTATGGTGCTGCCTATGGCTATGGTGGCTGGCTTGATGCGCACTATGAGGAAGAGGTGGGGGCCAGGCTGGGCAGGGGGCACCACTACATGGACTACACAGGTGAAGCCGGCCGCACAGTGGCAGGAGCTGAAGCAGACGGCACACTGCGGCAGTCAGGATGTAGCTGGTGCTGCTGCTGCTGACGGTGGTGTTTGTGACGGTGACCCCAGCATGTTTCCAGCTGGCTTGCTGTGCTGCGAAGGCGCTGTGTGTGGAGGTGGGTGTTCATCTGGTGTGATGGTGCCCGCCTGCCTGCCTGCTCGTTCCTGCCAGGTGCTGCGCTGTACCCTACCTCCCTGCTGCAGTCGGTCTTCGCTGACCTGCAGGCTCAGGCGTACGGCAACCCCCACTCAGCCGCAGCAGCAAGCACTGCGCCAGAGGCCCTGAGCAGTGGTGCTGCCAGCAGCAGCAGCAGCGGCAGCAGCAGCAGCGGCAGCAGCAGCAGCGGCACGCGTGTGGGTCCCGCCGCCGCCTCAGAGGCCGCGCTGGAGCAGGCGGCACTGGCGGTGCTGTCGCACCTGCATGCAGACCCTGCTGAGTACCGACTGGTGTTCACCAGGTGCGGTGCGGAGCGGGAGCAGCTGTGGCTGCCGTTTCGAGTGCAGCTTGGCCGCCTGCAATTCACAATGCGGCTGGCACGTTGCTGGTGATTTGAACACCTTCCAGCCTACATCCACATCATTTGAGGGTTCCTGGAAATGCTGGTGGCTGCTGCTGTGCTGTTGCAGATCCGCCACAGAGGCACTCAAGTTGGTTGGGGAGCTGTTCCCATGGACAGCAAGCAGCAGCAGCAGCACAGCACCACTGCCACCAACAGCAGCAGCACACCCATTGCTCCGTCTGAAGCTTACATGGTCAGCAAGCAGCAGCAGGATGGCTTGTCAGCGGCCGCAGGCAGCAGCAGCAGCAGCAACAGCAGTGGTGGCAGCAGGTTCATCTACACGCGCTCGAACCATAACAGCGTGCTGGGCATTGGCGCTTATGCTGCTGCTGCTGGTGCGCAGCTGGTGCCCCTAACAGGTCAGCAGATGGACGACTGGTTGACAGCAGCAGCAGCAAAGCAGCAGCAGCAGCAGCCACAACAAGTTGGTGCGGGCGGCAGGCAGGGCAGCGGCTGGCAGCTGCCATGGCAAGCAAAGCAGCAGGAGGCACAGCTGCAGGCAGTAGCTCAAGCTGGGCAGCAGAAGGCTGGGGCAGGTGCTGGGGCTATGGATGAGCAGCAGCAGCAGCAGCAGCAGCAGCAGCAGCTGCAGGCGCCTGAGCCCAACTACCACCTGGTTGCCTACCCTGCTCAGGACAACTACGCTGGTGTGGTGTACCCGCTCGACTACATCAATGAGGTGGGCGGGGCGGCTGCATACCACAACAGCACGCGCAGCAAGCCTTCATGCAGCAACAGGCGAGACACCACGGCCGTGTGTCGTCTGCCCGTGAGCGCTTGCTGGCAAGGTGGTCCAGCCGCCACCAGCCACCATGCGAACACTGTGTGAGGCACACCGGGGTGATCACATGGTACACGACGTACTCTGTCACGCATGTGGCTGTCACGCAGTGTGTCCTGGGTGTCTGCTTGCCGTGTTTGCTGCTGGCAGGCGCATGATGCCTCCAGCAGCAGCGAGCGCTACCTGGTGATGCTGGATGCCGCCGCCTACCTGCCCAGCCACCGCCTGGACCTTGCCAGGCACCCCGCCGACTTTGTGGCCGCGTCCTTCTACAAGATGTTTGGCTACCCGACCGGCCTGGGGGCGCTGGTGCTGCGCACAGAGCTGGTGCCGCTGCTGCGCAAGGTGCGGCGGCGGCTTGTGTTGAGCAGCAGCACTGTAACCCAGCAGGGAAGCACGGCAGGAAAAGCAGATTCATTGACCCCCTCATGCAACGCTGCGCATGGGTGCGTGGCTAACGCGTCTGGCCTGCTGGGCCGTGCTACTGTGCATGGCTGGTTTCCTGCCAGCAATGCCACACAATAGGCTGCGTCGTGGGAGTGTACGAGGTGGGTGTGCACAGAGCTGGATTTGCAGCAGCGCAAGGTGCACATGATCCCTGTGACTTGCAGTACGAGCTGCAGCATGGAAGAAGGGCTTGGCCGGTTAGGGTGCTGGGGAGGCTGACAACGCGGACCTATGACAAGGCAGACTGCTGCACGTGGCAGGAGATGGCCTGTGCACTTCACGCTGTGTGAGTTGCGCGGTGCGCTGTGCACCGGCGGTGACGCGCCGCGCCTGCTGCCGGCTGCAGGTGTACTTTGGTGGCGGCAGCGTTGCGCTGGCCACTCCAGAGGGCTGCTGGCACGTGGCCAAGTGTGGCCCAGGAGCAGCACTGAGTGACGGTACGCCCAACTACCTTGGCGCTGCTGCATTGAGCCTGGCCTACGACAACTGGGACAGCAGGGGAGGCGTCCAGGTGAGGCCGCCCAGCAGCAGCAGCAGCAGCAGCAGGAGCAGGAGCAGGAGTAGGGGAAGGGCGCAGGTAAAGCCGCCAAGCAGCAGCAAGGGTATGACACTGCCTGCAACGCCAGCGATTGTGTCAGTGCTGCAATCACATGCCGATCGCAGTGGAGTTGGTGCCTACCTTTGCTGGTGCCAGCGCTGTTGTGAGGTAAACGACTTGCACAAGGCATGCTTCACAGCATTCCTGCTGCCAACGTCGGCGGCGTAGCCATGGGCAATATCATAAGCACTTCATTACTCGACTTGAAGGGGTGGCTGCGACTGCCCTCCTCAGCAGCCACTGCCGGCGTCCCAGCCCCCTGCTGACTTGGTGGACGGATGTCCTGCTTGCCCGTCCCGCTGCTGCAGGCTGTTGAGGCCCACACGCAGGCCCTCAGCTCGTGGCTGTACGGCCAGCTGTCAAGCCTCAGACATGCCAGCGGCGCACCTCTGCTGCAGCTGTATGGCAGGCATGCGCAGCAGCAGGGTGGGCGGCAGCTGGTGCAGGGAGCCGTATTCAACTTCCAGGTGCTGCAGCCCGACGGCAGCCCCGTCAGCTACAGCAGGGTGGAGCACGAGGCTGCTGCGCTGGCATCGACTTGCGCAGCGGCTGCGTGTGCAACCCAGGTGGGCATGTGCTGTCACCTGCTTGTTGCAGGATGATGCCATCGGCGGCTGGATGCTGCCGTGGCGTGGTATGTTGAGGCCCATGGTGCTGCGCTGCGCACGTAATCAGCAGTGCCAGCGCCAACTGGATCAGTTGTGGAAGTCTTCCACAGCGATGCACTGCACACGCAGCTCCACGTACGGCTCGTGGCCGGGCCCTGAGTGGGGCCCCCTGCTGGTGACGCGCCCACCAACCCCCGCAGGTGCGTGTTACGCGCGCTGGGGCTGTCAGCTGGCGAGGTGCAGGGCCTGGCGGGGCTCAAGGAGGGCTGCGGGGACGACATGGACTCCATCACAGTGCGGCGACCAGCTGCCACCAGCAGCCCTGCCAATGCTGCTGCTGCTGCTGCTGCTGCTGCTGCTGGCGGCGGCCGTTGGCGAGGTGGAGGCTGGTGGCAGTGGTGGGCGGCCAGGGCAGGGGTTGGTGGAGGTGGCGGTGCCGCTCGGCAGTGTGAGGGCTTCACTGGGCTGGGCGTCAACATTTGAGGATGCATATGCCTTGGTGCAGTTCCTGAAGGGGTACGTGCAGTGAAGCCGCTGCTGGCAAGGCTTGCTCACTTCTGTTCAAAGCGAGGCATGCCTTTGTTTTCAAAATGTGCTGCGTTGCAGGGACTTAGGGCATTGGGCACTTCAAGGTCTAGTTAGCAAGGGTTGATTGGCAGTGGGTTGAAAAGATGGATGGCGCAGCACGCCATTGCATGGGTGGGCAGCAGGGATTGAGGCGATCCATTCATTTCATCTATTTTGGTTGACTGTCATGCTTCGAGAGCAGGCAGCATCTCTTGATAGGTGGCTGTGCTGCATGACAGCACGTGCTGGTTGACTCTGCCCAAATCTTGTTAGAAAGACACGACCTTTTTATATGCTCAAGAACACCAGCAGCCTTGCAAGACCGTGCATGTAGTAGGGCCTGCCATTGATGTGCGAGCGTGTGCGCTTCTCTAGTATGCAGATTGTGCAGTGCTGTGCGCCAGTGTTGTCGGCGCTTGCAGACATGGCAGGGTTGGGACGAGTGGAGCAGCGCATTTGATGCATCACATGATGTCAAGCAGTGATGGTGACAACTGCAGACTGTGAGCTCCACAAGCTGTGGTTGACCACAGTGCCTTGCATGAGCCCCTTGCACTTTCCATACTTGCTCTTGATAATTTCTTTTGAGATGCCTGTCTGGAGGAAAGTGGTAGCGTAGATGATTAATTTCAGAGCGCACACAGCGCCGTGCACGGCATCCAGACGTTCTGGATGTGCAAAGCAGCAGCACTGATGTGCCAGCAGCGGTGATAGGCCAGGCTGTCATGGGCTGGGGATTTTTGACACTTTGTTGTGCGTTAATGGCTTGGTGACAGTACTGCCATGCATTGCATTGCAGTGCTGTAGCTTGCAACAGGGTTGAATGGGGGACCGCAACCATCATGCTTATGGTCGTATAACATGGTGTACAATGAATGAGCATACAGTTGTGTCGCAATTGTCTGTTGCTCTTTCTCGTGTTTGGATGTAAATAGGCTAGATACAAAACCGCGGTGACGATTCTGACGTGGACACAGGGGACAGCAGCGTCTAAGCATGTCTTCTTTCACCGCCGCTGTTTGTACAACAACATAGTATTTTCCTCACTGCTTCTGACGGACACCTACAAAGCCACCGTGTCTCATACATTCTGCAACTATCCGCACTCCTCTACGGCGTTCGTAGATTAGCTACATCAGTTGGCAAGATGAAGGCGACACGCCTGAGCAGCCACACTGGTTGTCAGATCGCCACAGGTGCGGAGAAGAGCTAGCGCGATTGCTGGTCCTTGTCAGCCAACTCCTGCTGGTATAATTGCAGCCGAGGCAAGGCCAGTGCTGATCTATGTCTTACATTTAGCTTCACTACATTCGTATGCCTGACAAAGCCTCCTGCTGCCCTGGCCTGCTGATCGCAATCGCCAAACAGTGCGTCCTTTCCTGACAAACAGCAGCACAAGCCGGCGCCCGCAGCTCGCTACTCGCTCTACAAGATCATCCAGCATACCTATGCAGCATTTTGATCACCTGGCGCTGCTCCAGCAGCTGCTGGGTGCGCTGTTGACCGCCTACTGGGCAATACCAAGCCAGGCACAGCAGCAGCAGACATCCGAAGGCCCTGCCCTGTGTCATATACGGATCGCAATAGCCGCAACTTCACACCCATGTCAGAAGCTGCTCGCCTTGCTTTCGCCGCCCTGGAGCAGGATGATGAGCTGGAACAGCAGGCAGCCTTGGGTGCGCTGTGCCTTGTGACCTACAGCGATGATGACGAGGACAGCAGCAGCACACTGTTTCCTGCAAGGAAGGGCAGTGCCACCAGTTCGCCAGCAGCAGCACGGGCAATGCGTGCATTTGCAGCGCTGAATGCCATGCAGGATGGTGAGCTGCATGAGGCAGTCAGCAGCGAAGACATTGAGTTGGCAGGCGGTGTGATGGACACACTGTGCATTGTCACCTACGAAGATGACGATGAGTAGTGATAGACAGACGAGTGCATATGATGAGGCTTTTAATTTGTATGATCAACAACAACACTGTGCTGGTTGGTAGGTGCTTGCGGGCGCTATATCTGAGGGTGTACATTAGAGCACACTGCTGTACGTTCACTTCAAGTGTTGTGCCTGGTCAGCAGGTGACAGACGTTGCAGTGCAGCGGAGTTGTGTGTTTTGGAACAGGGCTGTTTCTTTTGGCTGTTTTGCTGTAGTCTGGTAGCCAGCGGTGCTTTGTACACCAATTTTCAGCCTGCTGGTGATGAAAGCAAACATGTGCGAGTGGTGTCCAGAGTTGTGTGCTGAGATGTGTGTGGTGCAGTGGCTGGTGGCATTTTTGTGACACCCCTAGCTGCTGGAACATCTGCTAGCAGGCTGGCTAGCAGCAACAGCTTGCTGTCCTGTAAGTGGCTGCTGTTTGGCTTGAACTATGGGATGCCAATTTTACGGAGGCACCTAGGTTGGCGTTGTGTGTTGAAGCATAACCTTGTGAAGATTCAGCTGTCATTCAGCTGTATGTCTGTGCAGTCTGTGCTGCGCAGTGTGTAGTGCGTGGACAATGTCAGAAATGTGTGGTCGATGTGTTGGCCAGCTTGCAACGGCTGCAATGGTACGCTGTAGCACAAAGTGAGCTGCTGATTACATACACATATGATAGGATGCTGAGAGAGGCATTGCCCTGCACATGCATGTTTGAAAGAGCGACTTCGTTGATTCGTGTTAGCTTGACGGGTGATCAGCGCTGCTAGAACGCTGCTGGTTTGTCTTGTGTGCACGCCCTGTGTTGCAACAGTTGTGCCTGCAGGCACACTTGCAGCAGTGCTGTGTGCTTGCTAATTGTAGAACAGCAGGTGCACTGGCCTCATGTAGTGCTCACCTGTGGGAGGTTACCTGTTATCTGCTGCAACCATAGGCAGGCCGTTGTGTGCTTCTCTTTTCATGGTGATGCAAGTGACAGCAAGCAGGGTGCCTTTGTCAGCCCTCTGCCAGCCCTATTGGGAGTCCTGCATCTCGTGCACTGCGCTTTGCTATGGGTGCTTGCTGCAACCGGAAGGGGGTCACCAGGGGCTTGCACCGGCAGCCTTGGAACACTGCCCGGCATGCCTCGTCTGACGAGGCTCGTCATAGTCTTTAGTAGGGTTCCGTCTCTGTCAAATGTCAGAAGCCATATGCAATCAGCCTAGTCGCATCCGTGTTCAGTTTAAGCTCCCTCTTTTATTACTAACTGATCTAGGCAGCCGCAACCGAAGTACCCGCTTCGAGGACATCTCCCAAATTCACCACTTGCTCCCCACACTTGCATCACGTGGCTAACCTATATCTCAACATCGGCAGCCGCAGACAGCATATGCTGCAGCAGGTGCAGCGGCATCAGCAGCAACCATGGCAGAGAAGCAGCAGGTCACCATTCCTGTCATCACAAAGAAGGAGGATATGAGGGCTTTCTCGCGGCAGCAGAAGCTTGCTGGCAAGACAATAGCGTTTGTGCCGACGATGGTGCGGGGCAAACGTCAGTGGTGACAAGAAACATGCCCAATCACCGGCTCAAGTGTGGGCTGAACTCTGCTTGATGCCTGCTGCAACGTGCACTGCAGGGCTACCTGCATGAAGGCCACCTGTCACTCATTGAGGCAGCAAAGTGAGCAGCAGTTCACTTCTTATTATTGAGCACTTGCGGCCCACTTGTGTGCAGCAGCAATGTTCGTCTACACCGCTGTGACACATGTGGCCGCCAACTTTGCAGAGCACATGCAGACGTGGTGGTAGCATCAATATATGTCAACCCAACGCAGTTCAGTGCGAATGAGGACTTTGATGTCTACCCCAGAAACCCTGTGAGTCAGCAGTCGATGCTCTCAGCAGTGGTGACAGTCCTACTAACAAGCAGAGGGCGACGGGGGGGGGGGGGGGGGGGGGGGGCGGCCGCAAGGGCATGCTGAGCAGTGGTGCCATGAATGGTTGAATGCAAATGGGCCTTTACTACTACAGCACAGGAGCTGCGCAGCAGTCACGTCATTGCAAAGGTCCAGTAACCACGGCTGCGGCAGCAGTTGCTGCACCCAATCTGCAGGGAACACGAGACATGGCTGTCACAGAGGCCCTGTCCTGTGATATTGCACCACTCCTGCCTGCATGCTGCACCATTGTCACTCTGCTACTGACCTGCGTGCTGCCCTGTGTGCGCTTGCAGGACAGTGACCGACTGCAGCTGCAGGCAGCAGGCTGCGCCGCAGTGTTCGAGCCAGTGGGCAGCCTTTATCACCAAGGTAAGCGCCATAGGCCCAGGAACCTCACCCGCACACAGCATGCTGCACAGCTCAGCTTTGCCGGTCAGGCAGCTGTGGAGTGAAGTACACATTTGTTACACAGCGATGCGCCTGTGTAACGCTGTCACTTGCCTGTGACCATGTTTTGGTGGCTTCTACAAAAGATGAGGCTCATGACCAGGACTCTGCTGTCGTGAGATGTCAGCAAGCGCACGTTGATGAAGCGCAAACAGTCACACCCGATGGCAGCCAGTAGCCTGCACACGCCTTCTGCGCTGCAGTGCCTGGTGCCGGGGATGGCTCCAACGTGGTCGGGCGTGAGAGTGGGCACCCAGACTCGCATGAGACGTGGGTGACTGTGGAGAGGCTGCAGCAGGGGCTGTGTGCTGTGTCCCGCCCTCACTTCTTCAGAGGCGTAGCCACGGTGAGCCGTCTTGCTGCTGCTGGTGTTAGTTGTGGCGCACCTGTCACCCTGTGAGCCAGCTGTTGCATGTCGCCGCTGATGCTGATGCTTGTCGTGCTGCTGCTGGTGCACCTTGACATCTGCTCCATCTGTCACAACCACGCAGGTCGTGACGAAGCTGTTCCACATCGTTGAGCCTGACGTGGCCGTGTTTGGCCAGAAGGACTACCAGCAGTGGCGGCTGATCAGCCGCATGGTGCGTGACTTGGACTTCCCAATACGCATCATCGGCATGCCGATTTGCAGGGAGGCAGATGGACTGGCAATGAGCAGGTGAGCGCATGCACAGCAGCAGCAGCAGCAGGCGCAGCAGGCGCAGCAGGCGCAGCAGGCATGAGCAGGCAGGGATGGGAAATCGGCTGACACATCAGCAGCAGCAAACGTGTTGGGCAGGCATGGGGCAGGTGCCAGCAGCACCTGCTGCGCTAGCTGAAATGTTACTGGCACGAGTGGCTGAGCCTTGACTGAGCCATCGCGACATGCGTTTAACTATGGGTGGCAGTTGCACCAGTTGCATACCTATCTGCAGAGAGGAAGGAAGAGGACAGCCACGACAGCTGCGCAGGCTCACAGCGCTGAAAGAGCTATTTTTTGTACAAGGGCTTGTACGCGCTGTTGTAGTGGTGCTGGGCAGAGAGGGTAGTCGAGCCATGACTGGCTGCAGGTTGGCCAAAAGGTTGGTGCTTCGGTAGTGCTTGTGACAGGTGCACATAGGTTCGAGGGGTGACGGTGGCAGTGGTAACCAGCCAAGGTTGTCCAGATCAAGCTTGCTTCTCCTAGAAGCAGGCTGCCACAACTCTGCCTTCAAGGCCTTGCTGCTTGCCTGCTTGCACCATCTGCAAGCCGTAAGCATGCTGATTATGACAGATTGGCTCATCCCTCGCTTGTCCCACGCTGTGTTGGGGTGCGCTGCCTGCCCCATCTGTGCGGGGCTGTCGCCCCTGCTGCAGCCGCAATGCGCGCCTGTCGCCCGAGGCGCGCAGCAAGGCGCTCAGCATCAGCCAGGCACTGCACTGGGCGCAGCAGGCGGTGCAGCAGCTGCAGGTCACCTCCTCGCAGCCCTTGCAGCCGAGGTGCGGCAGCGCATCACGGCAGCGGGCGGGGAGGTGGACTACGTGCAGGTGAGCACCTGGGTGCAACAATCACCTGGTGCTTTCATGCTGCATCAAGCATCAGGCCGCTCCTGTGTACTACACATTATGCTACACTGCTTGAGCGTGCGGCTGCTGCGCCTCTTACCACTGTTGCCTGATTACATGAGCGATCGTGCCTGTGGCGATCCAAGCTGACCGCCCTTGCCGCTGCTTCCTTGCTGGCCTGGCTGTTGGGTGCGATGGGTGTGCAGCTGCGTGACGCGGACAACCTGCACGAGGTGGCTGATGCAGCAGCGCAGGCCACGCTGCTGGCTGTCGCGGCCTGGTTCCCTGCCA
This sequence comes from Scenedesmus sp. NREL 46B-D3, assembly GCA_014080715.1. Classification (NCBI taxonomy): domain Eukaryota; kingdom Viridiplantae; phylum Chlorophyta; class Chlorophyceae; order Sphaeropleales; family Scenedesmaceae; genus Scenedesmus; species Scenedesmus sp. NREL 46B-D3. The sequence continues at coordinate 324,624 of JACERP010000077.1, read as the reverse complement.
AGGACAAGGGCACTGTGCGCCTGATAGACAACATGGTGCTGGGCCAGCTGCCCAGCTAAGGCTGCGAAACTGTCCCAAGGTGTGTCAGAAGTTGTACTGCACAGTTGCAGCCGTTGCGGCTGCCCCAGCAGCTGGCGGCCGCTGGCGCTTCAGAGGCAGCAAGGCACGCACGGGTCATGTTGCAGAGCGGCTTGCTGAAAAGGACATCAGCCTTGCAGCTGGAGTTGCACCACATCATTGTTGGCTTGCCACACATTTTGACCAAGTCAGCATCATGCTCGTGCTGCTGCTGCAAGCGGCTTGTGGTAGCTGCATGTCAGACGTGTTGTGAAGGGTTGCAGAGAAGTACACAGACGTGTTGCAGGCACTGTTCGGGCGGAGCTGTACATGTTGTGCCGTACTAGGGCAACTTCAATGAACAGACGTGAACTTGCGCAGGCTGCTTTGAGATCTGAGGTGACAGGCATTGTCAAAGTAAGAAGTAATGAGCTATGTACGCTTGATGGCAAAGCTATGCCATTGGCTGCTTATTCCATTGGACTGGTTGCTTTCTATTAAAGTCATGATGGACTCTTTCGCCGCCCGCATCCGTGCAGTGCATGCAGCCTGACAGAGGCCTGACCCGATCCAGCTGCACCTGTGAACACGGCTACTTAATGACTGGTACCGGCAGTATACCTGTAAGCATGTAGAACTTTGAAATACAAGAATAAAGGAGCTCAGCCGCTGTATCAAGCGGTTTCATGGTACAGCATACGTGACAGGAGCCCTAAAGACTGCTCACACGACAGAGCGCGCACTCGAACGCTTGCTGGCATCCTTTGTTACACCGTTGTTTGACTGGGGACCTTACGCGTACCCAATACTTACCTGATCGCAGTTCATGCCATTGACGGTGGTGCTGTGGGTTGAGAGCAAGCAAGGCGATGGGTTGTTGACGTCTCCAGTTTGTCCATGATTGGGAGTTTGGAGTTGGTTCAACCTTTCTCATCTGCGACCAGGTGAGTGGCTGATGATGCCAGGTGCCAATCCATTCTGTTTTGTTGCTTGTTGCTGCTGCTGGCATAGCTTCTGCTTTACTAGACAGTTCCAGCCATCCTGCTGCCTGTCAAAACTGTTACAGTCACACCGGAGAACAACTCACTTGCTGTGGCTGGCGTTGCCTACCGCGCTGGCTCCAGCTACACCCTTGCTTGGCTGTGCTGCACAACAGCCCTCTGTCGTGCTCTCAACCCCCATCCTGTGTCCACTCATCCTGCGACAAAACACAGTTGGTAACTCCCAGAGGCCGCACACAGGTCCGTGCAGCAGCTTTTGCCGGCATGCCTCCGCGCAAGTCGCGCAGCGGCACAGGACCTAGCCCGGCTCCCAGGAAGGGCAAGCAGCCAGCAGCAAGCAGTGCTGCAGCAGAGGCTGCCCCTCCCAACCAAGCAGCGGCAGCAGCAGCAAGCTCTGCCGCCGCCACGGCCAAGCTGCTGAAGCGCCTTAGCACAGCACCAGGCGTGACGGAGTATGCAGGACTGGCAGGTGAACTCACCTCAGAAGCGCACGAGCTGCCAACAACAAACACCAGCAGCAGCCAGCAGCAGCAGCAGCAGCAGCAAGCAGTCCTGCTGTGTCACTATCTGACCTGGCAGGGGCTCTGGCAAGGGGCCTGCACCTGCTTGACAGCTGGGCGGTGGAGCAGGGCCCTGCCGCACTGCAGGGCATGGCGGTGCTTGCTGACGGGCTGGCTGCTGCCTGGGGCAAGGCGCGCAGCGGCGACGCTGCGGCAAAGCTGAAGCTGGTGCGCACACTGGTGGATGCAGGTGAGGGCGGGATGAGTGGTGGACAGCAGTTGCGGCAGATGGCGGATGGAGGTTCAGGGGTTGAGCCGGTGGTGGTGACTCTCACACGTGGTAGCTTGTGGTTGCAGGCAATGAGGCTGTTCACAGCATGAGAGTAGGCGAGTGGATGAGCAGCGACTAGTGGCGCTGCAGCCACGTGCCCATGGAGCAACCCATCTGCAGCTGCACTCGCTGCTTCGCCTGTTTGCTGCACCTGCACCTCACCGTTCCAAGGCAGGGTTAGGCATGGTATGGTCTCGTTGCACAGCTGCTGTGCCCTCTGTGCCTGTGCTGCTGGTGTTGCAGGGCTGCTGTCTGGCCTGGCAGCTGCAGGACAGGTGCTACCTGTCACCATGCAGTACCTGCTGGTCGAGGAACAGCAGCAGCTGCAGCAGCTGCAGCATCAAGAACAACAGCAGCTGCAGCAGCAGGAACAGCAAGCAACGGACGACCAGCACCAGCAGCAGCAAGGTGGTGGCGTGCAAGAAGGCCAGAAGCAGCAGCAGCAGCGTCGGCCTCTTCCTGCAGGCCTTGCTGAGCAGCTGCAGCTGGCAGGTGCGCTGCTGCGCCTGGTCAACTCAGCCACGCTGTGGTGGCCGGGCAAGCTGCTGCTGGGCAACACGTTCAGCGCCGTTGTCGGCCCGGCATGCAGCATGGCAGAGGCGGTACTGGTGTGCAGCGAGAGGCGCAGGACAAGCAGCAGCAGCAGCAGCAGCTGGAGTGAGGCAGAGCTAGCAGCGTTGACAACTGCAGAGGCGCTGTGCTCTGCGCTCATGATGGAGGGTGCGCTGCCGCCGCGCAGCCAGCACACGCACGCACTGGCAGCAAGCATGCAGCTGCAGTATCTGCTCATGGTGCTGCTGGCATCAGCTGTGCAGGCGGTGCATGGGGAAGCTGCACCAGCAACAGCAGTGCAGCCGGCAGATGCTGACCTGGCGACAGCATGCCAGCTGAGCAGCAGTCCTGGACAGCCGGACCAGGTGGCAGACACTCAGCAGCAGCAGCAGGCGCAGGGGCAAGGGCACCAGCGGCGGCAGGGGCCGCCAGCCATGCCCAAGTATCATGAGGCGCTGTGGGGCGCACTCGACTTGCCGCCGCTGGCGCGCAACCCTCAGCACGCTGCTGCCTGCCGCAGCGCTTTTTGCGGTCACTCGGCTGCCGATGTTGCAGTTGATGTGGCACAGGTGTTGTACAACACGGTGCTGTACCGCTCGGAGGTTGCTGCTCGCAGCAGCAGCATGCGCGCCGGCATGCAAGATGAAGCAGAGCAGCAGCAGCAGCAGCAGCAGCAGGTTCTTGAAGTGGTTCCGTCAGTCATGATGGTGCCCCTGCTGCTGACCTGCATTGAGCTGCAGCAGCTGTCGCCAGGCTTTGGCAGCGTGGAGACCTGCACGCGGCTGGCGTGTGCCGTGCACCACCTGTGCAGCCACAGCTACGCGGGAGCCAGCGAGCATGAGGTGCAGGCAGCCGCACTCACAGCAACGGTGACAGCGGACCTGCTGGTCAGACCCTTCTTGCTGGAGCTGGCCCCGACGCTGCTGCAGGCGATCCAGGCAACTGGCAACGCCAGCAGCAGCGGACGCAGCGGTGGCGCGGCGGCTGAGGCCGCGGGGCCCCGTGCCAGCACTGCTGGCTTGGAGCTGCTGATGCCGCGGCAGGCGCAGCTGTTCAGGTACTATCAGGCGCTGCTGTGTGAGGTGCTGCTGGCAGGTGGGTGGAGGGGGTGGGGGTCGGGCTTGCTGCTGCTGTGCCGTGCAGCTGTGCGATTTTCAACGGATGTGGCGTGCTGAATGAATGCAGAGGCAGCCATGCCATTCTGACGTGCAAGCTTCGGGTACGTGCGTGCGTGTTGAAGGCATGCAGCGCAAGTGAGCCATGTGCAGTCCTCATGTGCTGTGGTGCTGCAGCCCGCTGTGTGCTACCCGCACTGGTACTTCAGTAGACAACCAGCTGCCTTGCAGAAAGCCTTGCTTCGGCTCAGGAAAATCACACACTCTGACCGCTGCTGACCTTGCCGCCGCTGCTGCGCTGTTGCGTTGCTTGCAGCTGACATGGAGGCGGTGCGTGCAGCGTTCAGGGAGGACCCCGGCACCTGCGCATCTGCAGTCGAGGCAGCCGTCAGAGCCTACGCCGCCACAGCAGCGGTGCAGCCAGATGACACGGCACACAGGTGTGAGGTGGCAGACACCGTAGGCCGCCTCTCACAGCGCGCTGCATATGCATGTGCCAGCACAGCAGCAGCAACAGCAACAACAAGTCTGGCAGACGCACGGCAGGTGCACTCGCTGCTGTTCACCGCCCTCAAAGCAGCTGGGGTTGCGGCCATCAACCCCGCATGCCTCTGCCAGCAGTACAACGCCGCCATGTTTGCTGCTGTGGCTGCTGAGTCAGCGATGGCTCTTGGAGATGCGCAGTGCCAGGCGGCGCCCGAGACACCCAGCTGCCCTCACAGCAGCAGCAGCAGCAGCAGCAACAGTGTGCAGCAGCCGGTAGTGAGTGCAGCAGAAGCTGTCCTGACTGCTGTGTCACTTGCAGCGCGCTGCCTGGTGCTCCTGGGGTCCCTGCTGCAGCGCGCACCAGCCTGGCCCGTCCCTTGCATGGACGAGGATGTTGAGGCTGTCGGCACAGTGCTTGCGATGGCTAGCAGATGGAGCAGCTGCTGAGGAGGGCGGCTATCATTGCAGGCTGGATTGTGCAGCGGTTGCCGGCAGCGCTGCCAGCAGCAGCGTTGGAGGCCCCTGCAGATGCATGCAGCGCCACTGCTGCTGCCGCATCTGCTGCTGATGGTGAGGCGTCATCAGCGGGTGCAGCAGAAACGACAACAGCTGAGAATGGTGCTGCCGGCAGTAGCACCAGGGTCTGTAGCAGCATCTTGCAGCAGCTGCAGCGTCAGGCTGGTGAGCTGCAGGTGACCCTAGGGCAAGCCATCCAATGGTCCCAGCCTCCCAGGCCACTTGATGGCAGCACGCCAGCTGTCGACAACAGCAGCAGCAGCAGCTGGGGCAGCAAGATTGGCCAAGCTGTGCGCAGTTTAGGCGACATGTTTGGTGAGAAGGCTGCTGAGGCAGCTCTGGCTGAAGCCAGAGAGCGGGTGTCGGGCCCAGCAGCGCAGCAGGTGCTCGCGTTTGGGCTGGCGGTGTGTGGCAGCGTGCCTGCACGCAGCTGCTGCAACAACGCGCTGTGTGCGAACACAGCTCGGCTGTGTGAGTCGCACCTGGTGAGCGGCAAGTCCTGCAGGTGTGCTGGCTGCAATGCTGCGTACTTCTGCTGCAAAAGCTGCCAGCTGGCAAGCTGGAAGCATCACAAGACAGTGTGCAAAGCCATGCAGCAGCAGCGGGAGGCAGCGCGGTAGCCCCCCCTGCTGTAGTTGTGTTTTGACGGCCGAGGACTATCACAGAGGCCAGCCTCCCGGCTGGCATCTTGCAGTGATTGCCACAAACAACATATCATGTATGCTGCGTGGCAGCCAGCTGCTACATGCTCAGCCGGTGAAGTGAGTGGCATGTTGGGTGGTTGGCGTCATGTTGAGTTGTTCACTGTGGGACAATATGCCATGTGAGCTTAGGTAGCTCTTGCTGCAGTGTTTGTGCAGAGTGTGCTCTGGCAGCATGCAATGCGCTATGCAACCGCTTGATGGAAAATCTTACCAGCAGTGTTGTACCAGCGTTATATTGTGGCAATTGAAAGCGTGTCAAGCGAGTGTAACACTGCAGATGACAAATATGACACCAAGGTTTTGGAAAGCGCGTGCTGGTTGCATGTCCCTTGATTGGGCTTTATGCGCCTGTAACGGGCTTGATTGGGCTTTATGCGCCTATTGACAACTCAGCGATGGTAAGAGCGGCGTTTTTGCTGTGGATCATGAGTAATGTGGTTTTGGGTTGTGTTACTGCCGGCTATGGTTCTTGCGTCTCCTTGGTCTTGATGTGCTCTGGTAATCAGCGCTTTTCATAGCCATCCTATTGCGTAAGCCTCAACCACACCGAAGGGTCGCAAGACTCAGAAGCTGAAGGCTCCGTTATATACTAAGTTTGGAGATACGCTTCGACCGGTGGTCGTGGTATCGGCCGTTACACAGGGGTTGTTTCGACCCATCTCCCGCCAAATGCACGTGCGCACCAGAGCCGCTCCGGGCCACCTGGTCGACTTTGGCCAATTGCAAGACCTTCCAAATGAATGGTCGAAACCGCCAACTGATGGCTGCGAGCCCTGGATTGGCCCAAGCCCTTGGATTGACTGTGTGGCATGGAGCTGCCACAATGTGACAGCACAGAACCCTAGACAAATGACACTGCTGTACATCAGCCCAAGAGCCGTATAAAATCGTGGTTCGTGATTTTAAATCAGGAAAAGGCAATGGGATCATTCCATGCGAGCTGACACTACGCCTTGCAGCTGATGCACAGATTTGCACCGTTGCATGCAGGTGCTGCACAGCAGGCGTGGATCAACAGCAAGCACCTAGCGCACAAGACACTCGTACTGCCTACAGGATTATAGCGCCAGCTAGCGCTCTTATAGCTGTATTGCCGCATACCGCAAGACTGTTTTTTTTCCAAACAGCACCAGCTGCAGTGCTGATAAACACCGGCAAGGCGGGGCGGGCAAAAACTGCACACAGCCGCTGTTCACTGGCAGCGGCTGGGAACCCCGCCCCAGGGGTGCCAGCAGGTATGACGCCGGGTGCAAGGCTTGCACAGAGCGTCACCACCCCAGGGGGGGGGGGGAATACGGCTGATGTGACACACAATGGCTGGGCCAGCCATGTGCCATGGTGCCATAGCTCAGCAACGGCTGCATACTGCCCAACAGCCTTGTTGCTGAAACTGACAACCCTGCTAAGTACACAGCTAGCTGCATCTGTTTCTCCATTTGTACCACGAACCTTACTGAAGTAAGCGACTCCATGCGTGCATTCTGCCGCTGTACAGCAACGCTGCTGCCGCCATGGCATGTTCCAACCTACCGGCCAGCAGCCTGCTGTCTGCGCAGAACACACACCTGGCTGCCGCCTCACTGCTGCCAGGCTTCTTCAGGCAGCCCATCCCATTCGTCCTGCATGAAGCTACTGCTGTCGCTCTGCCCATCCCACTCCCTGTACCCTCCAGCACCACCCGGCCACGCCTGCTCAGCCACCTGCGGCCCGTACCACTCCTCAGGCCAACCTTCCTCTGCATCACCCAACCTGTCCTCAACCACCTGCATTGCCTCTCTGCTGTCATAGTCAAGGTCACTCATCACCCTAGGGCCGTAGCCCGGCGCTGAGTACCCCTCATACGAAGGATTGAACTCCAGGATCTGCTGCAGCTTCCCAGCATCAAACTCGCCCCGCTTGACAAACACCAGGTCGAAGTCCAGCTTGATCAGCAGGTCATAGGGCTGGTCAGCCATTGCAGCGATCACTGCTGCCTCTGCTGCTGCATCGTTGACCTCCACCGTGATGATGCGCACGTGGATCTTGCTGAAGTCTGTTGCGCGCAGGATGTCAGCCTCGCTGCCCTCAGTGTCCAAGCTCCTGCAGCAGCACATTGACAAGGCACACAGCGACTTTAGAGGGAAGTGTCCAGAGATGCGCCTCACGCTCAAGTTGAGCATGGCGTGCCTTTACAGTGCTGACACAGCATCATGTAGTGCATGCGAATCATACATCACATGCAGTTGGACGTGCCTGCAGTACAGCCACTGTAACGTGTGAGGTTGCGCGCACCAAAACAGCCTTTATTGCCAGGATCAACCTGCCATGAGCTGCTGCCTCACACATACAGTACAAAACAGCCTTAGCCATTCTAAGATGCACCAGCCAGCAGACCACGATGGAAACAGAGCCAGTGCTTCCAGAACGTTACTTCTGCACCCACCAGTAGTCAACCGTCTTCGCCCCAGAGCTCCAGCAGGCTGTGCAGGGGCCAGCAGCTGACATGCATGTCTCCCAGCACCACACCAGCCTGGCCATCAGCTGCACTGCTGTGCGTCACCCAGTCCTGCCCCTGCTGCACGTCTGAGGCGATGCGCTGCAGGTGAGCCTCACTCATGTGCTGCACCAGCCCGCTCAGCGGCCCTGCTGCCCTGAATGGCAGCACAAGCGGCTGCGCTGCCGGTGACACGCATGCGTTGATGGCCACTGAGTTTGTCCTGTTGCTGTTATGCACAATGTCGGCAAAGAGGTGGGGGTTTGCTTCTACCAGCAGGCCGGTCCAGCCTCTGGTGGCTTCCAGGAAGAGCGTGTTGCTCAGGCCCACACCAGTGTACGCCCCAGACCTGCAAATCAGGTGCACACCACAGAGTATGCTAGCTGCTGCTATAGCTGCACCATTCGACTTGGGCAATCTGCATTGTAAATCTGCTAGTACAGCTTCCAATGCTTGGGGTAGGTTGCTTGATCGCATTGCAATCAGGCTTGCAGCTTGACGCTAGTCAACAAGCTGCTGCAGCTACTGTGTGACACACTATGTTAAGCATCACTGAGATAGTATGGACAAGAAGAGATTCCGGCATCGCTGGTGCTGGTGGCCGCTGCTGTTGCTGGTGCTTTCTCGCTCACTCGACGAAGAAGCCTCCCTGCTGCATATCCAGCAGTTCGTCAATAAGGTCATCCTGACCAGTTTGCGAGAAGTATTTGCCATGGTAGTGGCTCCATCCCGCTGCTGGGGTGTGGTACAGCCTCAACGCCGGCAGTGCAGGTAGGTCGGGCACTACTATTGCAGCCACTGGCGCTGCTGCTGCTGGCGCTGCTGCTGCCGCTGCTGCTGCCCCTGCTGCTGCTGCCCCTGCTACTGCTGACCCTCCGTTTGCCGATAACTCTGCATCTGGTGTGTTGTACGATGGTTGTGGGATGTAGACTAATTGTTCTTTGACGGCGTGTTGCAGTAGCGGTGCCGACAGATAATGTGCTGCGCGCGTAGTGCTCTTGGGCGACGCAAAGTAGCCGCAGCAGAGGCCGAATGAAAAGCCAGCAGCAAGGCCTGCAAGTGTGCATATCAACAACCAGCTGCGACTGCTACTTTGCTGCTTGGTGGGACGTCGCGGAGACACCAGCGGCATCAGCAAGACTCCGTTCTTGGTGTCCATAGTTACTAACGCAGAGCTTTAGGGCGCACTATTATCAGAGAGCACACTACAGAATGAAGTCAGTGCAGACACTGCAGGGCATGCACGGCGTACCGCCATGCGCAGGCGACACTACTGGCGGGAAAGACGTGAGAGACCAAGTCATTTCCGCAGCAGCACAGTTGAGCTGTAAAGGCTTTGGTCTGATTGATAAAATATAGCATGTCGTTCTCTGCCGGTCGCACCCTGCAAAACCTGCCCGGCAACAATGCACTCTTCCAGGCACCCACAAGACAACCTGGCAGCTAGAGTGCAGCAGCCACACAACTCAGCAGTACTGTGGCAGCACAACAAACAATTTTCAACTCAACTCTTGGCCAGTCATCCCTCCCACCTTCCCCACCGCTCTGCCCAGGCCTACCACTACCCTGAGTCTCTACCGGCAGCCTTTTCCCTGATGCAGAAATGAGCCACATGGTCAACCCGTGCATGGCATTGTGCTGCAGGCATAACACATGGTGATCTCCCCTCCTGCATCATGCTTAAGAGATGCTTCAGGCATGAAACTTAATTTGGTGCAATGCAACATGCCGCTGGAGTATGCGATCAACCGCACCCCCTAGTCCACATAATCTGCTGGTGCCTGCGCCTCCAGGGGCCTGTCACGCAGGTAGATGCGCAGCTCGCCCCTGTCCCCGCGCGTGATACGCATGGAGGCGTCCAGGTACGACACGTCAAATGACGCGGAGCGGAAGTTCTTGGGCGGCTTCAGGAAGTCTGGCAGCTGAGGCACATCAAACTGCGGCAGGCCCTGCAGGGTTGAGGTAAGAGGTGGTGGTGGGCAGCGGTAGCAAGAGTGGTGTGTCACATTCATGCGGAAACAGGACCCCGAGCAAAGCACTGGTGATGGTGTGGTACATGGCAGGTGGTGTGTTGTAACGGCATGCTTCCCAAGGCAGACTGAGGGGACGCTGGTTACGTGGTGTAGGTGGGTGAGTGAGGGTTAAGGCAAGGGGCTGGAGAGCATTGATGGGGTGGTACATGGCAGGCGGTTTTATATAGGGCATGCTTGCCTAGGCAGACTGAGGAGACGCTGCTTGCAAGGTGAAGGTGGGCTATGGTGAATAAGGAACAAGGGGCTGGAGACGCCAACATGATGAAACTTGCAACGGCGACTGATCCAGGGCCCGGCCTTGATACGGGCGCGCCAGCAGGTAGGCACAACAAATTTGTTTAAACATCATGCAGACCGGTGGCACAACACCAGCATGCATGCTCAAGCCCGCGCCGCACCAACCTGCAGCAAGTCCGGGCCGACAGCCCTGGCTGACGTCGACTCATACACAATGGTGACGCTGCTGGGCTGTGCCACCTCGTAGCTGTGGCGCAGCGTCACGCGCACGCCGGGCGTGGGCTGAGGGTCGGGGCGCGGCAGGAAGGGCAGCTGGGGCAGGCCATACGCCAGCAGCAGCTCCACCACGTTGTCCAGCAACATCTGCACATGCATCGCGGCAGCATGCGCACGGCATGAGACATGGTGCAGGCCAACCAACACTGCATCGGCCTGTCACTGGGAGCAAGAAAAAGGCGCCTGCGTACCGGTGGCATGCGCAAACCATACAAGGCCGCTCACACTGTGGTCATATATGATGCAGGACCACAGCACGACAGCTTGAAAGCCGCATGTATGTTACAGGCAGCAGGAGATAGCACTGTCCAAGTGTCAGCTCAACACCCAAGCCCGTCCATTGCTGCATCGTCAGGCACACAAAATGCCGCACATGCGACAAAGCCCACCCCAGCGCAGGCAGGACCTGAACAAGCAATGACAACGGCCAGTTGCGTCACGACCCAGCCACAGCCCGCACCGTGTCGGCGTCGATGACCTGGTACACCTGGCCCAGCACGGTGGGCACCAACGACGCGGGCGGCCCGGGCCTGCTGCCGCCCAGGCTGCCGCCGTTGAAGCCGGAGCTGTACACCAGCCGCCACGTGCCCGCCAGCTTGTCCATGGTCGACGCGTCGGGGCTGCTGCGGCTGGTCGACCAGCGCAGCGTGATGGGGCCCGCGGCCTCCTCCAGGCGGCTGCAGAGCCTGTCGACCTCCGACGCCGCGCGCATCTGTGTTGGCGCGTGCCCCGCAGAGCGGCACACGGTCGATGGCAGCACACGGTGTGACGGCAAAACATGGCGCGGGAGGTGGCAAACGTTTCAATGCAACCGCCAGAGTGATAGGAGGCAGCAGAAGGTTGGTGTGGCAGCGGCAACACAGACGACAGCACCAAGTCACAAAAGGGCAGGCAAGGACACCGAAATGCGAGGCTCAAGGTGTCGCCACCAGTGCTGTGGCTTGTGGTCCAGCAGCTTCAAAAACACACCCCCTGCTGCTGCTGCTGCCACTGCTGCTTGATCCTGCTGAAGAAAGCAGCTTGTTTGTACGCATGCAGTGGTTCAGGCTAGCCACAGCAGCTGCACCGCACACCTCAAGCTGACACTGCTGCTGTTGCTGGTGCACAATCCTCGATAGTGCGAGTCAGCTACGGCTGAGATTGCGGCTACTGCTGCAGCTGCTGATCTGTGCCTCACGTTTGCCGCCAGCCCCCTGTCCAAGCTGGCCACTGCTGCCAGGATCTTGACCTTGAGCCCCTCCACCTCCTCCTCATCAAAGTCCTGCGTCATCGTCGCGTCCCTGCAGGCCCACGCAGCACCAGCAGCGCAGCGGCAGGCAGAGCCGCAAACATGTCAGCCACCAAGGTTCCTGCTACTGTCTACTGTCAACCAAGGTGGCAACGGTTGGCACCATGGCCACTCAACAGCCAGTGGCCGTGGCTAAAACAGCAGCAGTCACGTGTGAACTGCGGCAACAAAGCCTGTTTACTGCTTTGGCCTGTCCCAGCACACCCCACAGGACAAGGGGTGCCAAGGTTGGATGAGCATTGAATGGGAGGCCATGTGTGACACAGGTAAAGGGTGTGCGCTGTACCCTTGCATTGCTACACGGGAATAACAAGTGGTTGGTGCAGCCATATAAGCAAGGAAGTAACCACGCGGCTACAGAACAGCAGCCTTGCTGTCTTGCCAGCGCAAACTGAATTCTTTTGTGCGCTTGCACCTTCTGGGCTTGCACAAAGCAGAGGACAGTAAAGGGCTTGGCAAGCAACATGACAGCGGCCGGCAGCATGCCCAGGCCGCACCTGATGGTGCCCCGGGCTGGGGTGGCGTTGGCCCAGGCCATGTTGCCAGGCACGCGCACGTTGACAGAGTCAAAGGACCCGCTTGCACTGGCAGAGTTGCCGCTGCCATCCCCGCTGCCCTGCCTGCTGCTGCTGGTGGTGGCAGCAGAAGCAAGGCCATCAGCTGTGCCCGCTGCAGCACCCACTGCGCTTGCAGCGCCTTTCGCCGTCTCTTCAGCCGTGCCAGCTGCAGTGCCCGCTGCAGCACCTGCTGCTGTTGCAACTCCCTTCGCCGTCTCTTCAGCCACGCCAGCTGCGGTGCCTGCTGCAGCACCCACAGCTGTTGCAGCGGCTTGCACTGTTGACTCTGCGCAGCAGTGAGGTCATTCACAGCTGCCTCTGTTGCTGCTTCTGCTGCAGAGATGCCCTCTGTTGTAAAGATTGTCGCCCCTTCAATACCCTGCTGTGCTGCTGCTGCTGTGCGTGAGATGATATCTTCTGTGGTGCCTGCTGCTGCTCTGATCCCTTCGTTCAACAGGTCAGCAGGTGTCACGACTGCACCACCAGCTGCAGAGCTCCCTGGTGTGCTGCGGTCCTCTGTCTGCTGCTGCTGCTGGTCATACATGCTGTTTGCCATCTGCACGGCAGGGGACTGTCCCTGTTGCTGCTGCTGCTGCTGTTGCTGCTGCTGCTGGTCTGCCATGTTGTTTGCAAGCTGCACTGCAGGCGACTCTGGAGCAGACGGCTTCGCGGCTTGCTGCTGCTGCTGCTGCTCTGCTACGTTGTTGACGAGCTGCACTGTGGGCGATTCTGCAGCGGGTGACTTGCTTGCTGCTGCTGCTGCTGCTGCTGCTCTGCCATGTTGTTTGCGAGCTGCACTGCGGGCGACTCCTCAGGCCCTGAGGGGCTGTTGCTGCTGGAGCTGCCACGACGTCTAGACCCAGCTGTACGGCTGGTGCCTGATACATCCTTGCCATCATTGCCTGCGGGTGTTGTTCATGCATGCGTACATGTGCGAAAGCAGTTGCTGCTCTGAGTGTGGGTGTGTTGATGTAGGGTTATGCTGTACCACTGCAGGACATGGGCGCTGACGAATGTGTACCTGCTGCTGCTTGTAATAGACAAGCTGCGTGATCAGAGGATGATATTAACCAGTGATGACAGGTGCTGCTGCAAATTCACCCAGGAAAGCATGCCTGAGCCAGTACACTTTCCACTGGGTAGCCCACTGCAACTGCAGCTACTCACCCTTTGCCTTCACAGGAGGCACCAGTCGAGCTGGCTGACGACAAGGAACCCTGTACCAATCAATAGAACAGTATGAGCTCCTGACCAGCTCCACTTACACCTGCGAATGTTGCTGGAGTGTGTGGACGCAACGCTCGTCACCTGCCATGGTGATGCACGCGGCCCCTGGTCAGCAGAGTATTATGTACCAACATCTTGCTTAATCGACGTAAAATCAAACGACAGGAATTGCCCTGTGGATGTGTCGGAGCAAAGATCAGGATCAAAACTGCTGTGTTTGTAGTTGAAGACGCTGATGAGCGCTTTGTGAAACCAATCACGACTATCTCACACAAAGCAAAACTGTTGCAACCTTGTTGCACTGCGCAACAACTGTGTCATCACGATTACACCACCGACCTCAGTCACTAGTCCTCGTCTAGCAGCAGGCCAGGTGGCAGCAGCTGCCTCAGCCGCTGCATTCGAGCTTCCTGCGACGTGTCTGCTGCTGCTGAGCTGCTCTTGTGCTGCACCTCCACCTGATACAGCACCTGGCGGTTGCATGTGTAACACAACTGCCTGCTGTGAGGCCCTGTCAGGCCCGCCAGGAGCAGCCTGTCACATGCTGCTGCATCTGTGCCTGCCCCACCATCTTCTGCCCCAAAAACTGCTGCTGGCAGTGGCGCCCGACAGACAGAGCACAGCTGCCACTGCTGCTGGCTGCCGTTCTCTGCCTGCAATTGGCCCGGCGGCTGCTGCTGCTTCTTTGCCGACTGCCTGGCAGCTGAGGACTGCATGTCTGCAGCGCCTGGCACTGCTGCCAATGCATTGAACCCAAATGGCTGCAGGTGTGACGCTGTCCGCAGGATGGTGTAGATGGATGCAGGCACGCTGCCCTGCATGTCTGCAATGAACCGCTCAGCCAGCTGGTTCAAACTCGCTGCGCCATGCCCACTGCTGCCCCTACCAGCGTTGCTGCCACTGCTCCGCTGCCCCATCTCCCTGTCACTCCATGCAAGGCTTTTGTACGCACACAGCGCTGCAAGCTCCTTGTGTGTCACTTCACGCAGGGGCCGCAGCACAGCAGGCCCTCCCTGCTGCAGCAGCCTTGCGTCCAGCAGCTGGATGTCAGCTGGTACAGAGAAGCCGCGCCCTTTTGCTGCGTCCCCGATAATGTTTGCGGCGATCCTGGACGCACACTCGCCGCGCAGCAGCCTGCTGCAGCCCAGTGCAGCAGCAGCACGCAGCACCAGCAAGTCCTGCAGGTGAACTGCCATGTCTTCCCTGCCAGTAGCGTCTAACACAGCATTCAAGAGCTCCAACAGCTGCTGCTGCCACTGCTGACGCCACTGCTGGCTGGTCTGCTGCTCTCCAGCTGCAGCAAGGTTTGCAGCCTGTAGCTGTTCCTGTAGCTGCTGTGCGTCTGGGTGTTGCTGCTGCTGCTGGCGCTGCTGCTGCTGCTGCTGTTGGTCTTGCAGCAGCTGCAGCAGTTGCTCCTGCGTGTTTGCAAAGACATCCTGCAGCTGCAAGACCAGCAGCTGCCCGCCAAAGCCTGCTGCTGCTACAGCTGCCTGCAGCTGCTGCACACGCTGCTGTGCCTGCACTTCTGGCACACCCCATGCTGTGCTGCGGTCAACATGCAGCAGCGCCAGCTGGAATGGCACCTTACCCCGCTCTGGTCTGCTGCTGTTGGCGCTCTGCATCGCGAGAGTGCACCACAGCAGTGCCATCGAGGCTGCACCGCCTGACAGAGCAAGCAGCACACTATCACCGGTTGCTATAAGCCCCTGGCCCTTGGTAGCATAGCGAAACTTGGAAATGACCCCTGTCTCAATGCATGAATGGCAGTAAGGCTCATTCTGCCGGATGTGGGTTACTGCAGGAGCTGCCTTGCACTTCATGCATGTGCCCAGGCTGCCAGGTTGCTGCTGCTGCTGCTCTGCTGATGCAGCGCTGCTGGTAGCAGCCTGCCTGCGCACCCAACTGCCAAAGCTTCCCTGCTGCTGTTGCTGCACCTGACATCCGGAAACAGCAGAGCATCCATTACCGCTGGAGCAGGCCCTGTTGGTGTCGGTGCCGTTGCATGATGTGCTGCTGCTGGCGGGCTGCTCCTGCACACTCAACAGCGCCTCGTCTTCAACAGCACCACAACCAATCATAGCTGTTGTTGATCGTATATTGGTCGAGTGCTCGAGTTCAGGCCACCGCGGTCTCTTGTACAGACCACTTTCACAGCAGAACCGCCAGAACATCACGTAACAGGGCAGCTCGCGTGATCACCACCTGATCACTACTACAATATACGCTGTTTGGCATAACGTGTTTTTTATTGGTCCGGGAGTTCCTTTGTTGATCCTTGTGAGTTCATCCACTGCACTGACCTCAGCACCAGCACAACCGAACCCTGCAGCCGCCCGCTTGCTTGCAAACATTAAAGTATGAACTGGTGACTGCTTTCAGCCAGATCAAGCTCCATCACATCGGATCCTGCTCAGCAGCAACAATGGGAGCACACGCTATCTTCTTGCTACTGCTGCTGCGGCCTGTGTGGGCTATCTATGAAGACCAGGCAGGCACCTTTGACTGGTACAAACATTACGTTGGCAGGCCAAGTTCTGTAGCATTCCTACCCGGCAAGGAGCGCGTGTTTGTCGCCACACAGCAGAGCTTGTTGGCATCACTGCACACAAAGGCAGGCGGTGTCGCATGGCGCCGCAAGTACACAGAGCAAGACACGCTTGAAAAGGCGGTAGCGCTGCAGAAGCCTGCAATGCTGGTTGCTGCGAGCAAGGGCGGCAAGTATGTGCGTGGCTGGGAAGCACTGGATGGGGGTTTCAAGTGGGAGGCGCTGATGTTTGAAGGCACGCCTGCTGTTGCTGGCGCATCGTGTGACATTGCAACAGTGGACCTTGGCGGTGGCAGGGGCACTGCTGTGGCTGTTGTAGCCAGTGATGCACTCAAGGTGAGAGCCAACGTAGAAGGCAGTTGGCATTACAGAATTACTAGCCGCTGCAGGCAAAGGTTGTGAGGATCCTGTGCAACAGCTGCGGAGCAAGCGGTGGTGCAGCCTGATTGCCCTCATCGAACTGCAGCTGCTACACACCCCAAAGCATCGTGCAGGGAAGATAGTGCATCATTATGCCTGTATGCCTCAGGTGTTGACAATGGCACGCTGTGTTGCCGCTGCTGGCTTACCTGCGTACCTGCTGTGGTGCAGCTGCTTGGTGCTTCCAAGGGTGACGAGTTGTGGTCGGCCAGCCTTGAGCAGGCCAGCCATGCAACCAGGAGGCTGCTGCTGCCAGATGCAGCAAGCGGCACCATCAGCCTGGTGGCATACACACCAGGGTAAGCCAGCAAGGCAGGAGTGGCAGCTGCGGCAGCAGCGGCACCACCAGAAGGCTGATTGTACTCTTCACGTGTCTGGTGAAAGCACTGCAGCAGCAGCTCACCTTCACTGATTCACAGTCAAACAGCACATGCAAGCAGCAACATGCTGGCTGCGCTGGTGTCCATGCACAGGCTCTTCGGCATTACACAGCAATTGTTCCTGCAAGCCAGCAGCTGCGCCTGAGCAGCTCCCCTGGTTGCGTGCACGATCAGCTCACGGCATGTTGGGTCACACCACGTCATTACGCCATGCTGATCTCGACACTCCTGCCATGTCTTACTGTGCAGGTCTGCGGATGTGCATGTGCTTAGTGTTGGAGCAGCTGACGGAAGCCACCAGGACGCTGAGCGCGTCACGGCAGCAGCACCGCTCGGGGATATTGCCGCTGTCAGCGGTGATGCAGTTGCAGTGATTAGCGCAGATGGTCAGCAGCTGTGTACGCTCAGCCTTGCAGGTAGGTGCAGGGCAGCACTTGTGCTTGTGCACGCGCAGTGCATGCACCAATGCACTGGCAGTAGCCGCGCATCTGCATGATGCTGCGCTTTCCCTGTGCAGGTTTTGAACGCGCGCTTGTCTGCAGTATCCTTGCTTTTGGAAGGGTCAGCATGCTCGCAGGGTCCTGCTCTGTATGGGTGCCTTGGCCAACACAGTCAGCCATGTGACGCGTCATCCAATGCCCATGCTCTGCTTCTGGTGCTGAGTGCTCTGCTGATGGTGCTGCTCATTCTCCGCTGCTTGCGCTCGCTGGTCCTGCAGGTGGTGTTCCCGAGGGTGATGTGTCATGCTGGTCCCTGCAGGAGCTGGCGCCGTCCCTGGCTGCTGCTGGCAAGCTGCAGCTGGCAGCAGCCGGTGCTGGCAGCTTCAGCCTGTCTTCGCCCGGCACTGCCGGTGAGAAGCAGCGAGACACAAAGCTGCATGGCGCTGCTGCTGTGCATGTCATAAGTTTGCCTGCAGCCCTCATGGCGTGCGGTCAGGACACATCATCTGTACTGCCCTTCCTGCATGGCAGCAGCCTGCACTGCCCAAATCCACGCTGCCATGCCTGTTGCAGTCACCCTTCACGCCTCCCTGCTGCTTGCTGCCCTGCCTGTGCCTGTGGTCTGCAGGCATCGCGGTTGTGTCTGCTGATGGCAACGCTGCAGCTCGTACCGCCTGGTTTTCTGAGGCATCTGCACTGTCACCTGCAGCAGCCACAGCAGCCAGCGAAGGCAGTCCTGCAACCTCCCTGCTAGCTCTAGCCACCTCTAGCCCTGACGGCAGTAGCATCACAGTGAAGCTGCTAGATTCCGCCGCAGGGAACACCGTGGAGACCGCCACAGTAGCAGTGCCTGCCGCAGCACACCCTACTTCAGGCCCTGCTCCCCGGGTTGTGGCAGCATGGCTAGATGCCAGCAAGCGCAAGGGTGCTGCTGCTGCAGGCGCCAGTGCCCTGCAGGGCTGCAGGCTGCTGCTGCTGTGGTCAGATGATCAGCTCATGCTTGTGTCCAATGGCGAGGTGGCTTGGACCAGGGAGGAGGCTCTTGCTGCAGGCAGCAGCAACCTGTTCATAGACCTCCCCGCAGCCCGCAGGACAGCAGCAGCAGCGGCGGACACCGCAGGGAGTTCACCGGCTGCCTCTGCAGCATCTGCTGGCCTGCTGGGGCTGCTGCGCGACAACTCAAAGTTGAAGCGCTGGGTGCGCCTGCAGGTGCTGAGCGTGCTGGTGCAGTTCAAGCTGAGCAGCCAGCAGGAGGAGGCGGAGTTCCTGCAGCTGAGGCAGGCTCTCAGGTGCGCGGCAGCAGCAGTGGTCGTGGGTCGGCGGCGCTGGCCGACAGTAGCAGAGAGCTGGCAGAGTGCACACGCAGCGGGCGTCGCACCGGGCAGACTGCCCACATCCGGGCGGAGGCTGTGGCTGCTTTATGTCAGTCTGCATGTGCAGCATGTTGCGCTCACTGCTATTTGGCATCCGCCTGACTCTACTGCGCTCTCAGACATCCTGGTCTCCCTGCGCTCCTGCAGTGACAACAACCTGCCCTTCCGTGACACCAGCGGCTTCCGCAAGCTCATCGTGCTGCTCACAGACAGCGGCAAAGTCTTTGGCCTGCACTCTGGCGACGGCCGCATCCTCTGGACGTCCAGCATGCCTGCAGCAGCAGCAGCTGGCGGCAGCGGCAGCACTCAGCAGTACCTGCGCGTGTGGAAGCGCTTCCATGACCTGACGCACGCGCCTCAGCTGGCAGTGATCAGTGCAGGCGGTGTGGCTGGCAGCTCTTCGCTGCTGGTTCTGAATGGCCACACAGGGGAGGTGCTGCACGAGCAGCAGCTGCCTTACGCAATCGACAAGGTGGGAGCGAGCGTTGCGCACCGAGTGCTTGTGTTGCACCATGGCCTGCAAGCTGAGCAGGGGACGGGAGGGGTGGTGCGCACTGCGACTTGGTGCTGTCGTGCTTCTGTGGCGTATCGTTCTGCATTTTTTGCAGGCTTTGTTTGTTACAGTATGATCCATCGGCTCCTGCCTGCTTTTGCCAAATGCTTTCTTGCAGTCCTTGCTTTGTCACAAGACTCGTAGAGTTTGCTGTGCAACGCTGCTGCTGCTGCTGCTGCTTCAGGTGGTTCCTCAGCCCCAGCCTGTGCATGATGGAGCAGCAGACCAGTTCTTGTTCTTGCTGGTTGAACCGCTGTTGCCCAGCAGCAACGCGGGGCAGCCCAAGGTGCACCTACTCCCTGACTCTGCCAGCGCACAGCAGCATGTGGCAAAGAGCAGCGGCAGCCTGTTCTTCTGGCTGCTGCAGCAGGCGCCGGATGCAGGTACCGCAGGCGCGTCTACTCAGACTGTGCTGCGAGGTTTTGGGTTTGAGGCGGGTGCAGTGCCAGCTGCTGGCAGTGGGCTGCTGCCGGTGGTGCCTGCCTGGCAGGTGGTGCTGCCAGGTCAGCTGCTGGGGCTGGCTGCAAAGGACGCCACAGAGCCTGTCCACTCATACGTCAAGGTGCGCTGCTGCTCATGAATTTGAATGAGCACGTGCTCCCAGTTGTGTTGCTGAGCCTGCAAGCAATCATGCATAGGCCTGGGTTTCTTCATGTGGCGTAGACTCTGCGCATGCGCACATGCTGGCTGGGCGTGTATGCTCGCAACCTGAGCACGCTTGCATTCGCCTGCACACAGTGAAGCCCGCGTGCACATGCACCTTTCCAGCCATACGAACCAGCACGCGATCAGCCGTAGTCTGTTTTGCCCCAGATGGTTACTGTCAGCAGAACCCAGCACAACCGCATGGTGTATGTCTCCTGCCCACTGCAGGTGCTGGGTGACCGCAGCCTCAAGTACAACTACCTCAACCCAAACCTGCTGTTCGTGGCAACTGGCACTTCCCCAGAAGATGCGGGTAACTTGCCTGCAGAGCAGCAGCAGGTGTCCATCGCGCTGCTGAACACTGTGACGGGCGGCGTGCTGCACCAGCAGCTGCACAGCGGCTGCGCAGGCCCTGTGCATGCGGTGGTGTCACAGAACTGGGTGGTGTACACGCTGAGGGACGTAGTCGCCCTCAGGCAACAGGTGAGGGGCAAGGGCGCCACGCGCAGCAGTGGATGTGGGTGCGTAATCTGAAGTGCAAGCTGCCTTGTGCAATGCACCTTGAGTACATTTAATGACTCGCTGCTGGCGACCATGCGCCTGTGGCTGCTGATGCAGCCATTTCAACCGGCAGTCCGCACAACCGGCCCTGCAGCGCATGTACTGTGCCTTCAGCACTGCAGCGAGGTTCGCATGCTCATGCTGCCAACCCTCCACCCTGTTGAGCAGCCACTATAACCACCACTGCCGCAATGCTGCTGCTGCTGCCGCTGCTGCTGCTGCTCCTGCTGCTGCGGCCGCCTCATCAGGCCACTGTGGTTGAGCTGTACGATGCCAGCCACCATGAACTTTCAATCGCGACCATACTCCTCGGCCGCTCCAAGCACAGCGCCGCGCTGAGCAGCTACAGCAGCCCGCCGCTGGAGGTGCTGAGCCAGAGCTTCTACCTGCAGCACAGCCTGACCGGCATCAGCGTCAGCCAGACCAAGCAGGGCATCACCACGAAGCAGCTGCTGGTTAACACCATGAGTGACCAGGTGCGTGAAGCATGGCACGGGCAGCAAGCAGGCAGCGCAGGGGGTCAGCCAGGCAGGCAGCAGTTGTGCGCTGCACAACACACAGCCTCCTCAAGGCGCCGGCGTGCAAGTGCGCTGGGAAGGCCTACATGCATGACACACGGTGCTGTTGTCTGCGTTGCTGTGTGCATCACTGTATTGGAGTTATTCCTGCTGCAGCAAAGTGTTCTGCTGCTTGCGATTCAGTTGTCGTTGGCGGCTTCTTGTCTAGAAGATAGGTATTCCTCCCACCACCTGCTCTGCAGGTGGTACTGTTCCGTGCCCTGTCACTGCTTCTCCTGCAACCGTGGCTGTGGCTGCTGCTGCTGCTGCTGCTGCAGGTGTATGCGCTTGACAAGCGCTATCTCGACCCTCGCAGGCCGCTGCGAGCCAAAGTGACGCCGGAGGAGGCGGAGGAGCGCCTGCTGCCCTACCACGAGCTGGTGGTGTTCAACGCACTGCAGTACCCAACACAGGACAAGCAGGTACGCAGGCAGGGCTGCGGCAGGGCGCTGGCGACAGCAGCGCAGAGGGGCAGAGTTGCCAGGGTTGCACCATGAAGCCTGCAAGGCAGCATGCACAGCAGCATTGCAGAGCTGCTGGCCCTGGCAGCTTTCTGTCCGACGCTCTTGCCAGGCAGTGCATGTTCAGCTGATGCCTTGTGAAGCAAACAATCATATCGCTGCTGCCACTGCTCCCTGCTCGCTACCCTGGCGTTTGTTTAGCGCTGCCGCCGCCGCTGCTGCTGCCACTGCTGCTGCTGCTCTACGACAGGTGCTTGGGCTGCGCGGTGTTTCTGTGTCCTCCACAGTGCTGGAGTCCACCACGCTGGTGTTCTGCTATGGCAGCGACCTGTATTTCACCCGTATCAGCCCTGCGCTGCACTTTGATTCGCTGCAGTCTGACTTCAGTTACGGGCTGCTGGTAGTGGCACTGCTGGCGTTGACCATTGGCACCTGGTTTGCGGGGTACAGCAGCCAGCAGGCAATGCTGAAGGCCAAGTGGCAGTAGAAGCAGTACCTGTGCACGTCATTGTTGCAGCAGGTTGTGTTTTATACTTGGTACTTGGGTTGGGATATATGCCATAATAGACAGCAGCACTGCGTAGGCAGCAACTGCTGCACTTCAGAGCAGCAGGCTTTGTGCACCACGCCATAGAGCAGATTGTTACGATAAGTGCCACTGCAGTGCACAATCGCACCAGGCTTACGTGAGTGTACTGACACAAGCGTTTGATGCAGTGGCCCCTTTGCTCTAGTAGTGGTATCTTGCTGCTTTAAATCCCATCACAGAGGTGTTGCTGTGGTGGTCAGACTGCGCGGTTTGCTGGGTTGCTGTGGCTGCACTGGTTTGGCGCAATCCAGCTAATCCCGCTGATGGTGTGTGCTTTCTGTGCCTGTTATAATGCTTGGTGTCTCCAGCTGCCCAGGTAGCAGATCGCATGTGCTTGCGGTTTGTTTGGTCGAAGGCGGGACAGTGCACTGCTAAGGTGCTGCAAATGCTTGTAAATTACGTGACACATCGCTTTCACCTGTCCCGCTTGCCTGTGTAGGTCGCAGTGTGCACATGTTAATTGTAGCAGTGCCAGGAATGACAGGGTCTTGAAAAGTGCAGGCCATATGTATGCGTCTGCCTTATTCATTCGCTTGCCGTAATATGTACCTACTGTTTTTTGCTACTGTTTCCGCTCTCTGCAACCAGCTTACAAATCCGACAACCAATACTGGCGCCTACTGTCTCATCAGCATGGGGCTCACCGCGCTGACGACTCTTGCACTTGCTTGTATAACGTATATTTTAGTATGCTTTGGATGCATTTGTGAAAGCATGATGGTTTGCCGGTGCTCGTGGAAAGGCACCAAGGACTCGTGGATAGGCACCAAGATGACAGCAAGTGCGAGTGACTGCTGCATCTGGCTGACACTCTCCTTCAGCGGCTACGGCTTCTGGTACATTCTGCTGGCAGTAAATGCTGCAGGGGACGCGCTGGCGTTCCCTTGCACTGTGATGGCGAGGCGCACTTGGGTGACCCTGTACATCATCGCCACCCATGTGTGCCAGAAAGCAAAGATGGCAGTTGTGGGAGGGAAGAAGCTCGCCTTCTGCGTTGTCAACAGTGGTTTTGTCCACGCCATCGAAATGAAGGAGAAGCTCGCACGCTTTGTGCATCACGTCACCTGGTCGGCTGTTGCCTGCTTTGCTGGCGTTCTGCTGGCTTTAACAACGTAGGTAAAGAGTCAGCGAACGTCGGAGGGTGCCGCTGGCCTTGCAGTACCACGTGCTGCTCAGTCAGTTCATGTCCAGCCTGCAGCTGTAAGAGCGTGACAGTTTCAGCGATAGCACACGCATCTGGCACAGCAACTCTCTTTGCATAAGTCAAGCAAACGCTAACACGTCTTTTGCTCGTATGCATGCTGTTGCCCTGCAGGCGGTGCGAAAAGTGGCTTGAGGCCAAACCTGACACAACACATGATGCAACCTCAACCCCACCCCATGCCAAGATCATCACCAGCGCCAAATCCTACTTCAGCTGCAACGCGTATGCCAGGTTAGTGTCCGGCCATAGCCGCCCGCCAGGTAGAAGGCAGCTAGCACCTTGATGGTCGGACAGTACCTGGACAGTACGCTCAACATTTGGCGTCGTCATGACACCGCAACATGTGTTGAGCAGCCCAGCCGCAACTGAGCGCGGCGCGGGCAAAACATGCAGCTGCTTCAGCAGCAACATGGCCAGTCACAGTGCAGTGCAGCAGGTTGTTCTTCCTCTGGCACCTGCTTCACGCAACGCCTGTCTTGCAGCACCCAGTGCTGCTGCCTGCCTACGGCTGCTGCTGCTGCCGCTGCTGCTGCTGCTGCCGCTGCTGCTGCTCCTGCTGTTTGCAGTGCCTCTAGCACCTATGATGTCGAGCCGAGCGCCAAGCTCGCAACCACCATGGCATGTGGCGCACCAGTGGCACCCCTGAGGGCTGAGGGCGCGCGCCGCACCAAGACTGCCCTGCCCAGGGCCCCCGGCTCCGTTGCTGCCGCAGTGACTGCTGCACGCGCCAGCGCTGGGCTGTACATGCTCGACGACGGCCGTGGCAGTGGCAAGTCCAGCGTCAGGTGAGCAAACACAGCCAGGTCACAGCAGTCTGCGCAGCCTTATGTGCTGCATATGGCTGAACAGGTCAGTCGTCAATAACTCAACGCGTCAGCCGCTGCTGTTCTATCCGTGACTGGTGAGACGGCTGCCTGCGTCTAACTGGTGAGACCGCTGCCTGCTGTACAGGGTGTGGGCGTGCAACGTGGCACTGGCATCCCCCGCGAGCAACGGCGGCATCCGCAGCACGCCCTTCACCAAGTGCGAGGACGACGATGAGCCCTCAACGGCCAACGCTGATGCAGCTGATGCAGCTGAGGACGGCGTAGCACCCACCACGGCGGCCAGCGCTGACGCCGCCGCCTGCGAATACAATGCGGCCGTGTATGCAGCTGCCCGTGACGCCGCCCTGGCCCGCAAGGCGCGCCGCGCCACAGCCGCCTCCAAGGACAAGGGCACCACGCGGGGTGCCGCCGCCGACTCAAAGCTTCCAGCAGCCGGCGATGGCCACCTGGTGGAGACGCTGGCTCCAGCTGAGGTCAGTGCAGAGCAGAAACATCACTGGCAGTGCGCAGGACAGAACAGATGACAAAAATCGCAGCACAGTGCAGCCCAATGGTGTGCACTGCAGTGCTGACCTGGCAAACTTGCTTGATCCTGGCCACACAGCTGATGCTGATGTTCTTAGCTCAGGCACCACACTTGCAAAACGTGCTCACTTATTGCACAATTGTGCACCGCTGCTGCTGCTGCTGCTGCTGTTGTCAATGCCACTGTTGCTGCACCAAGAATGCTGTGGCCGAGGCCCCCAGCTCCATTGCTGCGGCAGTGGCTGCTGCCCGCGCCAATCCTGTGCCGTGCATTGTCATTGGCGGCTGCGGCAGCGGCAAGTCCAGCTACAAGTGAGCAAAACAGAGCCAGGTCACGGCAGTCTGCGCAGCCTTGGCTGCGTTTGGCTGGACAGTTCAGCTGTCAATGATACAACTTGTCAGCGGCCGCTGTGACTAGTTGTGATTGGTGCAACGCAACTGCCTGTGTCTTGAATGGGTTGCATGCTTCCTGCACCGACTCCAACTGTTCTCCGCTGTCCTGTCATGGCTCTGCAGCCCTCACGTGCTTAGCAAGGTGCTGTCACCCCTCTCCAGCCAGGGCACCCCCAGCACGGCGAGTGGCGTCACAGCGACAGCCAGCGACATCACCCTGGACCCCGCCCCAGAGAGCGCTGGCCAGGGCACCGCTGCTGCTGACCTGGCAACTGCAGTACAGGGCTCCCCAAGGTGAGGCGCCGTTCACGTGGGCACATGCCGGCGTCTGCTGCTGGGCAACCAGCCTGTTGCGTGTCTGGCCACTCCTTACATGTGCATGGCAGCAGCAAATATCACGGACAGGGTGACAAGCTTGTCCATGGTCGGCAGTGCACTGTCTCCAGTGGCACTTGAGAATTTACAAGATGATTCTGGTAATGACAGGGTCAGCAACGCCTGCCTGCCTGCTGTGGTTGCTGCTGATGCTGCTGTATGTGCTGCTGCTGCCACTGTATGTGCTGCTGCATCCATCTCTCTTGCTGCACCCTGCCGCAGGGCTGACACCTACGCTGCCGAGGAGGGTCCCTGCCGCTCCACTGGCTCAGCTTCCAGCGTCTGCGACGATGTACCCGCGCTCGCCGCCCTTATCGCTTCCACGTTTGCCGCCACAGAAGAGCTGGACGAGGAGTGGGACTTGAGTTTCCTCCAGGACGAGGACGGGGGCGAGGACGAGGCAGCAGAGCAGTGCGGCCCGCCGGCGTCACAGCTGGCAAGCTCCAGCCTGGCCAGGTACGGCCAGGCAGCAGGCTGCCACTCGTGCAGCTCGAAAGGGACCTGCCGGCAGCGCCATGTTTTGTTTCCCATGTTGCTACTTCAGACTGTGCATGTTATGTGTGCTCGCACTTACATTCAGCGATCACCAGCACAGTCACTGGTCAGTCACCGCACTGCAGCCCCTGTGCCACACATCTCCCTGCAACCTGCCCATGCTGTCACCGTGTCCCTGCCCCACAGGTCAGGCAGCGGTGCTGCCGTCGACCCAACGCTTCCAGCGCCCGAGGATGGCCACCAGGTGGAGACGCTGCCACCAGCTGAGGTGAGTGCAGAGCAGGACACAACACTGGCAGTGCGCAGGACAGAACACATGACGGTGAATGCAGCACAGTGCAGCACTATGGTGTGCACTGCAGTGCTGACCTGGCAGGCTTGTTTGGTCCTGGCCACAGCTGCTGCTGCCGCTGTCCTTAGCTCAAGCACCACACTTGCATTGCATGCTCACTCATTGCACAATTGTGCACCGTTGCTGCTGCTGCTGCTGCTGCACTGTCTGGCTGTCTGGCTGTCACTGCCGCTGTTGCTGCATCAAGAATGCTGAGGCCGAGGCCCCCAACTCCATTGCTGCGGCAGTGGCTGCTGCGCGCGCCGACCCTGTGCCGTGCATTGTCATCAACGGCTGCGGCAGCGGCAAGTCCAGCTGCAAGTGAGCAAACCAGAGCCAGGTCACCGCAATCTGCACAATCTTGGTTGCTGCATTTGGCTGAACAGTTCAGCCGTCATTAAGTCAACTTGTCAGCGGCTGCTGTCAGTGGTGGAATGCTACCGCCTGTGTTTTGTATAGATTGCATGCTTCCTGCACTGACTCCAACTGTTCTCCTCTGTCCTGCCATGCCTCTGCAGCGCTCAAGTGCTCAGCGAGGTGCTGGCACCCCTCTCCAGCCAGGGTGCCGCTGCTGCTGACCTGTCACCGGCTGAGGTGAGTGCAGAGCAGAACAGACAATCAACATTGCAGCACAGTATCGTGCACTTTGGTGCTGACCTGGCAAGCTTGTGTGATCTTGGACCACACAGCTGCTGTTGCTGTTCCAAGCTCAGGCAGCGCACTTGCATGGCACGCTCAATCACTGCGCATTTGTGCACTGTTGGTGCTGCTGCTGCTGCTGCTGCTGCTGCTGCAGGAGGCGGACCAGGGAAACTGGACACTGAACGTTCAGTGTCCAGTTTCCCTGGTCCGCCTCCTGCAGCAGCATCATCATCATCATCAGCAGCAGCAGCAGCAGCATCATCATCATCAGCAGTAGCAGCAGCAGCAAGCAAGTGTGCTGCTGCTGCTGCTGCTGCTGCTGCTGCTGCTGCTGCTGCTGCTGCTGCTGCTGCTGCTGCTGCTGCTGCTGCTGCTGCTGCTGCTGCTGCTGCTGCTGCTGCTGCTGCAGGAGCGGACCAGGGAAACGGCAACTGGACACTGAACGCGGTGAGTGCCTTGCTGAGAAGCAAGGCACTCACCGCGTTCAGTGTCCAGTTGCCGTTTCTCTGGTCCGCCTCCTGCAGCAGCAGCAGCAGCAGCAGCAACAGCAAGCAAGTGTGACTGTGCAGCAGACAGGTGCCTTGGTCAGCCCTGTCAGCTTGAACTGCTGCTCGTCAGCTGCGTCATTGCACACCAGAACTTGCAAGGCTGTTTGTCCTGCTGCCGCCCCTGCAGGATGACGATGACGAGGAGTGGCAGCGAAACATGGCTGGCATGCAGGCCCAGTGGCGGCAGGAGGAGGACGAGGCCAAGTCTGTGACCCCTGCAGCTGAGGCCAGCAGCAGCAGCAGCAGCAGCAGCCAGGCAACGCAGCCTTCAGATGCCCCGCAGGCCGGCGCCAGCAGCGCCATTTGCTTGCCGCTTGCAAGGTGAGGCAACAACGCCTTGCACAGCTGCTCGCAGTTGTGTGTTACGTCTTTGTGTGTGCAGCATACAGGTTGCAGCTGTGTGCGCGGGGTGCTTGCGTTGTGTTGACGTGCCGAACTACATTTCTTGTCAATGTGTTTGCTGCCCTGCACCCTCCTTCACCGTGCTCACTTATCACCCCCCCCCCCTTCACCACACTGATGTTGCCCATCCTACACACTGCTGTGCTTCCTGTTTGCCACAGCGCTGCCCCGGTGGCAGCAGAGAGCAGCCCGGTCGAGCACCTGCAAGAGTTGATTGCCAAGTTCCTAGCCAACAATGAGAAGTTCAGGTCGAGCTGGTCACCCAGCGTCAGCCGCCACACATCAGGCAGCAGCAGCAGCACGCCTGTGGGGGCTGGTGGCTTCAGCAAGAGCATGCAAGAGCTGCTGAAAGAGATAGACGACCACCTGACACGCGGCAGGGAGATCATGGCAGGGTTCAAAAACAGGAGCTGAAGATGGTGTTTACGCAAAAGCAGCGCCGTGTTGTCCCGGTGCTGCAGGCCTTCAGCAGCAGTCAGCAGCATCAGCCAGCGCCCTGCAGCCTTCAGCAGCAGTTAGCAGCATCAGCCAGCGCCCTGCAGCCTTCAGCAGCAGTCAGCAGCATCAACCAGCGCCCTGCAGCCTTCAGCAGCAGTTAACAGCATCAGCCAGCGCCATGCAGCCTTCAGCAGCAGTCAGCAGCATCAGCCATCGCCCTGCAGCCTTCAGCAGCAGTCAGCAGCATCAGCCAGCGTCCTGCAGCCTTCAGCAGCAGTTAAGATATGCCTCCAGCAGCAGCTGCTAGTGGAACTGCAGTGAAGCAGCCGTACCATACAGGCTAGTGAATGACCACGCGTCGAATTACAAAACCCAACAAATAATGAGTCTTGGCTTTTATTTGAGGCCAGGTGCTGGCAGTGTGTGCGGCTTTCTGTGCTTGCTTCCATGGTTGCAAACATGGCTGCAACACAGCTTGCCGCACTGGCTATGCACCTTTGGATTGGGAGCATGCATGGACTGCAGGACATCAACAATTCCTAGCTTGCACAACAGTCATGGTGCCTGTGCTCAGCGTAGGAACATGCCAGCTGCTGCCGCTGAGCAAGCGCTCCACACACATAACATCATTTTGCTTTGCCACTGTCCTGCTGCTCCTGCTTCTTCCCGCCCATGCCCATGTTTGCTACGAGCCCGCCCCTGGTTGTGCCGGAGCACCACCAACCATCCACTCAAGACATATGACAGACCCAGCATTTGTTGGTTGCAAGACAAGCAGTGTAGCCGCCGCACCATGGAGACACTGTGTAACGTCCCACGTGTTGCACCACAACATCCAAGAAATGTGAGTCTTGGCTTTTATTTGAGGCCAGGTGCTGGCAGTGTGTGCGGCTTTCTGTGCTTGCTTCCATGGTTGCAAACATGGCTGCAACACAGCTTGCCGCACTGGCTATGCACCTTTGGATTGGGAGCATGCATGGACTGCAGGACATCAACAATTCCTAGCTTGCACAACAGTCATGGTGCCTGTGCTCAGCGTAGGAACATGCCAGCTGCTGCCGCTGAGCAAGCGCTCCACACACATAACATCATTTTGCTTTGCCACTGTTTTGCTGCTCCTGCTTCGTCCCGCCCATGCCCATGTTTGCTACGAGCCCACCCCTGGTTGTGCCGGAGCACCACCAACCATCCACTCAAGACATATGACAGACCCAGCATTTGTTGGTTGCAAGACAAGCAGTGTAGCAGCCGTACCATGGAGACACTGTGTAACGTCCCACGTGTTGCACCACAACATCCAAGAAATGTGAGTCTTGGCTTTTATTTGAGGCCAGGTGCTGGCAGTGTGTGCGGCTTTCTGTGCTTGCTTCCATGGTTGCAAACATGGCTGCAACACAGCTTGCCGCACTGGCTATGCACCTTTGGATTGGGAGCATGCATGGACTGCAGGACATCAACAATTCCTAGCTTGCACAACAGTCATGGTGCCTGTGCTCAGCGTAGGAACATGCCAGCTGCTGCCGCTGAGCAAGCGCTCCACACACATAACATCCTTTTGCTTTGCCACTGTTTTGCTGCTCCTGCTTCGTCCCGCCCATGCCCATGTTTGCTACGAGCCCACCCCTGGTTGTGCCGGAGCACCACCAACCATCCACTCAAGACATAAGACAGACCCAGCATTTGTTGGTTGCAAGACAAGCAGTGTAGCAGCCGTACCATGGAGACACTGTGTAACGGGTGGGTTGTTTAGTGGTAGAACACCAGCATGGTATGCTGGAGACCCGGGTTCGAATCCCGGTCCAACCGCCCGTGGCTGGGCTAAAAAAGCAACTGGAATTGACGGATTTGTGCGGGTGGTTTCGATCGCCCAAACAATGAAGAAGAAACTATGTACAATTACAAGAAACCCTCATGAGCGGAACAACGGCTCGCTGGGCTAGTGCCTGAGGCAGGTTCAGTCCTGTACTACTGTATTGTATTGTATTGTAACGTCCCACGTGTTGCACCACAACATCCAAGAAATGTGAGTCTTGGCTTTTACTTGAGGCCAGGTGCTGGCAGTGTGTGCGGCTTTCTGTGCTTGCTTCCATGGTTGCAAACATGGCTGCAACACAGTTTGCCGCACTGGCTATGCGCCTTTGGATTGGGAGCATGCATGGACTGCAGGACATCAACAATTCCTAGCTTGCACAACAGTCATGGTGCCTGTGCTCAGCGTAGGAACATGCCAGCTGCTGCCGCTGAGCAAGCGCTCCACACACATAACATCATTTTGCTTTGCCACTGTTTTGGTGCTCCTGCTTCGTCCCGCCCATGCCCATGTTCGCTACGAGCCCACCCCTGGTTGTGCCGGAGCACCACCAACCATCCACTCAAGACATATGACAGACCCAGCATTTGTTGGTTGCAAGACAAGCAGTGTAGCCGCCGCACCATGGAGACACTGTGTAACGTCCCACGTGTTGCACCACAACATCCAAGAAATGTGAGTCTTGGCTTTTATTTGAGGCCAGGTGCTGGCAGTGTGTGCGGCTTTCTGTGCTTGCTTCCATGGTTGCAAACATGGCTGCAACACAGCTTGCCGCACTGGCTATGCACCTTTGGATTGGGAGCATGCATGGACTGCAGGACATCAACAATTCCTAGCTTGCACAACAGTCATGGTGCCTGTGCTCAGCGTAGGAACATGCCAGCTGCTGCCGCTGAGCAAGCGCTCCACACACATAACATCATTTTGCTTTGCCACTGTTTTGCTGCTCCTGCTTCGTCCCGCCCATGCCCATGTTTGCTACGAGCCCACCCCTGGTTGTGCCGGAGCACCACCAACCATCCACTCAAGACATATGACAG
This sequence comes from Scenedesmus sp. NREL 46B-D3, assembly GCA_014080715.1. Classification (NCBI taxonomy): domain Eukaryota; kingdom Viridiplantae; phylum Chlorophyta; class Chlorophyceae; order Sphaeropleales; family Scenedesmaceae; genus Scenedesmus; species Scenedesmus sp. NREL 46B-D3. The sequence goes on along the minus strand of JACERP010000077.1, from coordinate 293,717 downwards.
ACCCAGCATTTGTTGGTTGCAAGACAAGCAGTGTAGCAGCCGTACCTTGGAGACACTGTGTAACGTCCCACGTGTTGCACCACAACATCCAAGAAAAGTGAGTTTGAGCTTGAGGCCAGGTGCTGGCAGTGTGTGCGGCTTTCTGTGCTTGCTTCCATGGTTGCAAACATGGCTGCAACACAGCTTGCCGCACTGGCTATGCACCTTTGGATTGGGAGCATGCATGGACTGCAGGACATCAACAATTCCTAGCTTGCACAACAGTCATGGTGCCTGTGCTCAGCGTAGGAACATGCCAGCTGCTGCCGCTGAGCAAGCGCTCCACACACATAACATCATTTTGCTTTGCCACTGTTTTGCTGCTCCTGCTTCGTCCCGCCCATGCCCATGTTTGCTACGAGCCCACCCCTGGTTGTGCCGGAGCACCACCAACCATCCACTCAAGACATATGACAGACCCAGCATTTGTTGGTTGCAAGACAAGCAGTGTAGCCGCCGCACCATGGAGACACTGTGTAACGTCCCACGTGTTGCACCACAACATCCAAGAAATGTGAGTCTTGGCTTTTATTTGAGGCCAGGTGCTGGCAGTGTGTGCGGCTTTCTGTGCTTGCTTCCATGGTTGCAAACATGGCTGCAACACAGCTTGCCGCACTGGCTATGCACCTTTGGATTGGGAGCATGCATGGACTGCAGGACATCAACAATTCCTAGCTTGCACAACAGTCATGGTGCCTGTGCTCAGCGTAGGAACATGCCAGCTGCTTCCGCTGAGCAAGCGCTCTACACACATAACATCCTTTTGCTGTGCCGCTGTCCTGCTGCTCGAGCTTCTTCCCGCCCATGCCCATGTTTGCTACGAGCCCGCCCCTGGTTGTGCCGGAGCACCACCAACCATCCACTCAAGACATATGACAGACCCAGCATTTGTTGGTTGCAAGACAAGCAGTGTAGCAGCCTTACCATGGAGACACTGTGTAACGTCCCACGTGTTGCACCACAACATCCAAGAAATGTGAGTCTTGGCTTTTATTTGAGGCCAGGTGCTGGCAGTGTGTGCGGCTTTCTGTGCTTGCTTCCATGGTTGCAAACATGGCTGCAACACAGCTTGCCGCACTGGCTATGCACCTTTGGATTGGGAGCATGCATGGACTGCAGGACATTCACCTTCCCTAGCCTGTACAACAGTCATGGTGCATGTGCTCAGGGTGAGAACATGCCAGCTGCTGCCGCTGAGCAAGCGCTCCACACACATAACATCCTTTTGCTTTGCCGCTGTCCTGCTGCTCCTGCTCCTCCCATGCCCATGTTCCTCACGAGCCAACCCCTTCGTTAAGGGATCGTCTCAAGATATGTGACTGAACCAGCAATACAAGGTAGTCGCTGCAGGTGCGCCAGCAACACTCCAATGGTCAACCAACGGTCGGTGAGCCACGAATAACAAAGGTTTGTGCTGCCCGCGGCGCTTGGTGGTGCCGGTGTGACAGGTGTTCAGTGGAGGAGCTCTGTTTCAAGCAGCTCTGTTGACGTGCCTTTATTTCTGACTGCAGGTGCGCAGGCAGCTCTCCAACGTTCACCACCAGCAATCATTAGCACAGCGGCATCAGTACAGCAGCAGCACCAGCACAGCAGCAACACCAGCACAGCAGCAGCACCAGCAGCAGCCTTGTTCTCCGCATCCAGTGCCCGCCATCCGTGTGTCTGTGTGGTTGTGTGTCTCTGTGTCTGTGCGTCTGTGTGTCTGTGAGTTCTGGGTGTCTGGGTGTCTGGGTGTATGTGTGTCCAACGTCCGATGCTGGGCGTTGGTTGGACTTCAACACTTTGCTCAAGCTGTACAGCAGTGCACCTCAGTCCAGCATCAACCACCAGTCTTACAAGCAGCAACAACAATTGAGTACTTTCCCGAGCCTGTCCTGCAGTGATCGCAGCCCATAACTTTGCCCCAGCTTTCCAGCCCATGCATCGCAGCCATCACTTGCCCCCAGCGTTTCGGCTCATGCATTGCAGCCCATTCACTTGAGCCCAGCAATCCGGCTCATGAATAGCAGCCCGTTACTTGAGCCTAGCATTAAAGGCAGTGCATCCCAGCCCAGCACTTCGCCACAGCATGTCAATCAGCGCATCCCAGCCCAGCACTCCCTCGCAGCACGTCAAGCAGCGCATTCCAACCCAGTCCAGCACTTTGCCACAGCATATAGTAAGCAGTGCATCCCAGCCCAGCACTTTCCCACAGTCTGTCGAGCAGTGTATCCCAGCCCAGCACTTTGCCACAGCAGCGCGTTGCAGAAGCACTTGCCGCATCCTGCCTTGGTGTTTCCTCGCTTGCTCTTCGCTCTTCGCTCTTCGCTCGCTCGCTCTTCTCCCTCAGATGTTTCCGGGCTGTTTTGCTGTTGTTTTGTTATACCTTCTTTGGCCTGTGCATTGACAACATGGACAATGACAACATGGACAATGACATCATGGACAATATGGCAACCTGGACTGAAACATGGTCAACCAAATTTTGCACAATGACAACCTGGGCAATGGCAGCATGGGAATGTCAATCTGAAGACAACCACGACAACATGGACAAACAAAGTTTGGCAGCTGCACAATGACAACCTGGTCAACTTGAAAGCAACAAATTGGAAATGGGCATTATGGAAATGGAATTAGAGTTGTAAGGACCGCGCTTGTGAGGGAGGAATGTGCGTAGTCGGCACTGGATGATGGGGCTGATGGCCATGTGCACGTGTCATATTGTGTCTTTATTTGGGACCTATGAATCATGTTGTTGGTTGAATGTTGACCAATCGCTTGATTGATTGCAAGGGGTGGGGACCCCAGTTTTATTGGGCCCTTAGTGAGCAGGCTTCTCGTGGCGGGTCTGGGGTTCCTGAGTAAGGAATGCGAATGGCTCACAACTGTGTGTGGTGTCTGTGTGGTGTCTGTGTGGTGTCTGTGTGTACTCATGCTATGTCCAGTGAAATGCATTTCTTTGCTTTGAATGGTCCCCACCCTTTAATGGTTTGCACATCAGCTGGGTCCCCACCCTGCATACTGATATGCCCCCAATGAGCCTCTTGTTGGCTCCTGCATGGGGTTCCCACTCCTTGATGGGTGGAGCATGTAAAGTGAAGTAAAGTAAGTTATGGGTGCCCACCCTGTTGCACTATATTTGTATCGAGTGAGCTCCGCTGCTATGACCCAGGTTCGAATCCTGGTCCGACCGCCTGTGGCTGGGCATAAAAGCAGCTGGAAGTGACAGACTTGCGCGGGTGGTTTCGATCGCCCAAACAAAACGAAGAGACTGGGTACAACCACGATCACCACATGAGCGGAGTATTGGTTTGCTGGGCTAGTTCTCTCAACCTCAGCAAACATTTGATATTTCTGCCCTATGCCGGCTTGCAGGCAGGGTGGTGCTTGAAATGCAATTAACTTGGCGTACAGCTGCTGATTGTCACCTGCTGCCCAGGATACAAGCTGGCCTCCAGGCCATTGACCAAAAGGCCAGGTGGCACCTGCCCCAAACACCCTGCCCGCCTGTCTACTGAAGCTGGCCAACCACCTGGCCCTTGAAGATGGTGTTGTCACTCTCAGCTGGTGCCTCCAGAGGTGTGTGTGCTGCAACAGATTGTCTGGGCTCTGTAAACTGGTGCAACAAAGTGGCTGCTTGCATTGTACGCAATACTTGGGATTGTTAATGCTGCATGTCCGCCAGCTGCATAGCAGCGTCTGTGCTGGGCTTTGCTGGCTGTGCTTGGCTGTCTGCTGACCAGCGCCCGCTAAGCCTGAGTGCTGCCGTTTGATTGCCCTTCAATGCGCCTGCAGGCGCAGCTGTCTACGCCTCACAAGCATCCGGGACACCAACTCCACACTATTCTTGATCCCAACAACCCTTTCTCTGCTTTATCTGCTCGACTGCTGTTTGGGCAGCGTGGTGTCTCAGAAACCCTAACCAGGCGTGACGCCCCTCTCGTTCGCGAGTTGCGTAAGACGGAACCAACCTGCTAGGGGGTCTGGCCACAAAGCTCAAACAGCACAACAGCACCGACTCTGCTCAGTGGCCTGAGCCTTGGCTTTATAGCCCAAGGTGTGGGTTCAAATCCCACCAGAGTCATGTTTTTTTTTGTTGGATGTCTGATATCTATCAGGTGCGCAGACACATGCAGACAGAAAGCAGCACACATATGTGCTCAGCAAGGTTGCTTGTGGACTCAAGCATGTCAGATTTGGTGTGAACAACTTTCAACTGGCACAGTTGTTTGGGGGTGGCAGCAGCAGCAGCATCAGCAGATCAGCAGCATCAGCATGCATAAGCATGCCATGCACGACAGCCCTTAGAGTACTCCACTAGTGGCATAGGGGTGACAGGTGCTGAGCACAAGCTGACTTAATCGGGGCACAGCAGGAGCGGCAGCAGCTGTCATAGTCGATCAGCTGTACTTCTGAGACTGGCAAGTTGACGGTGCTGTAAGCAGGTGCCAGGTGATCCTAGGGCCACTTGCAGCAGCTGACAACCAGACATGATGGTGTCTCAGCCTGCCACCATGAATGAAGCAACACAGTATGGTACAGAAGTATTGCAAAATGATTGCAAAATGATGACCATCACACACATCTGCAGCGGCTAAACAAAGCCTTGGTGAAGGTTGATGGATCTATTTGTCACTATAGATCTAGCTAGTGGTTGCCCAATGAGCCTGTCATTGGCTCGGAAAACGGGCAATGTTCGCGTCGTGTAACATCCAAACTGTGGAACTGTGACTACTTTGTAACTTCAAGTAGTTTGCTTCCTTGACACATCTGACACAGTAATGGCCTGCTAGTTGGTTAGCACACACCACAGCAGATCGCAACACTTGCCTGACCGGCCTTTTGTTTCACCCTGTGTGGTAGCTTCAGCCCCGCATCACACCTCATCGAGTACAGATGGCCAGTTGTACAGTCAATGATACATGTTAGCCCAGAAATCGCTGGTCAGAGTCAAATTCACGAATGTCTCGCCTTGCTAGCCTAGTTGGGGAAGCATTGCCAGCTGTAATATTCTTGTAACCAACTGTGTCACCTGCAGCACCTGGCCCATGAGTTTCATGTTGAGTTGCAAACTGCCAGCCGGTGGAAGTATTACCACTTGCAGTTGGTTCATCATCATCATCATCATCATCATCATCATCATCATCATCATCATCATCATCATCATCAACATATTACCCATTCAAGCCATAGCATCAGCGCCATCGGCCCCGCACCCCACCGGGGCGGAAAGAGGAGGGAGCACTGCTCCAGAATGATTGCATGCATTGCGCACATCCCAAGACTCGACAAGAAAAGCAGCAATACACGGTGACACCATCCGACATCTTCCAGGCCCCAAATATCATCAGATACAAAACACAACACCTTGATTGACGAATCAGCCATGGACAAAATGCTGCGCAACTTTTCAGCGCAACCAGGCAGGGATCTGATCTCAGCAAACATGCTATCCCTTTGAGCAAATGTAGCAGGGCAATCTAACATCAAGTGTGACAAAGACTCAACCTCTGCACCACAACAAGGACATCCTGAAGTGAAGTTAGCTCTGCGACCCCCAAACTGACTGGTACGCTCATGTACACACAGACAACCCATACGATCACGCAAAAGAAAATCAGTACCACGTGGTGTTGCCACTGAACGCAAGTACGGCCTAAGCCTCCTGAAACCCATAGCATCAACATGAGTGATTTGGGCACATGAGCAACATACCGACTCACAGTGGAGTGTTCCAACATTTCACATGCAATCCTTTCAGCATGGAGTGTCCTGACCTGCTTGTTTAACATGGCTCTTGCACGCACTGGCTCTTCCTTCCGCGGTCACAACATTCACACCATTCTTGCACAGCAGGCTCTGCACATACTTGTGCCACGGTGTCACCGCCACAGCACCACTAGGACGCCTCCATTCAGCTGTATTACCACTTGCAGTCGGTTTACATGCTTGCTGACTTTGCATGTAAGAATGATGCATGCATGCAAACAGGCTGCGTATACTGCCATTTGATGGCCTTGTGCTAATTGTTAACGTTGTTCCAGATTTGCCAGCTGCAGGTCAGCATCATATGTACCTTCAAAATATGAAGTTCACACGGTTTGAACTCACCACTTGCAGTTCGTCTACATGCTTGCGGATTGAGCAGTAACAATGTGTGTTGCACAGGGTCTGTTCATGCTGCCCTTTGTGTTGATTGGCGATTTGTTTAGATCTGCCAGGTCAGCTGCAGTGAGCCAGGCAGGCCTGGGCTGATGTCATGTGGACACTACTGCAGGTCACGACAATGAATTGTGTTTGTTAACTTGACTTGGATGAGTGCACGTATCACATATGCTTCGCTGCTGCAAGGGTCCAGCGAGGGTCCAGCACCTTGCATGCTGGGAGTTGGTTTGTACACAGTAACATTGGCAGCTGAGCCCTGCACCTCTGTGACGTGGACCACTGCAGAATGGGCTAATGAGCTGTGGTTACAACGAGCGTGCTTGCTGGTTTGCTTCGCAAACGCTTCAGAAGTAGGGGAGTCAAGCTCACACACACCAATCACAGGATGAAGTAGGGCATTCCGTTGCACTAGGCGCATGGCTGATTTGATCGCAGCCGCTGTATGCAATGGATCGTCTTTGCAGCTGGCGCACGCTCTCAACAAGTTTGCAAAGGATGTGAACAGGTGCGCACTGCGATAATTCGTTTAGGCTGCGGTCGTGATGCCAACGGGTTGAAAACAGGTAGTGCTATGTGCAGGCCCACCGCCTTTGAGACGTACCCGCTTCATCTTGCGGTGAGCAGCAGACTGTGGCTTGCGCAGCTCAAGTGATTGAGCTTCAACCATGCAACACCCCGCACACCTTATGTACCTTGATGCCAAGAAACACTCCTTTGCATACAGCATGCTCACTCAGTTGCTGTTTACATGCTGCTGCCACAGCATTACTACAACATGCAGAGCAGCATGCCTGCAACATGGTCTGCTGGTGCTGCTGCAGGTTTGGCGCAACTCACTGCCAGCTGTGCAGCAGTTGCTGGAGGCAGGAGCAGATGCAAACTTGCAGGATGGCGAGTCAGGCTGGTACGCGGCTGCAGCATTAGACAACACATTCAGCTATTGAGCGGGGTGCATGCTCCGTGGCCACCGACAGCAGCTGCATGGCAGCAGAGCATGCTGTGCCAGCGTTTTGCGGTGTTTGGGTCGATCGATTCAGCAGCTGGGCGCAGGATGCCCAACAGCAGGTCGCAGGGTGAGCAGAAGTGCATGCAGCTGCTTTGTACTGGTGTGCAGTGCCAGCTGTCCAGCATGCTGCATCCTGCAGGAAACAAGGTGCAGCATGGCTCTCAGGACTGCACAGGAGGCAGTGCACACCTGCGGCTGCCTACGCCGTGGATGTTCCAATTGGATCCTCCTGTGTTCTGCGTGTTGCTAGGTCTGCTGTGCACAAGTCGCTGCATCAGGGCAGCCTGGGGCTTGCCGCGCTGCTGCTGGCGCATGGGGGCTCGCTGGATGTATCCGACAGCAAGGTGCCGCGTTGTGGTCGTCTCGTGGGGCATGAATCTTGGGGCGTGAAGAACACCATGAACAGATATAAGCAACAGAGGTGGTGGTGGCAGCAGCAGCACAGCTGGCAACGGCATGCGTGGCGACAACGGCTGTAGTTGTGTGAAAGGCAGGAGCAGCAGGACAACTGCGGCAGGTACCCAAGCGTACACTGCCCAGGCTTGGATGCGTGTGTGGTTCACATGGTTTATTGTGTGCCTTGTGTAGGTAGGCAACAACAGGTAGGCAACTACAAGGCTGATGGTCCACTTCATCAACACGCGCGTGTTTGTTTTGCCTTTGCATCATTGCACCTGCCTGTTTGCCCTGCAGGGTCGGCTGCCTGTTGATCTGCTGTCAAGGGAGCTCAGGCAGCAGCTGCAAGTGGCACAGGCAGGCAGCTCAACAGCAGCAGCAGGGCTAGGGCAAGCAGGTGCAGCTGTGGGTGCTACGAGTCTGGCTGGCTTCAGCTGCCTCTACAGCTGGGGCAACGGAGCAAACCTGACGCTGGGCACAGGTGAGCGGCTGCAGCTGGCAGTGTTGAGTACGACTCACTGACACTTTTCTGCACCACAAGTGAGGGGCTGCAGCTGGCAGGCAGACTGCTTGGTGTCAGGGCTACCTGTGGGCTGGTTGGTCTTGCAGGAACTCTTTTTGCAGGAAGATCTTGCAGGAAGCTTTCGCTTGTGGTTGGTTGCGACAGCGCCAAGGCACTCACTGTTGTGACGTGCTGGCTGTTGCTGAGTACTGCAAGCATTCATGTGCTTGCGCTGCCAGTTGTTTTTGGCAGCTGCAACCGTGTAGTAAGGCCTGTTTGCATGGTTGTGCCGTGTCGCTGCTTGCAGGATCCACTGACCTGCACTTATCGCCAGTGAGGGTGGAGCTGCACCACCCAGACGCAGCAGCTCCAGCAAGCAACAACAGCAGTGGCGGCGACAGCAGCAGCGGGCCCACAGCTGGCACCAGTTCCAACAGCACCAGCAGCAGCAGCAGCAGCAGCAACCAAGCGGCAGGTGTAGCTCCACTACCGGCTGAGCAGATTGTTGCGGCCTCGGCTGCCAAGTTCCACTCTGCTGTGGTGACTGGTGATGGCCGATTGTATACGTTTGGCTACGGCCGGGGCGGGCGGCTGGGCCACGCTGATTTCCACATCCACAGCGGCAGCAGCGCCCAGGTACTCAGGGACAGCCACTATGGCATTGCTAGATGTAAGCTCCTGCTGCAGTGGTGGATTGAGAGCAGCCATGAGGTTACAAGTGTTTGGCAATGCCCTTATGTACACTCTCCTATTCAGAAGCATAGTGTCACGTTGCCTGTATTGGTGCGGGGTATAGAAGTGACCGCCAACTGGCTCATGATCCCATCACGCACAGGGCCGGTGCAGCTGTTGGGGGACTGTAGGCAGATCAGCACAGCGCATGCGCTGCTGTTGCATTTCAACACGATCTTTGTTCATTACGCTCCCCCCCCCCCCGCGCGCTGCCTCTGCATGCAGATCTTTCCTCGCTTGGTGGCTGGCTTGGGCAAGCGCACTGTGGTGGCTGTGGCTGCTGCCAAGCATCACACGCTGGTGGCAACCAGCGCAGGTGAGGCTGGCTGTTGCAGCACATGGTTGTGGGTGCACACTGTTCCATCACCCATGTTGCAACTGTAAACTAATGGATTGCTTTGTGTATGTCTTGGGCGACACAGCTGAGTTGATATATGTTTATGATAGGCATCACTGCTGCTGCTGCTGCTGCTGCTGCTGCTGCTGCTGCTGGCACAGGCGAGGTGTTCAGCTGGGGTATCAACAAGGATGGCCGACTCGGGTATGGCGCAGTTGATAGCCAACCAACGCCCAGAAAGTGAGCAAAGCAGCAGCTGCAGAACCAGTAGAAGAGTTCTGCTCTCGTGAGCACCCGCAGCATCATGAACACATGCGTCACAGCGGCAGTACTGCAGTTACTTGTTGTGTCCAGCATGCAGCTCTCCACTGCTACAGTTTGCTTGTGGCAGTGCTGTGCCTCTGTGCCATTTGTCAGCTCTGCATCTTGCAGCCTCATGCCTGTGGTGCGGACAATTTCTACCTGCTGGTACTGCAGAAGTCAGGGTCTGCGTCCAGCTCCATTTGCGACTGCACCTTACCTGTGCACCTTCTTTGGAGCCTTTATCTGTGCATGTTACTGCACAAACTGCAACAGATGTTGTCTGCTGTTGCCTTGTGCAGGGTTACGGGCCTGCCCTTGAGGCAGCGTGTAGTAGCTCTGGCGGCAGCCAATAAACACTCAGCAGCGGTCATGTGTGCAGGAGACGTATACACCTGGGGGGCAAATGCCAGTGGCCAGTGAGTTACCTGGCCACAGTGTGACCTGGCCCCTGTGTTCTGCAGCTGCTGCAGCTGCTGCACCTGTTGTTGGCAGGCGTGGTTGCTGATGGCAGCCTTGATGCAGAGTTCTGCAACATGTTTATGGTGCACGTCTCATGATAAGCTGTGCAATCAGAACAAGACTACATTAGTGATGGCTTAAAACGCACGGCGTACACCGTAGTTGGCGATGTTCTCTTGCACGCTGGCATATTTTGCAGGCTTGGCTATGGCAGCAGCGACAGTGGCTGCAACCCTACCCCTCGCTTGGTGGAGTCGCTCAAGGGTCGGCGGCTGGTCAATGTTGCAGCTGCAAAGCACCACACAGGTGTGCGGTGATATGGCTGGTTGAAATATGAATCATAATTTGGGCAAGGGTGCTGGCAGAAGCATCCAAGTTGTGCAGCATGCAAACCACCCTGCTCTGCCCCATGCAGCCTGTTGTGGCTGCGTGTGGTGCTGTGCAGTTGTGTGTTCACTGACAGGTGTGCCTTGCATTGGCAGACGTGCATCCAATGCATTTCTGGATGATGGGGTGGCTATGTGGCTCTGTGTGCGTGTGTGCTTACGTGCCACATTCGTGGGTGTGTGCGTGTGTGCGTGTGCGCGTGCGTGCGTGCGCGTGTGTGTGCACGCGTGCGTGCAAGTATGTGTGTGCGCGTGTGCACGTGCGTGTTTATGCGCGTGTGCTCTCACGTGTGCGCGCGTGGATGTGTGTGCTTACGTGCCACATTCGCGAGTGTGTGCGTGTGCGCGTGCGCGTGTGTGCACGCGTGCGTGCAAGTATGTGTGTGCATGCGTGCGTGCAAGTATGTGCGTGCGCGTGTGTGCGTGCGTGTTTAGGCGCGCGTGTGCTGTCACGTGTGCGCGCGGGTGCATGTGTGTGCATGGATGTGTGCGTTCTTGCGTGTGCGCGCGCGTGTGTGTGGGTGTGTGCGTCCGTGTGTTTGTGCCTGCATACGCGTGTGTGAGCGGGTGTCTGTGCGTTTGTGCGTGCGCGCGTCCGAGCGTGTGCATGCGCGCGTCTGCGCCTGTGTATGCTCGCGTGCGTGCGTGTATGTACGCGCACACGCGCGCGTGCGTGCACGGGTGTGCGTGCGTGCCTCAGTGCGTGCGGGTGCACGTGTGCGTCTGTGTGCGCGTGTGCTTGCGTGCCACATTCGCAGGTGTGTGAGCGTGCGCGTGTGGGCGTGTGCGAGTGCGCGTGTGTATGCACGCATGCGTGCATGTATGCATGTGCGCGTGTGTGCGTGCATGTTTATGCGCGCGTGTGCTCTCATGTGTGCGCGCGCGTGGATGTCTGTGTGCTTACGTGCCACATTCATGGGTGTGTGCGTGTGCGCGGGTGCGCGTGCGCGTGCGCGCGTTTGTGCACGCGTGCGTGCAAGTATGTGTGTGCGCTTGTGCGCGTGCGTGTTTATGCGCGCGTGTGCTCTCATGTGCGCGCGCGTGGATGTGTGTGTGCTTACGTGCCACATTCGCGATTGTGTGCGCGTGCGCGTGTGTGCACGCGTGCGTGCAAGTATGTGTCTGCGTGCGTGCGTCCAAGTATGTGTGTGCGCGTGTGCGCGTGCGCGTTCATGCGCGCGTGTGCTGTCACGTGTGCGTGCGCGTGGATGTGTGTGTGTGCTTACGTGCCACATTCGCGAGTGTGTACGTGCGCGCGTGCGTGCGCGTGTGTGCACGCGTGCGTGCAAGTATGTGTGCGCGCGTGTGCGCGTGCGTGATGATGCGCGCGTGTGCTCTCACGTGTGCGCGCGCGAGCATGAGTGCGCATGGATGTGCGCGTTCTTGCGTGTGTGCGCGTGTGCGCGCGTGTGTGTGTGTGGGTGTGTGCGTCCGTGTGTTTGTGCCTGCATGCGCGTGTGTGAGCGTGTGTCTGCGTTCGTGCGTGCGCGCGTCCGAGCGTGTGTATGCGCGCGTCTGCGCCTGTGTATGCTCGCGTGCGTGCGTGTATGTACGCGCACACGCGTGTGTGCACAGTTGTGCGTTCGTGCCACAGTACGTGCGAGTGCGTGTGTGCGTCCGTGTGCGTGTGCTTGCGTGCCACGTTTGCGAGTGTGTGCGTGTGTGCGTGTGCGCGTGGGAGCGTGCGCGTGTGTGTGCACACGTGCGTGCTTGTATGTGTGTGCGCGTGTGCGCATGCGTGTTTATGCGCGCGTGTGCTCTCACCTGTGCGCGCGCGTGGATGTGTGTGTGTGTGCTTACGTGCCACATCCGCGAGTTGTGCGTGTGTGCGCTTGTGCGCGTGCGTGTTTATGCGCGCGTGTGCTCTCACGTGTGCGCGCGCATGCATGTGTGCGCATGGATGTGTGTGTTCTTACGTGTGTGCGCGCGTGCGCGCGTGTGTGTGGGTGCGTGCGTCCGTGTGTTTGTGCCTGCATGCGCGTGTATGAGCATGTGTGTGCGTTTGTGCGTGCGCGCGTCCGAGCATGTGTATGCGCGGGGACGCGCGTGTTTATGGTCGCGTGCGTGCGTGTATGTACGCGCACACGCGCGTGTGTGTGCATGGGTGTGCGCGCGTGCCATATCCACGAGTGTGTGTGTGTGTGTGTGTGTGTGTGTGCGCTTGCGCGTGTGCGCGTGCGCGTGTGTGTGCACGGGTGCCTGCATGTATGTGTGCGCGTGTGCGCGTGCGTGTTTATGCGCGCATGTGCTCTCACGTGTGCGCGCGTGTGCATGTGTGCGCATGGATGTGTGTCTTCTTGCGGGTGTGCGCGCGAGTGTGTGGGTGCGTGCGTGCGTGTGTTTGTGCCTGCATGCGCGTGTGTGCGTTTGTGCGTGCGCGCGTCCGCGGGTGTGTATGCGCGCGTCCGCGCGTGTGTATGCTCGCGTGCGTGCGTGTACGCGCACATGCGTGTGTGTGCACGGGTGTGCGTGCGCGCCACAGTGCATGCGGGTGCGTGTGTGCGTCCGTGTGCACGTGTGCTTGCGTGCCACGTTTGCGAGTGTGTGCGTATGTGCGTGAGCGTGTGTCTGAGCGCTTGTGCATGCGCCTGTGCGCGCGTGTGTATGAGCGTGCGTGTGTGCATGCACGCGTGCGTGTGTGCGAGCGTGCGTGCGTGGGTGGGTGGATGCTTGTTGATGCTCGTGTGTGCGTGCATGTGTGCCCGTGTGTGCGTGCGTTTGCGTGGTGTGTGCGTGGGTGTGGGTGTGGGTGGGTGCGTGCGTGTGTGCGCGTGCGTGTTTATGCGTGCCTGTGCTCTCGCATGTGTGCGCGCGTGCATGTGTTCGCGTGGATGCGTGTGTGCTTGCATGTGTGGTGGTGCGTGCATGTGCGTACGTGAGCGTGTGTCTGAGCGCTTGTGCATGCGCCCGTGCGCGCGTGTGAATGCGCGTGCGTGCGTCCGTGCGTGCGTGCGTGCGTGTGTGGTCTCGCGTGCGTGCGTGCGTGTGTGCATGCATGCGTGCGTGCGTGCGAGCGTGCGCGTGGGCGTGAGCGTGCGTGCGCGTGTGTGCGCGCGTGTGCGTGCTTGCGCGTGTGTGCGCGCGTGGGCGTGAGCGTGCGTGCGCGTGTGTGCGCGCGTGTGCGTGCTTGCGCGTGTGTGCGCGCGTGTACGTGAGTGCGTGCGAGCTTGTGTGCGTGCGTGCGTGCATGCATGCTTGTGCGCGTGCTCGTGGGTGCTCGTGTGTTCGTGCATGTGTGCGCGCGTGTGCCCGCGCGTTCGTGCGTTCTCATGCGTGCATGCCCTGCGTGCGTGCGTGTGGGGGTGGGACGTGCGTGTGCGTGTGCGTGTGCGTGTGTCCTTGCGTGCATGTGCATGCGTGTGTGCGTGTGTGTGCGCAGGCGCGGGCGTACGCGTTTGCTTGCGTGCGTGCTTGTGGGTGCTAGTGCGTGCCCGCGCGTGCATGCGTTCGCGCGTTCGGCATGCGTGCGTGCGTGCGGGTGGGTGTGGGGTTGTGGGTGGGGGCGCGGGTGTGGGTGTGGGTGTGGGTGTGGGGTTGGGGTTGGGTGTGGGTGTGGGGGTGCATACGTGTGCGCGGGCATGTGTGTGCGTGGGTGTGCATGTATGTGCGCGCGCGCTTGCGTGCGCGTGCCTGCGCCTGCATGGGCGTGTGTGTGTGCGCGCGTGCGTGGGCTTGTGCATCGGTGTGCGCGTGTTTCCTGTTCGTGTTTGTGAGCGGCTTGCTTGTGCTCAGAGAGGCGTGGGCGCTTGCGCGCAGTGGGCACTTCTGCAGAGTCGCATGCATACGCGTGGGTATGGTGGCTGAGTGCGTGTGTGTGGTGTGCGTGCGCGCGCGCGGTTGTCTTGCTTCCAGCATGCGGTTCTCCATGTGTGCATGTGTGCAAGATTGTGTTCAAAGGTGTGCAGGCATGTGAGTCTCTACTCAAAGATGGCAATGTGCATGCCCGGCTGACATGGTAGCTGATGGTTGTTGCTGCCCAATGCACCCCGCACCAATGCGCTGCCTTTTCATCGATGCTGCGGCAAGCTGCGCATAGATATCAGAAATTGCTGTCCTTGACGTGTGCTGCCCATTGCCCGCCTGCCGCCATCTGCAGTTGTGTTGACTGCTGATGGCGAGGTCTTCACGTTTGGCCACAAGGTGGTCACTCCGCGCAAAGTGCAGCTTGCAGGCTGCAGAGACACTGCTAGGGCGGCGCCAGGAGCAGCAGCAGCACCTGCAGCAGGCGCAAACAGCGCCGCCGCCGCCAGCAGCAGCGGTACTGGAGCAGGCAGCGCCAGCAGTATGCAGGCAGCTGTGCCTTCTGCAGCTGCCTCCAGTAACAACGCTGGTGACGCTGTCGGTGGTGCGGCAGCAACAACAGCAGCTGCTACTGTGTCTGCAGACCCCCTCAGCACTGAGCAGCTGGCATTCCATCACGGCCAGTCAGATGTGATGCGGCCGTTTGCAGTTGCCGTCACAGCAGGTGCTGCGCACACCTCGTGCCTGACACGAGGCGGCGCAGTGCTGAGCTGGCCGTCTGCCGCACCAGCTCCCAGGGCACTGGAGGTGGGCGGGCCCCTTGCAGGGCTCAGGGTTGTGAGCTTGTCAGCTGGCAAGAACCGCACGGCAGTTGTGACGGAGGAGGGTTGTGTGTACATGTGGGAGAGCAGGGATGGCAAGCGGAGGAGGAAGGCACCAGAGCAGCAGCAACAGCAGCAGCAAGGTGCAGACAAAGGGCCAGCAGGCAAGGATGCTGCGTCTGCCAAAAGGGCAGCACCGCTTTCTGCAGCAACACCCGCAGCATCTGAGGTGGGGCCTAATGCTGCAGACGATGCTCAGCAGCAGCAGCAGCAGCAGTCCAGCCCGGCACCAGTGATGGCAGGAACAAGCAGCAGCATCAGTGTGGGTGCCGCAGATGCCCGCAGCCGCACCGGTGGCATCACCAACCCTGCGGGCACGAGCAGCCACTCAGGTCCGCTGTCGTCAGCAGCAGCAGCAGCAGCAGCTACACTGGGCCAAGCAGCAGCAGCAGCACTGGTGCCAGCACAAGCAGTAGCACGGCAGCAGTTCTGCTGTGCTGACTGCCATGCTCAAAGCTTGGGTGGGGCCCACAGCACCTGTGGCGCCAGTTAGGGTGCATGGCCCCAGGCACATCACACAGGTTGCTGTGGGTGAAAAGCACAGCTTAGCTCTTCAGAGTTGGGTGGCCCCTGTTCTTCCTACACATGCTGATCATAGCAATGACATGCTGGCCTTTGGCCCTGCAGCAGCTGCTGCAGCCCAGGCCAGGCAAGCAGCAGCAGCAGCAGCGGAGTGTGGTGATGCAGTGACTGATGAGGAGGCAGTTCAAGAGCATGACTACACAGCAGCCGCTGACAGCATGCATGGGCAGCCGGCTGCTGACAGCAGCATCGGCGTTGTCAGTGCCAGCCATTACTGGGAAGGCGCAGCATGCATGGCGCAGACAGCAGCAGCAGCAGCAGCAGCAGCAGCAGCAGCAGCTTCCCAGAGCCGCTTCATGTGCTGTGTGAGCGTGTTGTTGCGCAGCAGATGGTGGAGCCGCGCACTGCACCGCCATCTTGGAGTATGCTGACGTGGCAGGTGAGGCTGCCGTTGTGCGCTGGTGTGCAGAGGATGGTGTGCCTGCTCAGGCTGCTGGTTGGGGATGCATTGCTGCAGCACGATGTGCCCGCATGTGTTGCAGCTCTGCCAGTTTTCTGGCTTGTTACCTGGCAGTCTGCAGCGTGTCCAGCTCCTTGCACTGCTCTGGAGATGCTGTGTGTCGATGCTGCGGGTGGCGTGTGACTGTGACGCTTGTTTTGCAGCAGGTGGCCAAGGCACCTGCATGATGCAGCTGATACTAGGTGCTGCTGTTGTTGGCAGTGTCAAGCCGTATGATGGCTTGGTGGCGTGGTCTTGTGCTGCTTGTCTTGCACCGTCCCTGCTGCAAACATGTGCATGCTGGCGGTGCTTGCTTGCTGCTATGCTGGCTGCTGCATTGCAACATGTTCTTGTGGGGGTGTGCCAACCGGCTATCATTGCTCATTGCTTGTTCACATCGCAACCACTGCAGGGGCGAAGCTGCTCAAGGCCTACTGCTTGGCAGTCGCAGTGCGCAACCTGGACATGACGATGGCGGAGGCTCTCATGCATTTGAAGCGCTGCCACCCCACTTGCTAGCTGAGCTTGAGCAGCTCTACAAGCAGCTGGCTTTCGGACTGGTGCCGCCATCAGCAGCAGCAGGTGCGGCAGCTGCAGCCAAGGCGGCTGCAGCCGCAAAGGCAGCAGCCGCTCAGCAGCAGCAGGAGCAGCAGCAGCAGGAGCAGCAGCAGCAGGCAGCAGCCAGGAGGCCCCGCGGAGGCTGGGGAGAGCATGTGCCCGAGGAGCAGCCACAGCAGAGGCAGCAGCAGCAACAGGTGGACGCAACCACCGTCAAGGGACCCCCTGCTCCCCTGCAGCACCTGTACCGGCGGTTACAGCAGGGCAGGCGCCCCACCAACCACCCAGAGGTCCTAGCAAGCCGCTACCCCAGCACTGCTGCTGCTGCCAACCACCATGATGCAGCAGCGCTGGCAGCAGCACGTGGGGCGTTGGCTGCTGCATCCCGCAGCTGGTTTGAACCTGAGTCTGAGCAGGGAATACATTTAGGTGCTGCAGCCGCATCTGGCAGCAATCGGCAACCTCACCACTGTCAACAGCAGCAGCCGCAGCAAGCGCTTTCCATGGCACCTGGCGGCAGCAGCAGTGGCGGCAGCTTCACCAATGATGGAGGCCGCTTAGCTGCGCTGCGCGAAGCTGCACAGAAGCTGCACCGCAACTTGCTGAAGAAGCTGCAGCAGGTAGAAGCTCTGGAAGCAAAGCAGCAGTCTGGCGGCATACTCGACCCGCAGCAGATGGCCAAGCTCAGCCTCAAAGGCAGCTTGCTCGATGCGCTGAACCAGCTCAGAGCGGGTACAGTGCCGTTTGATGACATCCAGGCGCTGCTGTCGCGCGCACAGGCGGTTGCAAACAAGCTGTATCTGGGGTCAGACGCTGGCGAGGGTGATGCGACGTCAGCTGGTGCTGGGGGCAGCAGCAGCTTGACCAGCAGGTCCTTGGGCAGCTACGCAGCTGGTGCGGCTGGTGCGGCTGGGCTGCCAGGGTCTGCATCTGCACTGCCAGCAGCAGCAGGAGCAATGCTGTCAGGTGAGCAGCCAACGGGCACCAGCAGCAGTGGAACAGACACCAGAGGCGCTGGCAGCAGTGAGACATCTGAGCAGCAGCAGCAGCAGCCGTCACCTGCTGCAGGCAGGAAGAGTGCCAAGAAGACTCAGCAGATGCGCAAGGGTGACTTGTCCATGTTCCTCACAGGGGAGCTGGAGAAGCCGTCACCTGCTGCTGCTCCTGCTGCTCCCGCTGTTGATGCTGATGGCAGCAGCAGCAGCAGCAGCAAGCCTGAGCCCCCCAAGGGCCCTGCATGGGGTGGGGTGGCACTGAAGCAGGCAGCTTCTGCTGCGTCAGGGGGTGCTGCATCACTGAGGGAGTTGCTGGGGGGCGAGGACGCAGCAGCAGCAGTCGGCAGTGGAGGGCAGCAGCAGCACATTGTGTTGAAGCAGCCAGCTGTCCCCGGTAGTATGGTCGGGCAGGCCACGCCCCGGCTGGGATTCGCAGCACCGACAGCAGCTAGCCACAACTCAACTTCTGCACACACCAGCAGCCTGGCGCCTGTTGGCCAAGCAGCAGCAAAGCAGCACCAAACTCCAGCTGCTGCATTGGCCGTTGGTGTTGGCTTGACGACGCCGCCAGCGAGCAAATTCCGAACAGCCCTGCCTTCTCTTGGCAGCAGCAGTGACGCGGCTGCACCAGCCAGTGCAGAGCGCCCTGCGAGCGCAGTGGCATCGTGAGTGGCAGCAGCTACACTCGCAGCTCGCCTCTGCTGCCACCTGCTAGGCCGCTGCTGCGCATGCGGCAACAGCAGTACCACACCTACTGCACCTTCAGTGACTGCTGGTTCAAGCAGCAGCACAAGCGGCACAGGCAGCAGTAGCGGTGGTGTGAAGCTGTCGCTCATGGACTTTGTCTCCAAGCGCACGTCTCCATTGGCAGTGGGCAAAGGCAAGCCCAAAGCAGCAGCGCCTGCTGCTGCTAGCACTGGACCTGCCTGGGGTGGAATCATTGGCAGTAGCCCGCCTGCTGCCTCTGCGTTGTCCCTGCGTGACATCCAGCTGCAGGAGGAGCAGCTCCGAGCTACTACTGGCTGGGCAGCTTTCCAGCGGGAACAGGCAGCAGCTGCTGCAGCTGCCGGTGCAGGTCCTGGCAGTAGCAGCAGCCAGCAGCCACAGGGCAGCTCGCCAAGCAGTGCAATAAGTCAGCTGCGAGCTGCTGGAGGTCTGAGCAAGCGTTGCAGCTGGGCTCTGCAGCCGTTGCTGCAGGGGCGTCTCCAGTACCCATCCCTGCTG
Source organism: Scenedesmus sp. NREL 46B-D3 (assembly GCA_014080715.1). NCBI lineage: Eukaryota > Viridiplantae > Chlorophyta > Chlorophyceae > Sphaeropleales > Scenedesmaceae > Scenedesmus > Scenedesmus sp. NREL 46B-D3. Next base: position 274,990 of record JACERP010000077.1, on the reverse strand, counting down.
CCTGCTGCTATCTCGCCTGCAGATACAGCAGGTTACCACGGCCTGTTTGGCAGTAGTCCTGCTGCTGCAGGCAGCAGCAGCCTGAGCAAGAGCTTCAAGGCTGGCGGGGGCGGTGCGGGCAGCTTTTCAGTGCCTGGCAGCAGCCCGCCAGCTATGAGCAAGTGGTACATCAAGGAGCAGCCGCAGGTGCGGTCCCTTGCGGAGATTCAGAGTGAAGAGGCTGTCATGCGGCAGCAGCTGGTGCTGCTGCAGCAATAGAAGAGGAACAGGCTGCTGCTGCTGCTGGCTGCTGCTGCTGCCGCTGCTGCTGCTGAACAGCAGCAATCGGTAAAGGAGGGGCCGCAGGGCAGCCGTGATTCCAACCGTCGCAGCAAACACGGGCCTGGCAGCACTAGCAGGTCCGGTCACGAGCAAATCGGAGAGCTCACGGTGCGGCTGATGCTGCTGCTGACGTAGATGGCAGCCGTAACCGCGGTGGGCACAGCGGCAGCAGTAGCAGCAGCAGGGGGCGAGGCGGCAGGGGCAGCAGAGACAAGGCACAGCAAGGCAGCGCAGCTGGTGCGGCTGCAGCAGACGATCGCGAATCAGCGCAGCCGCATGGTCGCGAGAGGCATCGGCAGGAGGGTGAGGGTGAGTGCGGGCAGCGGCAGCGGCGGGGTAGGGGCAACCGGCAGCACAGGGAGCAGCGCGGCAATGCAGCAGCAGGTGGCACGCGGCCCTCAGGGTCAGCAGCAATAGATGAGCACGCTGGCACCAGTTCAGCCGCTGCTGCTGCTGCTGCTGTATGTAGCACTGAAAGTGCCGCTGAGGTTGCCGGGGCTGGCCGACCCAAGCGGCACAGGAAGCCAAGAGCACCAGTAGCAGGCGCAGGTGGGGTCGACGGTGCTCCTGCGGCAGGCAGCACCATTGATGCAGCAGATGCTAGTCGTGGCCAAGGTGGCAACCAGCAGCAGCAGTTGCAAGCCAGCAGGGGCAGAGGTAGAGGCAGCAGAGGGGGCAGGGGCAGCGTTGGCAGGGCCACACACGTGGCTGGCAAACCTGGCAGGCCCATTACTGTGGTGGGCCCTGCCGCAGACCCTGCTGCAGCAGGTACAGCTTCTGCCGGTGAAGCAGCCAGGCCTGCAAGGCCAAGTGTGTTGGAGGCTGCGAACGGGCGGGTGTCAGGCCAGCAGCAGGTTCTGCAGCAGCAAGGCGAGCAGCGGCAGAAGCAGCAGCAGCCTCGACAGCACCGTGAGCATGATGGCCACCATCGTGGGAGCAGCAGCAGCCGCAGCAGTAGCACTGTTACAAAACATGTTGCTGCTGGCCAGGCTGGGCTTGAGCCTGGGCAGCAGTGACAGGTGGGAGGCGTGCCTGCTGTTAGTCGGGCTTTTTCACGGCAATGGTGCATGCTTGCTGCACAACAGGGGCTGGATTCAGCGGCTCCGCATGTCACGCAGCTGCGCCTGCTGCTGACAGTCAACCCGACAGCAAACGGCAGCTGTAGGCTACGTGCATGCCTCATGGCTGGCTGGTGTTGTTGTCAGCACGGCGAAGGGATTTGGCGGGTACAGTAAGATTGTGCGCAAAGGGTGGAGGCTGTCAAAGCTTGAGGGTGGGGTAGTTGAAGTTGTCTTGCTGGTAGATCGGCACCTGCCTGTTTTCTGGTTTGTTTGCACTCACTGAGCTGTTGCAGATGAACCGCCTCACGTGCCACACGCCAGGTGCTGCGGGCTACATGCCAGCCAGCGCTGTGGTCGCTGTCAGTGCGTGTGCAATGCAAGAGCTTTCATGAGCTGAGTATCGGTCCAATTGTCAATTTCAGCCCTGAATCCTTTTTTCACCTATTTTATTCAATCAGTGCCAGGTGTTGCATTGTATCATCCCGAGCACACATGCGAGCCGTTAAATCCGTTGTTTTACATGCATGTGCCAATGTCTGGTTGTCTCACGCTGGTTTACAGCAGGGTTTGCCTTGGCTCAGGGCTGGATAGCTTCATTCAATTATACTGTGACTGCTGCTGTATTGAGTGTCATAGCTACCGTGCACATTCACAACTCGCAGCCGAGTGTGCTGAAGAAGAACATGGGACACGTGGTGGTGCCTGTGGCTGTTGATTGATTGGTGTTGGCAATGTCATTCGGTGTTACTCACAGAGGCAACAATGCCAAGTAACAAGTTTGGTATTTAAATACCAAAGTAATGCAACATCTCATTTTGAATTACACACAGTGTACTTCATCATCATCATATTACCCATTCAAGCCATAATATGGCTATGCTAGTAGCATCAGCGCTATTGGCCCCGCGCCCCACCGGGGCGGAAAGAGGAGGGAGTACTGCTCCAAAATGTTTGCATGCATTGCGCACATCCCAAGACTTGACAAGAAAAGCAGCAATACACGGTGACACCATCCAACATCTTCCAGAACTGCCCCAAATATCATCAGATACAAAACGCAACACCTTGATTGACGAATCAGCCATGGACAAAATGCTGCGCAATTTTTCAGCGCAACCAGGCAGGGATCTGATCTTAGCAGACATACTATCTCTCTAAGCAGAGGTAGCAGGGCAATCAAAAATCAAGTGTGACAAAGACTCAACTTCTGCACCACAACAGAGACATCCTTGCTGCGTGACGTGCATGCAAAGCACCCTGCCGTTACCCTCATGGGCCCTCGTGACGAACCTGCAGGCCAAGTTGTGGCAGCCATGCAGGCTGATGACTTTGTTGCTGTCTGCGGGTCTCTGTCTGAAGTTCAGGCTGTGGCTGCAACTGTTTATAATTACAGTTGCCAGTGGCGCTTCAAGCTCCACAGCTTGAAGTCTGCCATCATGCATGTGCTGCCAGCAAGACAGACCAGCCAGCTGGTGGACTCCGGCATTGTTTGGAACAATGTCCCTGTGCCTGTTGTATCGGAGTACTGCTATCTTGGCCTGTGGTTCAACAATACCTGTACATGGACCACACATTTTGAGAAGATGCTGGCTAAGGTGCAACGTGTGAAGGGTGCGCTCATGCCAATTTGGAAGAGCCGCTGCATCAGTGTGGAGGTTAAACGCATACTGTTGCTGACGTGTGTCCGTCCCATTGTCGAATATGGCAGTGAGGTTTGGTTTCCGTCCACAGCTAGGCAACTGCAGCTGATTGACAAAGTGCAGACAGACATCACCAAATGCGCAATGCGCTGTGGCAAGGAGCGCCCATGCTCTTCAGCTCTCTTGGCAGAATGGGGTGTGAAACCGTTGCATATGTGGCTTCATCAGAGGGCTTTGGAGTACTACTACAGGATTCAGCGTATGCAGGGCGTTCGGCTGCCAAATCAAGTGTTTACAGCTGAATGGAGGCGTCCTAGTGGTGCTGTGGCGGTGACACCGTAGCACAAGTATGTGCAGAGCCTGCTGTGCAAGTATCGTGTGAATGTTGTGACCGCGGAAGGCAGAGCCAGTGCGTGCAAGAGCCATGTCAACAAGCAGGTCAGGACACTACATGCTGAAAGGATTGCATGTGAAACGTTGGAACACTCCACTCTGAGTCGGTATGTGGCTCATGTGCATCCCACTCATGTTGAAGCTATGGGTTTCAGGAGGCCTAGGCCGTACTTGCGTTCAGTGGCAATTCCACGTGGTATTGAATTGCTGTTGCGTGTTCGTATGGGTTGTCTGTGTGTACATGAGCGTACTAGTCAATTTGGCGGTCGCAGAGCTAACTCCACTTCAGGATGTCCTTGTTGTGGTGCAAAAGTTGAGTCTTTGTCACACTTCATGTTAGATTGCCCTGCTACTTCTGCTCAGAGGGATGATATGTTTGCTGAGATCAGATCCCTGCCTGGTTGCGCTGAAAAGTTGCGCAGCGTTTTGTCCATGGCTGATTCGTCAATCAAGGTGTTGCGTTTTGTATCTGATGATGTCTGGGGCAGTTCTGGAAGATGTCTGTTGGTGTCACCGTGTATTGCTGCTTTTCTTGTCAAGTCTTGGGATGTGCGCAATGCATGCAAACATTCTGGAGCAGTGCTCCCTCCTCTTTCCGCCCCGGTGGGGCGCGGGGCTGATGGCGCTGATGCTATGGCTTGAATGGGTAATATGATGATGATGATGATGAACAGAGACATCCTGAAGTGGAGTTAGCTCTGCGACCTCCAAATTGACTACACAGTGTACTTCAAATGTGCAGCACAGCGTTCAGATGTGTTGGCAGCATGACTTGTGCTTCTCTGAGTTCTGAGCTCTCTGAGCTTGTTGAGGTTGCGGTTTCTTCCGGTTGATGGTCTTCTTTTGAGTTTTGTGGACCCCATGAGCCTTGTTTGGCTCCTTTGCGGGTGGGCCAGTGGCCCTACTTTGGTAATTCGGTAATTCGGTAATTCGGCAAAGGGCTTATGCAACTTGTCATTGTTGCTCCTGCTGCCCTCTGGCAAAACTTCAAGCAGATCGGTGCCAATAAAGCCCATCACTGCATTTAGCATACAGTCCACAAGGACAGTCTTGCCTTGTGGCTGTGGCCCGTGCAACATAGACTTTGTTTGTTATGATCAAATGCTCTGCAGACTCATGCAACAATTATAAACAAATAAGCTACATATCCTGTCACAACAAGTTTTTCCCCTGAAGGGCTGCGGCGACTATGGCAGCTGCTGCAGCAAACTCAACGCTCAATGCTCTGTTCAGCAAGGCACGGTGGGGATATCGTTCAGGGGACCTGGTTTTCTCAAACGTTGAAATAGTGGTAAGATCAATGGCGCCAGCAGCTATCCAGCAAGGTCGCGCCGTCCCAAATCGTGTTGCACACCGACAATAATATCACTCGGAGGAGCTTGCCGATCATGCCGTTTGTACGCGTTAAATGCACTGGTTTCATTTACTTATATGAGTTGTAGCGTAGTCTTGCGCTGCTAAGCCCGGCAAGTGTGGTGACTCATAGCTACTGCACTCACTTTCATAAAAAAACAGGCATTACAGAGGTGCTGTCCAAGCTTGGCATCCTCCAGCCACAAGCCAAGGTCGCTGGAGCTTCGTCAGTGCACTGATCACAGCATCTTACTGCAGTGGCCTCAGCTCTGCAGAGATCTCGGTGCTGGCCATGCTCTGGTGAGTGGGGAACGTCCCAAACCCTTAATCACTGAGTCAGCTCCTGTGCGCAGCTGCAGCATTGCCGTGGAGCGGTTGCTAACAGTAGGCCAGGAGCCGCATCTATCTAATAAGGAGTTTGGTTGAAAGTGAGCCATCTTTGCAACAGCTCCAACACCAATAGTAATTATTTTCTGCATCACGCGCACACCATGCGAGGGTGCCGGCATGCAATGATCACAGCGTAACCAGGCATGCTTGTACCCTGGCGACGCTGTATTCTCCCTGACCCTAGGGTTGTTGGGGCTCCAGGGTGCATGAAGGCGCATCAGGTGTCATATCATCGTCACACACACCCTCTTCCTGATGTGTGCGAAATCTGAAGACAGCACGCGTAGCTCATTCATTCATTCAATCAGCGCTGTGCTGCTGCCCCCCCCCCCCGGTCCTGCCCCGGGTAGCCGCTGCTGCTCCATGTGCGTGGCCTGCAGGCCAAGGCATGCCAATAGGATAACTCGTGCTCAGGGTCTCTTGACCGCATGCTGCGCAAGACGCTGCAAGCACACTTGCCGGCTGATGCCTGGCTGAGGTGCCGCAGCAGGGGCTGCCTGGGCATCAGCGCGGGCACACCCATGGGGCCCAGCCCGGCGCTGCTTGTGACCGACTTCAAGTCGCAGGATGACATCATCTCTGCGGCAGCTGTGTCGTCATTCATCCCGCAATGCTTGGCAGGCAGATTCACGATGAACTTCAGGGTGGGTGCTGTGCAGCAGAGCCTGGGGCTGCGAAGCCCGAGCTGCACTTGCTGCAACGCTTGCATCCAATAGGCAACGACATGACTTGGCAATCAATGGACTTGCATTGACAAGCCACCAAGCAGGTGTATGGTTAATAGTCGTATGTTTGGAGGGCCACAACCCCCACCCTGGTTTGTAGCGTGGTTCACCGTGCCACCTGTGCTGCTACCAGATATTGTGGCAGCAGCAGCACTCTAGCATGAAAAGGCAAGCTCACAGTGTCACCCTACCCCTGCATGCGAGGCTGCGCATGCAAGCAAAGCTGGCTCCACCCACTGTACTGCGCCGCTGGTATATTGTGCCCTTTTATATGGATGTATCGCTAGGCTATAATGTATGTTAGCTGCTTGTGCATGGTCTGCCTCCCTTTTCCCCTTTGCTTGTGAAGAGACAGTTTGAACCCCATGAGCCGTGTTTGGCTCCAAGTGGGTGGGCCAGTGGCCCTACTTTGGTAACCTGGTAATTTGGTATTGCACGCCCTGGTTACTCAGGGTGGCCAGTTACCCACGGATAAGAATGCCTGAAAGCGCCAGAGGTGCTGAGTCCACTCTGCGTGCAGACAAGCTACCAGTGACTGCACACCTGACTGAAGCGCACAGGCTGCCTGATTTGCTGCATTGGTTTGCTGCATTGCTCTCCTGCAGGGCATGGAGTTTTTGACGGCGGGTACAGCCTGCAACAGCCGTGCTGCCGATGCGAGCAGCAAGAACCCTGCCAGGCCACAAAACCTCCGCATTGACAGCTTCCTGTCCCTGCTAGGCAGGCTAGGTGGCGGAGGCAGCCAGGCAGCAGCAGCAGCAGCAGCAGCAGCAGCAGCAGCAGCCCTGAGGCTGCCAGCGGCTACCAAGCAATTCAGAGCAGTGGACCAGATGGAAAGCCTGATCCTCAGATGCTGCAGCTGGCAGCTAACAGCAACGTGGACATTGCACCTAGCGTGTTCAGTAAGATGTCTTTCAGCCAGACCAGTGAAGCGACTGAGCATTATCACCAGCAGACGACGGGACACTGAAACACATGTATAGGCTGGGCAAGAGCGATGCAGGAGCCTGGGCGAGGTATGCAGGCATCCACCCACAGCAGCAGCACAAGCAGCAACAAGGTGCAGCAAGCGTTAGCCAAGAAGCTGCAGCAGCCAAGGTAGCAGAGAGTGCAGCAGCAGCAGCAGCAGCAGCAGCAGCAGCTGCTGACAGGCCCACTGCCGAGGCTCGAGTGCAGCAGCAGGCGCAGTCTGGAACTTAGGCAGAGGAATTAGCCCCAAATGACGCTTGACAAATGTGACTGGCTGTTTGCCTGTAGTTGACATGAGCCGGGATTTGGAGCAGTTGCGGGTGTGTCCACACCTACTGTGTGCTTTGTTTGTGACATGTCAGGCGTGTTGGATGTGTTTTTGCTGTCACTTGCACCGCATACACGGCCGCCGCCATTGCAGCAATAACAGCATATTTGACATCACAGGTATGGCACACTCGCAACCTGTGCTGCCATGTGAAATTTGATGAACTAGGGGTATTGCTCAAGTCACTAACATAGCAGTGCGTGATGCACATATGTATCCTATACACACCTGTGCATAGGAAGGAATAACCCCTTTGCAGTTGGGAGTAGCTCTGCCGCAGCAATGCTGGCAACACTGCTGAGCAAGCTGGCACCGTTCAAGGCCAGAACGCCTGAAGCGCAACATCAATGCTGCGCAAGGCAGCGCTATGCGTCCCACACATATGGCTGTTGCCAACAGTGATTGTTGTCATCTGAGGAGCCGGAGTTGTTACACATTTAGCATGACTGTTATGCAGCCGCCATGTTGCTACCGAACTCGAACAGTAACCTTTGGCATGAAGCATCAATGGTCATTGTTGTAAGCTTGAGTTTGTGCGGCAGCCGTCCTGCTGCCAGCGCACAATTTGCTTACGTATGGCTGTGCAGCCATCGCGACAGGAGCCTCAATTGATAGCGGGCGGACAAAGGCCGATCAGTGCGGCTGCCGCTGCTCAACGCTGTTGGTGTGGAGTAGCGCAGCCATGTGCAGATGTCAGACATGCTCTTGGCTTCTCCAATTCATGATGCAGAGCTTGCCCCTGGCGTCACAGTTGTTTCCTTTGGTTTGGTACATCCCAAACCCTTCTTGCCTCCTGAAGACTTGCAACATCAACTCGTCTTGGATTTGATGCTGCAGGTTCACAGTGGCACTGCATGCCATCGTTGTAAAGGGGTGCAGTAAAGACACAGTACACAGCACAATGCAGCGAGTGCAGCACTCACATTGCTACTATGGGGCCCGCGCCGCCATGGCTGAACTGTTTTGCATCATGGACCTCGGCTTCTCCTTGCTAGTTCCTAGTATTCTCTGCATTTAAAACACAACCTGGTCAGTGCTGCTCACAGCAATGATTGCGGGGAGCGAGCACTGACGGTCTTCCATGCCATCGTTTGCATGTGTGCGGTCAGCGCCAGTGGCACAACACAATCATGGACTGCATTGATCAGCTGGTTGGATCCCACACCGCCAGTCATGCCACCTGCCAGAAACAACCAGCAACAGCAGACAGACAGGAAAGCAAGGTTGCTGAGCAACTGCTTTGGACATTATTGGCCTGATGCCCGTGGCTAAGCGTAGCGTAGCACATGTCGTGAGCTTTATATCTCAAGTTGTGGGACAGGCGTGTCATGTGGATGGGCCACAACCCTAGGCCTAGGCCTCAAAACCACACGCCCAGGATTGGTTGAAAGGCTTACTTGCGGTCACTTCGCTGGGTCTTGCAGTGCCACAAAGAGTCTGCAACAAAAATTCTGCAAAATTTCGTGGGGTGATTGGCTAAGAGTGAACTGTCATTGTACCAAAGTGCTGCTGTCTGAGGGTCCAGGCCACTGCCAGGCTGGCAGTGCCAGCAGTAATCAACGCTCGTTTGTGACCATGTTTGTTTTATATACAAACTACCAGCCATAACGCAATGCACCTGTCTGATCTTGCACACTCACGCCATAGACCGGGAAAGGCACGCCTCTACTAGCTGAGGCCCTTTGGGGCTCAACATACATAACCATGTTTACGGTGCGCGCAAGATACCTTCATGCGCGGTAACACACGGCTTGTGGACACCAGCTCAGCCCGCGCATGCTGCTGTTTGCACCTACAGGACAAAGCCAGAGGGGAGGTGAAGGAGCTGGCAGACATGCAGTCCCAGGTCTGTCGTATACTGCAGCATCAGTCATTCAGTTGACGACGGGTTGCCATGCCAGCAGTGTAGACACGGTGCAGCAGCAACAGCTGCATGCATCAAGGTGCCCTTTCAAAGGCAGGACCGAGCTCAGCAATCAATGCCAGCGGTGCACCATAGCAGCAGCACAGATGACCGCCAGGCCTCCCGTTCCATGCTTCTGACTGTTCAGCAGATCCTGTAACAGAATTAACCGTTTCCATGCTGAAGCAAGCGCAATGTATGCTTGCCAGGCCAGGGTTAGCGCATGTTGCTGGTACAGCTGCACTACATCACATGCGCTGCCTCACGATCTCATAGTATTCTTGAATTTTTGCTGCCTTCAGGGCACGCGCGTGGTTGAGGGCCTGGTGTTCCAGATGACCTCAGACCTGGGCAAGCTGAAGCGCAAGATTGATGTGCTGGGCACTGCAAAAGACACCCTGCAGCACAGGTGCGCAAGCTTCGCTCAGCGGCATTGGTAGTGACTGAGTGGCAGCAACAACAGCAGCAGTAGTGGCTGGGCCCCCTGCCAGAGGTGACTCTGCACCCAAAGTCAAGCCACCAGGCCATTGCTAGGCAGCTGCAAGCATGCCTGCACCTGCAGCAGCGGCCACACAGCAGCAGGATGCACCTGGGGCAAGCGGGTGGAGGCGGCGGTGCGCGCACACACATGGGTGACAACCAGTCTCAAGCATTGCCGGCGCGGGCCTGTGCACATGCCAGCAAGGCTGCATCCTGGGCACCTCCTCGCTGGCACCTGCCTCAGTATCTGCATGGCTGCTGCTGTCGTTGCTGGCTGCACCAGGGAGGAGCTTGCAGGCCTCAACCGGTCCATCCAAAGCACCGCCAAAGTCATCAAGGGGCAGCTGGAAGGGCTGAGCAGGGAGAAGGCAGCAATGCCGGAGCAGCAGCAGGCCAAGCTGCGCAAGTTGATGCAGGACTTTGCAGGCACACTGCAGGTATGGGCAGCCTGACTGCCGTACTGGTTGCACAGTCGCAGCGTGCTTAGCTGCAAAGTGGTGCGAGTTGTGCGAGGACAGTGCAGCGCAGGGTCTGTAGCGTGCACACCAAGAAACAGTGCAGCGCAGGGTGGGTAGCTTGTGCTCCAAGAGCAGTGCAGCGCAGGGTGTGCAGTGTGCGCACCAAGGGGTTGCACTGATGGGCACTGCGTGAGGCATGAGCAGCAGTGGAACATGCTGGTAGTGGCAGACAATCCCGCTTGTGCTGCGGCTGCTGTGCGCTTGGTGCTGAGCTTGCCTCGTCAAACTTGTTAAGCGGTTGGCTGGTCTGCAATATAGGACTACAAAGCAGCACAGAAGGTTGCAGCAGAGCGGGAGGCGCAGTACCTGCCCAAAGTGCCGCCAGCAGCAGCAGGCGCCAGCAGTGCAGCAGCGGCGGCGGCGGCGGCGGCCGCAGCAGCAGGCGGCAGCGAAGCAGACATCGAGTCCCAGGCGCTGTTGCAGGAGCAGGTACAGCAGGAGGGCCGGGCAATGGAGAACACGATATCTTTCCAGGAGGCGCTGATAGAGGAGCGGGACGTGGGCATTGCAGGTGGGTGCTGAGGTGCTGAGGACACCCCTGCTCCTTGTCAGGAGGCTTGAAGCAGGTAGTTGCCGGCAGGTGCTGCTTTTTGTTGTTCACGTGCTGAGTAGTGCTTTTAGGGGGGGGGGGGATGCGCTAGCCGCATGCACATGGCGTTTGTGCAGTGAAGGAAGCTCAGAGCTCCAGCAGCACATCCTCAAATTGTGTGCAGTCAGGCGCCGCTGGCCGCCTGTGCCTGCAGCTTACCGTCTTACACCGTCTGGAGTGCAGGAACTGCACCTTGTTGGAACTCTCTTTCTGCGCCCACCAAACCCCTGATATGTGTTCTTGCAGAGATCCAGCGTCAAATCGGTGAGGTCAACGAGATGTTCCAGGACCTGGCCGTGCTGATCAACGACCAGGGGCAGCAGCTGGTCACTGTGGACCAGCAGATAGCCACCACTGCGGAGCGCACGCACGAGGGCCAGCGGCAGCTGGTCAAGGCTGAGCGCAGCCAGCGCTCCGCACGCAATAAGTGCCTGATGCTGTGGCTGCTGGCAGGCGTGTTTCTGGCGGTATTACTCATCGTGCTGTTTGCGTAGCTGTTGTTCAAGTGCGGTGCTGATGCTGGGTGGCAGCAGGCTGCGTGCTGCTTGTGGTGGCTGCAGTGTGTCAGATGGAGTGTCCAGGGTAGATGGATCCTTTGACTGCGTTTTCCCGTCGTGAAACATTCTAACTGTGAAGCAACAATGGCTGAGAGGTGGTCGCATCGCATGGGGATGAGGGGTGCAGCAGGCGTGCTTGATGCTGGCTGCCGCCGTGCATGCACGACATGTGAGGAGACAGATGTGGTACGGTGGATGTTGTAGCATTGTGCGGGTGCATTTGTACTTATATGGCATTATATGGCAGGTCTGCTGGATTGCACTACAGGCAGCTGCTACTGGTTGTGGTTCAGCCTCAGGCTTGGCTGGGATATGATAAAGGATGGGGGGGGGGTGCATCTCACCCCAGCAAGGGTCAGCAAGGTATGTTGTTGCCCTGCAGCGCCGGGCCTGCATGAAGTTGCCTTGTGCACAAAAGTCACTATCAACGCAGTACCACCATATGAAGGGTTGTGCTGTGTGCTGCTGCGTCACCAACAGGATCACAGCCAAACCGGGTTGGGGAGCATTGCCATTATGCCTGCTGGCACATATAGGCCCCAAGCACTACACAGAGTTGTTACGAGTCCAATCAGGCTTGTGATCAAGATATGTCACTTTCGGCTGCCTGCTATGTTGTTTCCAAGCTTCAGGGTCACAACCTGGCTGTAACAGCCAACTTGAGCGCCAACTATGTCACACTGCCGACTGCAGCACGGTATTGAGCATGCAACCCCATCACCGACCTGCGCTTGCAGCACAAGCATCCCATTGCTCGACCTGCGCTTGCAGCACAAGCATCCCATTGCTCGCTGGGAGGCACAAGAGTACAACGATTTGATGGCAAAGCTCCGAAGAGTCACTTGTGTCACCACCGCATTCAAACTTGCTGTTGCAGGTGATGTGCATATGTGCCCTTAGGTGTTGTAAGAGAAGTCATGAATCAGTTTTTATGACTAGAAACACCTTGCATCAACAATCTCCTTGCAGCGCGTGCTGTAGGACCTCCAACGCCCACAACCACCCCTGCAGCACAGGCAACAGCAGCTGCGGTCGCAACGTTGCAGCAGAGATCTGTCAAAAGTGCACTTCTGTTTTGAGCGTCGGGCACGAGTAGCGGTCTGGTGGCCAACACCACATTCCTGGCAAATAACCAACACGACCGCTCCCTCGCTGCCATTGCAATCAAAGTTGATAGCTGGTCACATGAGCGTGATTGCAGCTACTGTTTCAGGTGCGTAGACAGAAACACTTCAACCGCCCCCGAGCATCAGGGTTGCCCTTGTCAGAACAGCTCTGATCGGCCTCACAGTTGCAGCTAATAAAACTGAACATCTAGCGTGCTATAACTATCGTTGTAGGCCCTGTTGACAGTCGGAACAGAGTTGAGGACCAGGACTTGAACTCCGCGCTCATGGACATTCCTAAGGCTAGTCGAGGTAACAGCAGCGGTAGCGTACGCCGATCGCATCGGTATAGGTTACTTGCCCCGCATGACGCTTGCGGGGCGGTCTGCAGCAATAAGGGCTATGCTGCTGCAGCCAACTGCCTACCACAAGACTCAGCAGCCATAGGCGCCAGTACTCGGCAGGCAGCAGTTCAAAACAGATCTGCAGACTTGCCGGCTTCACGTTCTACGCTTCTGGCTGCTGTTCTGCTGCTGTTGATTTTCTTGCAGGAGGGCGGCCTTACCTGAGCCTGTCCGATGCAGGGCAGGCAGCAGGCGAAGTGGCAGAAGATGTGTCAATCGGCAGCAAGGTGCCCAGCCTGGGTGTTACTGACAGGCCTCTGAACGCGTATGTAGCAGCTTCTATCACGCCTGAGGCCGGTGGCGTCACGCCACCCTTCACAGCTCGCACCAGCATGAGCCATGTGGCCAGCATGGACTACAGGAAGTGAGTTGCCCTTGCGGACCAGCAGCAGCAGGTGCCTTAGTAGCAGCAGCAGCTGCATCGGGGCTGGAGTAGCTGTAACGGGTTACTGAGCACACAGATGTCGTGTGGCAGCACATGTTTTGAGTGCCATGTTGGGAGTTGTGGTGTGGGCAGTGGAAGTCAAGAGTGTGCCAACGTGCAGCACCAGTATGCAGGCACCGTAAAGCTGCCATGTTGCTATGATAGTGCTGCGCAACTGACAGGGGCGGGTGGGTTCTGCACCACCAGCCTGGGCCAGCACAATGTAGAACAGCAGGTATGGCAGCAGGGACCGCCACATCTGCTTCTGCCATATCTGCTTCTGCCATATCTGCTGTTCATGCTCTATGCTCAACTTGCAGTGAACGCTCTCAATCAGCATCGCAGCGTCCTGCTAGATGTTCCTATATTTTTGTGCGTTTCGGGCCCCTTCCTGCAGAGCCCGAGTTCAACACTTGTCAAGGGGGCCCCTTCCTGCAAGACTCTTCTGCCAGTTTAAAAGAGCAGCGGATCACCAACCCACGCAGGGTTCAGCAAACCCTGCTACATACCACTGCTCCCTTCTTGCTGACACAACAACACCTCAAACGTCGTGCCCCGCAGCAAGCAGCTGGCGCTGCTGGGCCCGCTGCGTCCGCAGCCGACCAAGATCTGGAAGCGCAAGTTTGTGAAGCTGATGGTGGTGGGCGACAGCGGCCTGGGCAAGACCACGCTCATCAGCGCGCTGCTGTCAAAGCCAGGCGAGCAGCTGCAGGTGCGGGCGGCCAGCTGCAGGTGGTGCGTGCTCACATGCACGGCTGTCGAGACACGCCCGGCGTGGTTGTGGGGCGGGTCAGTCGTGTCGGCGTGGTGCTGCTCAAGCCAGGAGCAGCTGGCCGCAGCTGTCAGCTGGCAGGCGCCCGGAGTGCGTCATCCAGCAGCGCAATGGGGTGCAGAGTGGCACCCTCATGGTGCGCGTGTACTGCCGTTGTTGAACGCATGCGTGCCGTGGGTGGAAGGTTCATTGCATGCATGCCATGGGCGGCACAGGCGCAAGCGGTGCGCAGCTTGCGCATGCGAGGCTACGGTGCTGGTGTTGTGTGCATCATGCTATCATCGCTGCAAACTGCATTCTTCTTGTGTGCAGTAGCAGGAGTAGTAACAGCTGTATTGGTGGTGGTGGTTGTGGCAAGTAACCCCTGCTGCTGCTGCTGCTGCTGCCGGGTATGTCTTCCTGCACTGCCGCAGGTGCATGACGGCACCAACACCCCGCTCAACCAGTTCCTGAAGGACCCGGACTCGCTCATCACACGCGTCACATGGAAGGACGAGCAGGACAAGGTGCGGCCAGCGACGCAGTGCAGTGCAAAGATGTGGCGCAGGCGCCTGGGGGAGTCAGGGTGCCAGCACCAGCCATGGCTGAACCACTGTTCACAGGTACCAGTGGCAGCAGGGGATGCTTCTGCTGTGTGGGCAGAACCCACTGGCACTCGTCATGCCTGCTGTTGCTCACACCATGCGTCGTGCGCCGCTGCTGCGTGGGCGGTGCTGCTGGGCAGGTGGTGTGGGTGTTCCGTGTGCAGGACACGCCCGGCTACGGCGACGACCAGGACATCAGCAGGCACATCAGCATGATCGTCCAGCACATCAACACGCAGAACACCAAGTGGCTGGACATGGAGAGCGCACGCGACAGGTGCGCGAGGCAGGGCGCAGGGGGCTGGGGGCGGGGCGCTGGGCGCAGCACTGCCCAGCTGATGTGGCGGGTTGGACCGCAGGTGTCGAGAGGGCACAGCAGTGTAGTCTGTTGGCATGGCTGTGCGGGAGGGAGCAACTGTTGTGCAGCACACATCACCGGGGCTGCAGGCACTCTGCATGGGTGTGAACTTTAGTTGGGTGCAATGCAGCACACCAGTGTGCAGAGCAGCAAGTGGCTGGCAACAAACGACGCCTGCAACAGGTGCAAGAGGGGGGTCCCTGCAGGGCAGAGTAGGCAAGGACATGCGTACAGGTTATCATTGCTTTCATCTTTTCTTAGTTGAAAGGTTGGCACCAGCAACCGTGGGCGATACTCAACAACCTACTAGCGCTGCTCGAGTGTATTCTATGCCAGCGTGGGTGGACAGAAGCTGCCCATCTCACAGCACCCAGCCACACTCCTGCATTTTGCACTGTTGGCCGCCGTTGGGTCGCCTAAATGCCACTTTCATGTGTGCTGAACTTGTGTTGCTGCTGCTGCTGCTGCTCGCCCCTGCAGGTGCATCGACTTGATTGATGTGGAGGACCCTCGTGTGGACGTGTGCCTGTACTGCCTGCCACCACACAGGCTCCGGCAGAATGATGTGCGGTGAGTGAAAGCCGTCAGCGCCGCACACTGCTGAGGTGTGTCCGCGTGCTGAGTGTTCACTGAGGTTCCCCCAGCCATGCCTCGCAATGGTTTTGTTGTTTTCGCTAGCTACCGTTTCTGCAATTGTTACACGCCCCCCCTCAGTGCTTTGCAACATACGTGACACCCTGCCCGCCCACCATACTGGCTGTGCAACCTGCTGTCGCCACCCCTCACGCACGCAGCTACATGGCCGAGCTGAGCAAGCATGTGCCTATCATCCCCGTGATCATGAAGGCAGACACCATGACCATCCACGAGGCGCAGCGCTTCAGGCAGGAGGTTGTCAACAGGCTCCAGAACCCTGGTGAGAGCGTGTCTACATGGTGCATGCTGCCAGAACAGGGTTGTGCTTTAGCCAGGCGCAGTCGCTTGCCTCGCCCATGTACTGTACCTGGTTGAAAACTGCACCTCCTTGCACTGCTGTACGTTGTGCTGCGCTACTAGCATCAGGCGTTGAGGTGGTCTTTTTCCTGCCACATTCTCATATACACACTTGCAGGCACAACACAAACACTCGTATGTTCTGCCTCATGGGCTCGTTTGGCTCTACTGTACTGCCTCTGCTGCAGCCCTGTCTGGCATCCGCGGCAAGATTGAGGTGTTCCGCTTCAGCCCCGCCACCATGGAGCGTGCAGGCCTGCCCAGTAGCGCCGCCATGAGCATCCCGCCCTTTGTTGTCATCGCCAGCAACGACATCAACCAGGCAGCGCTGCAGGACGAGCCGCCCACCTACTGGCCCGAGCGCAGCTACAAGTGGGGCACCGCAGAGGCCTTCAACCCGGACCACAGTGACCTGCTGTTCCTCAGGTAGGTGTCTGGCTGTGCCCTGTGTTGGGTTGCCGTGGCGGCACAGCAGCGGCACGTGCCTGGCTGGGCACGCCTCGAGGTGCAGCTGAGCATGCGGGCCAGCGGGCCATGCTGTCTTGCTCCCTGTTGACGCGGTTGCATGTGCCGTGGTAACACATGATCAACCGACCAAGCACGGTCTTCTGCAGCCTGTAACCGGCATTTGCAGTTCATTGGTGACTGTGTCAAACTACACAACGATAGCATTGTTGGTTTGGGAGGTTCTGCGCTTGAACAAGGCTATCCAGATCCGCTGTGCTGTTGTGATGTACAAGGAAAGGTATAAGTGAACATGCACTTTGCCCTGAAAGTGCAACGACGCGCACCTGCAGCTCATTCGCAGCAAGGCTGTTGTCTGAATTACTGGTTGTCTGATTGTCTGATTTCAGGTTGTCAAGTTGCGAATCAAGCATGCCAACAGCTGTTTATTCAAGCAGAAGTATTGTTTTCCTGTGCTGTCCATCAGCATGTATATGTACAGGCAGCGTACAATTGTTACATCGTTTCACATGCGCGCTTGATGTGCGAATTGAACACGTGCATGCGCACCAAACCCGGACTTGGTTTGAACCCCAAAGCCTAACCCCATGTGTGGCTGCTGATGGCTGAGGCTCTGGAGGAGGTGTCGGTCGACAATTAACACGTGCATGCACCCGAAACCAATGACATGCTTTGAACCCAAAACCCAACCCCTGTGTGGTTATGCAGGTCGCTGCTGATGGCGGAGGCGCTGGAGGAGGTGTCGGTCGACAAGCGCCAGCGCTACGAGGAGTGGCGCCAGAGGCACCTGGCGACGCCCTTCCTGGCAGGGCTGCGGCGCCGCCTGGTGCGCTTTGCATTGGCCACCGCGCTGCCTGCTGCCGCGGTCGTGTTTGCTGCGCAGCACGGCTTCGACAAGCAGCGCATGCAGGACAGCGTGAAGGACGGCGCCAACAGGCTCAAGGAGCGCGTGACGGGCAAGAAGAAGGCGGCGGCAGGTGGGAGGCGCAAGCAGTGTGCGCGTGATGTGCTCGCTGATGCTGCATGTCAACGTCAGGTCGTTAGCAGAGCTGAAGCAAGTGTCGCATACGCTGTGTGCGTGACGAGGTTGCACAACGGGGCAGCGCTGCAGCGGTCCATCAGTTGTTGACAGCAGTCACTGCCAAACTTGCAGAGTTTGTTGTCTGCTACAGTCTTACTTGTGGCCAATTGCTGCTGCTGCTACTGCTGCTGCTGCTGCAGATGCAGATGCCAGGACCGCTGCAGACGCAAGGGCTGAGAGTGCAGCTGCTGCTGCTCTGCGTGAGGCAGAAGCCGCCATCCTGGCTGCCGAGCAGGCGCAGCAGGCAGCGCTGCAGGAGCTGCAGAAGGGGCGGCAGCAGCAGCAGCCCGCACAGAAGAAGGGTTGGTTTTAAGGTTTGAGCAGTGTGTAGCTGCTGGCACCAGCGCAGCAGGTGCTGCAGCATGCAGTGCACACCACACCACAGCGCAGCGTGCTGCTGCTGCAAGGCCAAACAGCGGGGGCTTGAGCAACAAGCCGCAGATCTGGAGCTCAGGACCTGTTTAGATCTGTGACAGGCATGTGGGTGTAGTACAGCGCATGGTGCTTGCCTGTCATACACAGTCACCTGTGCGTGCAGTGCAGTGAGGCAGAACAGCTGCTGTACAAATGGCATGGAAATTGTACAGCGCAGAGCCCGGTGATGCCTGTAGGCGTAGTTCTGGAACAGCTGCAGTTGGTTGCGTTGCTCTGGCTGCGCCAGCGGCTGCATGTGCTGTCAAGGCTGGTCAAGCATCTTTGTCTGTTGGCAACAGTGCCCACTCCAGCCGCAATGGAGGCACCTTTGGTTCCCCTACAAGTGTTACTGTACAGCACATGTGCTTAATGCAGTACTGAGCAGCTGGTGGTCGGTGGTGCTTTGCCGCATGGTAGAGTAGGTGTTAGGCTAGTGCTCTTAGTAGGGACTTCAACAGGCTAAAATCTTAGTTGCTGTGGCAACAGATGATGGTTTCTGTGTTAACGTTGCATGGCTGTTGCGAACTTGAAGGTGTAGTCCATCTGGTACCGGGATGCAACAAGCAGCAGCACCATAACCCAGTTGGAAAAGCGTGGGGATGAATGTATAGGCGCTTTTCTCAAAGCTCAGCACCATGGCATATGGTTGTATGTAGCAGGTGCTGTGGTGGTGCTTTTGGCGGGTTTGCTGATGACACGTTGATGACAAAGCCTAGTGGGTTGTAAAAGTTCAGCTTTCCATTGACACCATGATTTATCTCATCGTTGTGTGCTCAAGTAGAGTGGCACTGGCCACTGCCCTGTGGCACATGCATTTGATGCATGTTACATGCATACGACATGCAGTGACAAGTCGGCGGTGCCTGGTGAAGCAGCCTGGTTCCTGCAAGTTGCGAGTCGCGCCGCTACATCAGCCTGCCAACAAACCGTTGGTGACAGTCAATTCCAGGACAAGCTTAGTCAGGTACCTGCAGGCGTGTACGTGTACGTGTCAGCTGACATAAAGGCATAGTGTACGCCAAACAGTCACCAGGAACCGGCATTGCGAGTTACTTGGCGAGCACAAGATCAAACTCTTACACATGCAACCAACAGAGCAGCCAAGGCCACTGCAGTACTGCCGATTTTGAACTCAGCCAATGCTGACCTGCACAGGGAGTGCGCTGCCTGCGCGCAGGTTATCACACGCCCCGCTGCTGGCAGTTCTGCAGCTGCCAGCTGTGCATAACACAGTTGGCAACCTGCCACCTGTGAGCCTGCAACAGCCAGCAGTTGGCCACGGCTGATAGCTCTAAGTTGCAGGAGTGCGTGCATGTAACAGGGGCGCAGCACCTCACCTTGCAAGAAACACTTGCGGGAGCAGAGCCCCGTGTGCTTGTGCAAGGACGCAGCACCGCATGCACGGCAAAGCAGCACCCATGGCCCACCACCCCACCGCATGCAGTCTCTGCATACACACTAGGTAAGCTGTGTAAAGCACGGTACCGTCGTATTCACCATTGCTGTGAAAACCGCTTTGGCCTTGAGGCAGGTGACATTTGCCGCCAACACAAACGGCACTGCATGCACCACCCTCACGAACGTGGCTGCTGACCACAACATTCCAGCTGCAAACCAGTGTGTAAGGCATCCCCAGACATAACCTACATACTTTTGTGAAGAAGCCTGATGAAAGTGCGGCAATACCAACATGTTGGTACAGTCCTGCCAGCATACGGCACCACAGGAGCGCTCCCAAGTGGATACAGCAGCACCGGCACTCTCCAGAAACACTCCCAAGAGCATATATTGCTCTGCTGGCCAGCAGCAGCGCTACTGAAGGACAGATGCTATTATGCATGCTTCCCATACAAGTCACACATGTACCACACATTGCAATGCATCAGCTGCTTCACAGCCACTGCTGCAGATCTTTAGCCCCTTCCACTTCCAGACAGGTGCTGCAGGAGAATCGGCATGGTACAAACATCAGGCATCAAGCCTGCAAACCCAGCTGAGTTGCATGACATCAATACGTCAGCGTCTGTGCTGCTGACGAGTCGTACAGCCTACCACACACCTGCCGCGCCTCAGTACTTGCTCACCAAGCCATGACACAGCCCCTTCCCTGATCTGACAATAGACTTTTGTCCCTGCTTGCAACACCACATTACATCGTGTACAATAGCTGCCGCACCTGCAGCTGCTGCAAAGCACAGAGGTGCAACCAGGAAGCCAGCTGGGCAGTACATTGAGCGAGCAGCAGGTAAGAACCCACAGCTGCAAGTAGGTAGTGCCACTGCAGCGCTGCTGCTGCTGCACCACATACAGCTAGCCCAAGCACTGCAAGCCAGAAGACACTGCAGTGCTGCTGCAATGATTCAGCTCAGCGCAGCGGCGCCTATGCTATGCTGTGCAGCTGCCTCATCCAGTCACCAGCAACACGCACTCAGCAGTTGTACAGCAGCCACCTATGACAGCAAAGTGCTGTTGCATCTGCAGCCACCATGCCACCATGCCAACATATGGCAAGCCGTTGGTGCTGCCACTGCAGCAGCGAAAGCGGCGCAAGCACCAGCCTGACGAACAATGACAGCGTGAACAGAACCTGCGGTTAAGCTGCCACAGGTGCTGTCGCCTCTGCCTTCATCATGTCTACAAACTGCTCGAAGCAGATGTCAGCATCGTGCGGGCCCGGCGATGCTTCTGGATGGTACTGGATTGTCATGGCCTTCTTGGAGGGGTACACCATGCCTGCGCAGGTGCCATCGTTGAGGTTGATGTGCGTCACCTCGACGCCCTCGGGCAGGGTGTCCGGGTCCACGGCAAAGTTGTGGTTTTGCGCGCTGATCTCCACACGGCCTGCAGGACAGGGCAGGCGCACAGAGGCAGCGTGACGAGGGCAGCTGCGTTGGCGCAGGCGGCAGCCTACAACTCTTCACATAGAATGCCAAACTGCTGAAGTTGTGTGATCGCCAGGACGCTGATAACGCACGCAGCCAAGGCCAAAACTGACAGCAACAGTGCACCACGCCCAACACACCACCCGTGCTTGCAGCTCGGTGGTATGCCGCAGCACTGGCAGTCCCAGCGGCAGGGCGCCTGTCACCTGTGGGGTTGTAGCGGATGGGGTGGTTGCCGCCATGGTGCCCGAACTTGAGCTTGAAGGTCTTGCCCCCAAAGGCCTGGCCCAGGATCTGGTGCCCCATGCAGATGCCAAACACGGGCTTCTGGCCCAGGATGGCCTTGGCATTGTCCACAGCATAGGGTGCGGCAGAGGGATCGCCCTGCAGGCGGGAAACAAGAGACCCAACAGCAACAGTATGGTCAAACAGACTGACAGCGAGTGTGCAGCAAGCAGCAGAAAACTTACAGTGCCTACCCATGAACAGGTCAGGGCACTGATAATGAAGGCCAGTGCAAGGCAGCAGCTGCTGCCAACTTAGATGCACCGCAAACCGTCAAGCACGTGCAACATCGGCGTCGATAGGCGGTTGCGCACTGGGCCAGTGTTGAGCAGCCGTTGCTGGGACATCATGTGCACTTCAATGCCGGGCGTCTCGACACCGAGAGGATCACAGACACTCAGCACAGACCATCCCACGCATGTGCGCTCATCACAGCCACCGTTGAAAGGTATCAGTAAAGTTAATTAAAACTGATCTCACGCTTGAAACAGTGTTTCAAAACACTGTTTTCATACGGGTGTGCACACGTCAGACACCACACGCAGCGCTCCACACCCCGTACGCGCACAGCAGCAGCGCTCCACTCACTGGGCCGTTGCTGAAGAACACGCCGTCTGGGTTGAGCGCCAGCACCTTGTCCGCTGGGTAGTCTGCGGGCACCACCGTGATGGAGCAGCCGAAGCTGGCCAGGCGGCGCAGGATGTTGTGCTTGATGCCAAAGTCATACGCGACGACCTGAAGGGAGAGAAAATGCACGCCGCAGCAAGAGCAGGACGTGCATCATCCATCGCTGCAGCATGGTGAAACATTCAAGGGTTCCGGCATACGCCAACATTGGAGGCATCAACTTCAGCACTGCCAGCTGCAGCAGCATGAAAGAGCAGACCAGCAACACACACCATGTTGACGCTTGCATTGCTGTCGCCTGCTGCTGCTCTGCCTGTGGCAGCTGCTGCCCCAAGCCGTGCATGACCCCAGGACCCTGCAGTGCGCCCGACCCTGCGCCTCACCTTGAACTTCTTGCCTGCTGCTGCAGCCTTGGCCCCCTCGTTGAACTCCCACTCGTCCGCTGTGGAGTCCTTCCACTCGTACGGCTCCTTGCAGGAGACCACGCTCAGCAGGTCCTTGCCCACGATGGTCCAGTTCTTGGTCATGGCCGCAAGCTCCTCGTCGCTCTTGGATGCATCTGCGAGGGACAACGGGATGAGGTGCACATAACACAGGGTGTACGCAGCAACATGCATAAGCATTACATGGCAAATTTTGCATGCGCACCAGTGGGCAGTACAGCGTGTGGGCGGTCAGCGCATGGCTGCAGTGCAGCGGGACGCAAGATGTGGCACCTGTAACATGTTGCTTTTGCATGACTTGTGCATCACGGTGTGCAGGCCAGCATGCAGGTGGACGACACTGCTCAAACTGCTACACGCACACTATGAACCGCCGCAAGCTGCCGACAGGGTGCCAGGTGCTGCTACTGCCAGCCGCGTCTGTCTACGCCATGCGATGAGCGCAACCGCAAAACAGACCGGCACAGCGCACACCGCACCCATATGCACGAACACCTGCTGTCACAAGAACAGTACTCAAGCACCGCCAGTCAAGTCCGTCACAGACATGCCTGCAGCAAGAATAACACCACCACAGCTGCTGTCCACCGACGCGGCCCACCTGTGCAGATGACGCCATTGAGGCAGCCAGTCTCGCGCAGCACCTTTGTGAGTGCGCGCGTGTCCAGGTTTGACAGGCCCATCACGTTGTGCTTCTTGCAGTACTCGTCCAGTGTCATGACGCTGCGGTAGTTGGACACCACAATGGACACGTCGCGCACGATGATGGCACCCAGGTGGCACTTCTCCGACTCCTCGTCATCTGTTGTGCAGGAAAAGAATGTGCACGAGGTGAACAGGGGAGGGACATTGGGTAGGAGTCGCAGGAGGTCAGCGGTTGGCAAGCATGAGGGCCTCTGATGTGTGCGATTGCAGGAATGTGTGCAACAAAAGCAGCTCCAATGCACCTGCATTAGGGCACATTTACATGCACCCATGAACATGCACTCGCATGTACAGCAGAAGAGACATAATCCAAACAAGAATCTTGCTGCCCAAAGCGCCTGTTGAACTTGACCTTCCTATCATGACGCAAGGATGTAAGTATGTCATTGCAAATTGCTGCTGCTAGCGAACTGATACCCAGAACTGTTGACTCAACATTCCAGATTTGTGCATGTAAGCACAGCTGCTAGTTGCGCCTGATTACTCATCCACCACATCCAGCTACTTGTTGTGTAGTGTGGCACAGTGAGAATGCTGCCCTATCCTGCAGCAACGGCATGGCTGAGCTGCTGAACAAAGTCAGCTTCAACTGGCATGCATCGCTGCCCCAGGCAGCGTGCCAGGTCTGCTGCACGACACCAACGGTTACGCTGTGTACCTGCCTGCTACGTCCTGCCTGCGCACCGTCATTGATGCCCACGTTGCCAATGTGCGGATGTGTGAAGCACACGAACTGGCCCTTATAGCTTGGGTCAGTCATGATCTCCTGGTAGCCAGTGATGGAAGTGTTGAACACCACCTCACCAATCTCAGTGCCCGTGGCACCAAAAGATGTCCCGTGCCACACACTGCCATCCTCCAGAACAAGCCTAGCATCTTTTTTCTTGAAGGGGTAGGCAGCAGCAGCGTGCGCGACCACTGCTGACCGGCGAAAGGGCTTCAGTGACGGGAGCTGCACGCTGGGGACACGCTGCAGGCTGCTGCTGGGCAGCTGCAAAGCCGCCTGAGGGACAACAGTGGTCGAAGAAGACCTATGTGCACAGATCGGGACCCGTGGGACCACGAGCTGCTGCTGCTGGTGGCAGCAGACACCCCCGAGAACCCTACTGTGCGCAGTGAAGGCTGCCATGGTCACGTCCTGTGCCAAAAAAGCTACAAGCCACCAAGTACAACATTCCGGTCCGCCATCATACAAACATAGTGAGCATGCTGACCTGCGGTCATGGGGTTCAGCACTCGTCACGTGGCACGCTGTTTTTTCGCTGATAATGCCTGCAGCAACTAACAACACGTCCTGGTCTGTCCTGGTCTGTCTATGAGTGTATGATGGGACAACAGGCTCCGCTGATGGCAGCAGCAATGGGAGCAGCAGCGGTCGCTGAGGCCACTGCTCCGATTCTTGGGCTGTTCAGAACGTGACGAAGTAGGGGGCGTTGCTGGTTGTGAACTTTTCAGGGTTGACAGCGAATGGCTCGGCTTGCGTACACAGAGCAAAGCAGCATCATGGCACATCCAGGCTGCTCAGCAGCCCCCAAGTGGGGTTGGCAACTTGCTCTACAAGACGGTGCAAGGCCATGCCCGGGGTGATCCGGCAACTGAACAGCCATCCACCCATCACGGTCTTGTGCATGGAAGGTAATCTGTGCTTGCACGGCATGTTACATCAGCCAGCAGAGAGTAGCATCACATGCAAGCTTGTGATAAGCAGCAGCAGTGAAACCTAGCAGAAAAGCGAAGCAAGGAACAGGAGAGTCACCCTTGTGGCACAAGAACTTGTGATGCTTGTGGCCCAACATTTGGTGTTGTTGACAGGGCCTTTTTGGCACGGCATCAGCAACTTGCTTGCAGCGCCTCAGCACTGCATGCAAACTGGGTTGGCCACCGCATTGTGCCTGTCTTGACAATCATTGCGGCAATGCAGTTGCACATCAAGACATGGGCACTCTGTTGCATGCATGCAGTGCTGTGCACTGGTGCCTTTGACATGTGCCACGTCTGGTCACATATCTAGTAGAGTGCTGCTCAGTTTTGCTAGTAAAGCATGTAGTGCTTGTCAGCGGGTGTAGGTTGATGGAAGAAGCAATGGCACGGGGGCAGACCTCAGGCATTAGGCTAAAGCAAGGAGCACATTGCAACTGCTCCTAGAGTCCAGAGGAATTGAGGTAATTGCATGGCTGCACACAGATGCATGCTGGAGCTGGTGTGGAAGGGTACCGCGTCTCCAACAATGTCAAAGCACAGCAGGAGAGCTTGAGCGGGCCGCTCCTGGTCAAGCATTGCTTTGAAGGTATGACGTCTTTGCATTTACCTGGAGCCCAGGACCCGTTAAATCCGTTCTTTTACAGCAACAGAAAGCAGCAGCACTGTAACCTAGCAGTGAAGCGAAGCACAGCAGTAGCGGGGGGTTGGGTGGGCTGCCAGTGTACTGCATGCTAGTGCCGTGCATTCTCACAGCAGTAGGCAAAGCCATCGTTCAATTCAAGTTGCTTGCGTGCACAGTTTCGCTTGAGGGGGTCGCGTATCTTCGCTGTTGTACACTGTTCCCTGCTGCTGTTGTTCTGTAACCTACATTGCCTTTTTGGCATTTACCTGGAGTCCAGGAGCCATTTAAACCCGTTCGTTCACACTGCTGCTACAGACATGGATGGTGTGCAGTTGCTTGCATGCGCAGATTTGTATGAGGGGGTCAGAAGACGCTGCTTTGCATTCCCTGTAGGTTATTGTGCTGCTGCATTTTTACCTTGCTGCTGCTTTTGACAGCAGACTTGCTCTCCCTCCCTGCTGCATGGTTCCCGCATGCAAGTTCACTGATGAGCTGGCATTTGCCGTCAAGTAACCAGCACCGCACTCGCGTTGCTGCTTGCATGGTACTGCAAGCCACTGGCTTGCTGGCACCAACAGCATCACGCGCCAGTTATTGCGTGAATATGTAGGATGTGTTCAAGGACATCCTGATGGATTTGTCGTGGAATAAACATACATGATTATTGGTTTGGCAGTGGCGTAGCCACTGTGGGCAGCATGCGTGTTACATAACAGTGTCATTTGGTTTACTGTTGTCGCACGCGTGCATTGCCACATTTAGGTTGGTCAATCGCTGTGTTCAGCGTCTGTTTGCTTCACGCAACACGCCATTGGTTGGGCTGTGTTGCGTTCAGCTGTTTGCTTTGCCCTCCCTCCCTCCCGCTGCTTGCAGTGGCAAGGTTGGTAGGCGCTTCCCTGCTTGGTGGGGTGCGCGCATGGGCCGGCAGGCTTGCGTGCAGCTGTTAAGATTGTCTGCTGCTCAGCCCCGCTTGGCAGAGCAGCATCTGTGCCTTCAGCTAGCACTTAGCCTGTTGGTGCATGCGTGCATGCACTCACCCATTTACCCCCACACACACTCACTAGTGTGGCCGCATCTCATTGGCGAACTTATAATTGCATGGTTCAGGACTGCTGCTGCAGTTAGGTTACATGGGCAGCAGCAGCTGCAGGGCGTGGAGTGTATGTTACTGAATGGACGGATCGGGTAATATGATGATGATGATTGCGTGAAAACGGGCGTTCATCATCATCATATTACCCATTCAAGCCATAGCATCAGCGCCATCGGCCCCGCGCCCCACCGGGGCGGAAAGAGGAGGGAGCACTGCTCCAGAATGTTTGCATGCATTGCGCACATCCCAAGACTTGACAAGAAAAGCAGCAATACACGGTGACACCATCAGACATCTTCCAGAACTGCCCCAAATATCATCAGATACAAAACGCAACACCTTGATTGACGAATCAGCCATGGACAAAACGCTGCGCAACTTTTCAGCGGAACCAGGCAGGGATCTGATCTCAGCAAACATATCATCCCTCTGAGCAGAAGTAGCAGGGCAATCAAACATGAAGTGTGACAAAGACTCAACTTCTGCACCACAACAAGGACATCCTGAAGTGGAGTTAGCTCTGCGACCGCCAAACTGACTAGTACGCTCATGTACACACAGACAACCCATACGAACACGCAACAGCAATTCAATACCACGTGGAATTGCCACTGAACGCAAGTACGGCCTAGGCCTCCTGAAACCCATAGCATCAACATGAGAGGGATGCACATGAACCACATACCGACTCAGAGTGGAGTGTTCCAACGTTTCACATGCAATCCTTTCAGCATGTAGTGTCTTGACCTGCTTGTTGACATGGCTCTTTGCACGCACTGGCTCTGCCTTCCGCGGTCACAACATTCACACCATACTTGCACAGCAGGCTCTGCACATACTTGTGCCACGGTGTCACCGCCACAGCACCACTAGGACGCCTCCATTCAGCTGTAAACACTTGATTTGGCAGCCGAACGCCCTGCATACGCTGAATTCTGTAGTAGTACTCCAAAGCCCTCTGATGAAGCCACATATGCAACGGTTTCACACCCCATTCTGCCAAGAGAGCTGAAGAGCATGGGCGCTCCTTGCCACAGCGCATTGCGCATTTGATGATGTCTGTCTGCACTTTGTCAATCAGCTGCAGTTGCCTAGCTGTGGACGGAAACCAAACCTCACTGCCATATTCGACAATGGGACGGACACACGTCAGCAACAGTATGCGTTTAACCTCCACACTGATGCTGCGGCTCTTCCAAATTGGCATGAGCGCACCCTTCACACGTTGCACCTTAGCCAGCATCTTCTCAAAATGTGTGGTCCATGTACAGGTATTGTTGAACCACAGGCCAAGATAGCAGTACTCCGATACCACAGGCACAGGGACATTGTTCCAAACAATGCCGGAGTCGACCAGCTGGCTGGCCTGTCTTGCTGGCAGCACATGCATGACGGCAGACTTCAAGCTGTGGAGCTTGAAGCGCCACTGGCAACTGTAATTGTAAACAGTTGCAGCCACAGCCTGAACTTCAGACAGAGACCCGCAGACAGCAACAAAGTCAAAAGCCTGCATGGCTGCCACAACTTGGCCTGCAGGTTCGTCACGAGGGCCCATGAGGGTAACGCCAGGGTGCTTTGCATGCACGTCACGCAGCAAGTCGTCGATAAACAACAGGTACAGTGTGGGCGAAATAACATCACCCTCATGCAGGCCAAGGTCGCAGGTGAACCTATCCGTGGTGCAACCCTCATGAGACACCACACGCTGCGCGCCCTGATACAAGTTGTACAAGACACGGAACATCTTGCCACGCACACCCTTATCCCACAGCTTCTGGAACAAGCCATCAAGCCAGACCGTAGGGAATGCCTTGAAGGTGTCAACAAACAACACATATGACTCCTTTCCCTCAGCTTTCCTGCCATTAAGGACCTCGCTGAGCACGCTTTGATGGTCAGCACAACTGCGCTTGGGGCGGAATCCGTTCTGACTCTCGTGCAGCAGCGGCGCCGCTGCTGCTGTAGCAGCAGTTGCGCGTGGCTGCTGCTGCTGCTGCTGTTGTGCTGAATGCTGGCCTTGCTGCTGCTGCTGCTGCTGCTGTGCTTGTGTTTGCTGCTGCTGCTCCTGCTGCTCGCCCTCTGCAAACTTGATAAGGCGCTGATTGAGGACGCTGGTGTAGAACTTATAGAGCACGCTGAGCAGGGTGATGCCGCGGTAGTTGCCTGGGTCTGTCAGATCGCCCTTCCTAGGCATGCTGACGACTGTCCCCGGCACCTGATGTACCTGCTCAAGCTGCCACATGAGGCTGCAGTACTGCAGCAGCATGTCTGCAACTGTGTTGCCTCCGTACTTCAAAAGCTCGTTGACAATGCCTTCCTCTGCAGGGTTGCCAGCTTTGCCTGTGCGTAGACGCTGCAAGCATGCAGAAACCTCGGCGGCAGTGATGGGCAAGTCCAGCGGGCAGGGTGGGGCAGCATGAGGTGCGGTTGAGTCATGAAGGTACTGCTGTACATTGGCGGCAACCTGTGTCATGTGCGCTGGGTCGAACTGGGGGTTTGCGGCGGCAAACGCTGCATGGCTACCAACACGCTGATAGTGGCATTTGAATGCATCTGCTTTTTCTGCAGGGGTTGAAGCCGTCTGTCCTGAGGGGTGCTGCATGACACTGTACACGGCCTCGCTGACATGCTTAGGGCACAGGCGACGCACAAGCTGCCACATATCCTTCTCCCCAAGCGTGCTGTCATCACTTAAGCGGTCTCTGTACGCTGCAGTGATTGCATGCTCGCATCGCTGTTTGTGCTGCTTCTCAGCTGCTTTGATAAGCTGTGCAGTAGCCTTGCGCTGCTGATCAAATGCATCCCAGTCTGCAACAAGGCCGGACTCCCTGTACTGTGTAAAGGCCTGCACCCTGGCCTGCACCGCATTTGTCAGCTCCTGTGTCCACCACGGGAAGGACTTGCCAACCCAGACCCTTTTAAACCCAAAACTGGCATTGACCGCCTGACGAAGCGCTCCCAGCAGCTGCGCATGTGCTTGTTGTACTGCAGCATTGGGCGTAAATTGAGCTGCAGAAACCTGCTGTTGTAGCACGGTAATAGTGGACGTATAAGCAGCGCCCAGCTGTGCCAGGGCCTCCTGGTACGCCTCAAGTTCGGCCGATTGCTCCCCATTGCGCATTTTGAAATCATTCGGCTGTGCATTGAGGCGCAGCTTGACCTGTTTTGCAGGGCGACGTGCCACAGGCCTTTGAATGCAAGCAGACACTGGCAGGTGGTCAGTAGAACCCACTGTGTATGGCCCAACCTTGGCTGTTGGCCTGGCGGCAGCTTGGCACGGCATAGCAATGTCAGCAGACGCAATGATGTAGTCATTGAGGGACCTCCGCGCGGTGCCCCTGTGGGACCTCTCACATGTGATGTGCTGGTGGGGAGAGGTGGGTGCTGTGCGGGCATTCAGTGAGTAGAGATTGACGGCATTGAGCAGCGAGAGAAGGAGTTCGCCATTGTTGTTTGTGGTTGTTTCGCCATGCATGCCAATGCGATCTGTGGGGCTTGCACCTTGCCCGACCCTGGCGTTGAAGTCACCCATGATCAACACATAGCCTCTGCTCGACAGGTATGCGAGGTCCTCCTGCAGCGCTGAGTAAGCAGCCCTCCTCACTGGCGCATGCTTGTTCATATCAGGCATATATACCACTCCAATAAACAGCTTAGGAGCACCATTCTGCCCTGGCATCACTAGCCACAGTGCATCCTCGTATTGCTGATCAGCAAAAGCAAACACTTTCACAGCATTGGCAACAGCGGCATGCACAGCAACCGCAACACCACCACTTGCACACCCATTCTCCCCAAGAGGCCTGGCCTTACTGATGTATGTGTAGCCCGGAATGAGATCGGCAGGCCGCAGCTTCCCTGGCGCCTCCTTGGTTTCCACAAAGCCCATGATGTCGCAGCGCAGATTTTTGAGTAATTGGCAAACTTCCACCAGGCTTTGACCTGCCTTGGGCATGTTGTTCACATTGAGGACGCCGCACACCAATCCACTGCTACCTGGCTGCACCGGTGTCCTGTTGGGGCGGTGGCGGCGATGCTGCAGGGTCCTGCGGCTGGGCCTGGTGTTGTTGGAGCGTTGGCTGTGCCTGCAGCCCTGCTGCTGACCTGTGCTGCGCCGAGCAGGTGCTGCCTGCTCAGTGCCTGCGGGCTGCTGTTCCTCGTCCTCGGATGCAGGCACAAGCTCATCCTCCTCATCCTCCGTGTAGCCCTCAGCGGCGTAGTCGTCACCCGGTAATGCGGCCTGAGACAACTCAGCATCAGGCTCGAGCACAGCATACTGGTTAGACAGCACCAGGCCGGCGCTCAGCTGCTCACGCCGGCCCGCTTGAGTGCGGCCTGCATGAGCCCCGCGTGCTGACAGGATGACTGCGCCATTGAAGGTGAATACAGCGCGCCAGTGCAGTACACGCTGAAGCTGCTGCTTCAGCATGACCACCATGCATGCTGTCAGCTGGCGCACTGCCGATGACGGCATGGTGAACACGATGGCTGTCTGCCCCGCCCAGAAGGCCCTGCCTGTGAGCAAGTTGCATGGTACATCTCCTCCTGACATCTGTGCAACAGCATTCAGGCCTGCGGCCCGCACCTGGGCGACGGTGGTTGCTGTCCTGCGTGGGCCAAACAACTTCACCTGGTAACCCCAACTGTTCTCATCCCTGGTTTGACGTCTCTGGGCGCGGCTAGACCCAGTGATTGTTCCGCTGGACGGTGCAGCCTCAATCTCAGTGGGGCCACCAGGTGCTGCAGTGGCGGCAGGAACTTCGGTATCCGCAGCTGCAAGTGGGTTTGTAGGGTTGGTAATACGCGCAGCAATGCGGGTTGGTCGGTTCGCGGGTTGGGGTGTGCCCACGTAGCCACCTTCAGCGGAGGCATACGTGTCAATGCACACCTTGTGCCATGCACCCTGCAGCCACACGTGTGAGCTAACGTCAGGGCAGGCAGGGGCGCTAGATGGGCCCTCGCCAAAGCGAGGATTGGTGACTGGATGGCAGAAGCCATCAATCACCACATATTGCCTGGGCAGGCGAGTCACAGGACCACAGGGGCCAGGAGCTGGCTGCTGGCCTGCAGGGGCCCCTGTGGCCCTGCCGGTCTGCACTGCCAGGCTGCACTCCTGAGACATCCTGTGGTCCTGTGTCATGTTCATAAGTTGCTTGTGAAGCAGGGGCGGCAGGGTAGGCAGCAGGCACACTTTGTGAAGGCAGCAACAAGCGACAGCGGCGCCGACAACTGTTGTTGCAGCAGTAGCAACAGGACACGCCAGGTACAGCATTAGACTCGCCACAGGATCGGCCATAAGGCTGGCGAGACACAGCTCAGACCTGGCCATGAACTGCTGCCGCATTTGCAACCACTGCTGCATGAGCCTACTGCTGCTGTTGCTGCTCTGGCTGCTTCTGCAGAATGGCAGGGATTGAACGCAGGCTGCTGGCACGGTTGCAGATGCATGCATCACGCTCAATGCATTGTCTTCCCACTTGGAGCTCCTGGCGGTACTGGCCCGCCAGACAGTCCATCGGTCTGTTCCCAGTCATGACCGTTGAAGTGGGCGTGCCTCCCCCAAGCACGTTCGCATCAATGTAGCCGGTGCCATAGCCTTATGTTCAATGTGCCTTCTGTTGACATCAACGTCCAAGCAGCGTAGCGCTGACCCAAACGCGTTCTCAGTGGAGTGCCTGCTGCCCTGTGCCCAAGATCCACCAAACCAGCCCTGCACGCCACCTTACTTCACAAGCATCACGAAAAAAAGGTTAAGGAAGAAGAAGCGCGCCCGCAGGCGCGCTAAAGGCCGAGTAAATTCGAACTGAGAGTTCGAAGTTGAGGTGGGCGCTGAGCTCTGGTCACAGCCTGCACCGGCCTAGATCTTCGCAAATAACTTGATCGTCGGGTGAAGAATACCTTTTGGCGTTGTTCCCGACGTGTCATCATCATCATATTACCCATTCAAACCATTGTTCCCGACGTGTAACATCCAAATGTGAATGAAGTAGAAGAACTGGTTGTGAACCACTCCTGGGCTCCAGGTAAGTACACAGCTGCGTATCTCAAGCAATGCTGGACCAGGCGACCCCCGCCCAACCCTGGGCTGCCATGTAGGCACGCATTCATTGAAGTCACTTCAATGAAGTCACTTTACTTACATAGTTGGCAGGAAAGCTGAGGGAAAGGAGTCATATGTGATGTTTGTTGACACCTTCAAGGCATTCCCTACGGCTGGCTTGATGGCTTGTTCCAGAAGCTGTGGGATAAGGGTGTGCGTGGCAAGATGTTCCGTGTCTTGTACAACTTGTATCAGGGCGCGCAGCGTGTGGTGTCTCATGAGGGTTGCACCACGGATAGGTTCACCTGCGACCTTGGCCTGCATGAGGGTGATGTCATTTCGCCCACACTGTACCTGTTGTTTATCGACGACTTGCTGCGTGACGTGCATGCAAAGCACCCTGGCGTTACCCTCATGGGCCCTCGTGACGAACCTGCAGGCCAAGTTGTGGCAGCCATGCAGGCTTTTGACTTTGTTGCTGTCTGCGGGTCTCTGTCTGAAGTTCAGGCTGTGGCTGCAACTGTTTACAATTACAGTTGCCAGTGGCGCTTCAAGCTCCACAGCTTGAAGTCTGCCGTCATGCATGTGCTGCCAGCAAGACAGACCAGCCAGCTGGTCGACTCCGGCATTGTTTGGAACAATGTCCCTGTGCCTGTTGTATCGGAGTACTGCTATCTTGGCCTGTGGTTCAACAATACCTGTACATGGACCACACATTTTGAGAAGATGCTGGCTAAGGTGCAACGTGTGAAGGGTGCGCTCATGCCAATTTGGAAGAGCCGCAGCATCAGTGTGGAGGTTAAACGCATACTGTTGCTGACGTGTGTCCGTCCCATTGTCGAATATGGCAGTGAGGTTTGGTTTCCGTCCACAGCTAGGCAACTGCAGCTGATTGACAAAGTGCAGACAGACATCATCAAATGCGCAATGCGCTGTGGCAAGGAGCGCCCATGCTCTTCAGCTCTCTTGGCAGAATGGGGTGTGAAACCGTTGCATATGTGGCTTCATCAGAGGGCTTTGGAGTACTACTACAGGATTCAGCGTATGCAGGGCGTTCGGCTGCCAAATCAAGTGTTTACAGCTGAATGGAGGCGTCCTAGTGGTGCTGTAAAAGAACGGATTTAACGGCTCCTGGGCTCCAGGTAAATGCAAAACTGCGCACCTCAAGCAATGCTGGACCAGGAGACCCACGCCCAAGTTCTCCTGGTGCTCCGAGTGGGCTGCCATGCAGGCACGCATTCCTGCAGCAAGGCCTCAAAAATATCCAAACATACCTGTAGCGCGTGCTGTGGCGGTGACACCGTGGCACAAGTATGTGCAGAGCCTGCTGTGCAAGTATGGTGTGAATGTTGTGACCGCGGAAGGCAGAGCCAGTGCGTGCAAGAGCCATGTCAACAAGCAGGTCAGGACACTACATGCTGAAAGGATTGCATGTGAAACGTTGGAACACTCCACTCTGAGTCGGTATGTGGCTCATGTGCATCCCACTCATGTTGATGCTATGGGTTTCAGGAGGCCTAGGCCGTACTTGCGTTCAGTGGCAATTCCACGTAGTATTGAATTGCTGTTGCGTGTTCGTATGGGTTGTCTGTGTGTACATGAGCGTACTAGTCAGTTTGGCGGTCGCAGAGCTAACTCCACTTCAGGATGTCCTTGTTGTGGTGCAGAAGTTGAGTCTTTGTCACACTTCATGTTTGTTTGCCCTGCTACTTCTGCTCAGAGGGATGATATGTTTGCTGAGATCAGATCCCTGCCTGGTTGCGCTGAAAAGTTGCGCAGCGTTTTGTCCATGGCTGATTCGTCAATCAAGGTGTTGCGTTTTGTATCTGATGATATTTGGGGCAGTTCTGGAAGATGTCTGATGGTGTCACCGTGTATTGCTGCTTTTCTTGTCAAGTCTTGGGATGTGCGCAATGCATGCAAACATTCTGGAGCAGTGCTCCCTCCTCTTTCCGCCCCGGTGGGGCGCGGGGCCGATGGCGCTGATGCTATGGCTTGAATGGGTAATATGATGATGATTTACTTACATAGTATGTAGGTAGTGGGACTGTTGCTCAACACAACTGACAAGCAGCAGTACAGCAAGGAAGCCAAGCAAGGGGAGCCAGCTGCAACTGCTTTAAAAGTGTTGGCGTACAGGCACGATGCTGCGCTCAGGGCTGCAAGTGCAATGCCTTTGCTGTACCTCACCTGCAGCTGCCAGGTGCATCAGGCTGGTGCTGCAGGACGGTACATACAGTGGTAGGATGGATCACAGCCGTTGGCCTGATGAACCGTTGGCCTGATGAATCGCTGCAACGTAACCTAGTGATGCAAGAGCAGGTTGCTGTTCCAGCTGCGCTATTGAACCTTGGCAGGTGCCCCACCGTGGGGCACGTGGCACGTGGCTGCCTGGTGATAAGTATCTTGTGCGAGATATCTCCGAGCGCCTATCGGTTTCAAAACGTCGCCTACCTCAAATCACATTATTTTGGTTAAGGATCACCCAGGCTTGCCTGTTGTGCACAACTTGCGTCTCAGGCACTCGAGAAGTGCGAGTCACCGCAGGGATGCCTGCTGCTGGCCTTGTAAGCCAGGATAGGTGTACTGGTGGTTGTAGGATGCAGTATGCGGCGCCTTGCACAGGAGCATGCAAGCATGACAAGCTGGGGTTCTTTCGGAAGACCTAGGCCAGCACGACGGCATAAAGCAGCCGAATGCCGGCTCACGCTTACATCCTGCCTTTGTCTTAAACAAACAGGACACTAACAATTTGTCTACACACCATCCTTCACGTTCTTCCTGTTGAAAACCGGAAGAAGACAGCATGCCGACTCAGGTGCTAGCTGCGATCGACGGCCTTCCTGGTGTCACCACCAAGCTATCCAGCAAGATGGATGTGTCTGCCTTTGTTGAGGTGGGCTGATCACGCTGTGGGGTGTTTACCAGAGATTTGTCAGCAGTCACGAGGGGGCTCACGAGGATCGAGCAAATCTACTCTACCTGCTCACATGAGCACATGCGCACCTCAGTACAGCTTTAATGCGCACTTTTGAATGCTTGTGCCATGTTCGTTGCCTGATCGATGCCTCAGCATCAAACAACCCTTTCGCTCAGGCATGGTTTGCTGTTGCTTGCGATGTCTCGCAGGGCATCCTGGCCAAGGCACGGGCGCGCGACCCTGAGCAGAAGGAGTTTCTGCAGGCTGTTGAGGAGGTGCTGATGTCCCTGAAGCCCGTGCTGGCCAAGCACCCACAGTACTGCTCTGTGTTGGAGCGCATGTGCGAGCCTGAGAGGCAGATCATGTTCCGGTAAGCAGCTCCTGCTTTACATGGACACCTGCATGGCTGTGTCACATGTGAAGCTGCAGTGTAGCGCAAAATGTGCTGCAGGGTGCATCCAGATCACTGGGCTGCAGTGGCGGCTGGGCTTTGGCCTCTGGGTGCCTTTTGTGCCTTGTTGTGCAGAGCGCAAGTACACCCTCAGCAATCGACCAACTGCTGTTCTCCTGCTTTGCTCGTTATGCTGCAGTGTGCCATGGCAGGATGATGCAGGCAACATGCGCGTGAACAGGGGCTACCGTGTGCAGGTGCGCGGCTGTGCTGATCTGGGTGGAAGCCTATGCTTGCATAGCATCTTGAGCAGCGTGTGCATGCTGGGTCGTGCTTTCCCTGCCTAGCACAATTGTCGTGCTGTTGCTACTCTCTGCCAGCACATTGTGTTGTACTTCCAATGGCAGCTCAGCTGCACATCATGCCTTGCTGGCAGTGCACTTCACATGTGCGGTACCATGCCTGCCACTACTCCACCTGACCTCTCACCTGCCTGCCGCCGGTTGGTACCGCGTGTGCGCTGCTGCTGCTGCTGCTGTTGATTGTACCTGCAGTTCTCCAGTGCCATTGGACCCTACAAGGGCGGCCTGCGCTTCCACCCCACAGTGTCCCTGAGCGTCATCAAGTTCCTCGGCTTTGAGCAGTGCTTCAAGAACGCGCTGACCACGCTGCCCATGGGAGGCGGCAAGGTGTGTGCTGCTGCTGTCTTGCCTGCCTCAGCTGTTTTCTCCTCTTTGTTCTGCTGTTCGTGTTGCGGTTTACTGCATGGCGAAGATGCGGCTCCCCACAAAATTGCATGCATGCAGTGCTGTTCCCCTTTTACAAGGCTAGTCCCACAGTGCCTGACAGCCCAGCTCCTTGCACAACTACTGCTGCTGTTTGCTGTTCTACGCATCTGCCCCTTTCCATTGGCATCAGTGAAAAACACGTGCAGCTGTCATTAGCCAACGTGCTTGCCTAACACCTGGCCGCATCCTGCAAACCCTACTCAACTGGTACCTGCAGGGTGGCACCGACTTTGACCCCAAGGGCAAGTCTGACAACGAGGTGATGCGCTTTTGCCAGTCCTTCATGACCGAGCTGCACCGCCACATCGGCTCCACCACGGACGTGCCTGCAGGAGACATCGGCGTGGGCGGCCGCGAGATCGGCTTCCTCTATGGCCAGTACAAGCGCCTGCAGAACGAGTTCACCGGCGTGCTCACCGGCAAGGCGTGAGTGGCTGCATAGCCGCTTGGCCCCATGTTGAGCCTGTGTGTGGGTTTCGGTTGTTGTTGTGGTCGCTGCATCCTACCAGCTTGCCTCTTTTGGCTGGAATTCCTCGCGCGTCTGCGGTCACGCTGGGTTTTCATCGCTGCACTGATGCCTTGTTTCTGACGCGCTCTGTTCTGCTGCTGCTTGTGCGTATGCCTTGACCTTTGTTGTGCAGTATGGAGTGGGGTGGCAGCAACATCCGCCCCGAGGCCACCGGCTACGGTTCCGTGTACTTTGGCCTGGAGATTCTGCAGGACAAGGGCGAAGACATCAAGGTGAGGGGTTGTGCATGACACGGCCAAAGGTGCTTGGGCTTCAGTCGCAGGTGGCGCATTTGCTGTATATGCTGTCACGGGGGGCATACCGCTGCGTTGTACAGCTGCTGTTGTTGCTGTTGCTGGATTCTGCATCTGCACAAGTTCAATGTTTAGTCAGGGACACTGATGTGTTGCAGGAAGGCAAGCTGCGCTGCATCTGCTGCTTGCGCTAACTCCTCTGCATTGCTGCTGCTGCCGCCCTCTGCTGCCTCCTGCCTCCCTCCTGCAGGGCCAGCGCTGCTTTGTGTCTGGCAGCGGCAACGTGGCGCAGTACGCTGCGGAGAAGCTGATCGAGCTGGGCGCTGTGGTGCTCACACTGTCGGACTCCACCGGCTACGTGTATGAGAAGGACGGCTTCACACTGGAGCAGGTCCACCAGGTGCGGCTCAGGGCATGTGGGATTGCGGCGGCCAACTATGCGGTCAGCAATCAGGGCCTGACCCCAACAGTGTGGTTTGACTGAAGGCAAGCTATGTCGCGAGTGGTGTGCAGCTGCACACTAATGGTTTGGCATGGTGCCCTGGTGTGTCTGATGATGTCGTGTCTCGCTGCCGCACTCTGTGCGTCGTGCTGACTCATTTGTGTTGCTGCTGTGCATTGTGCAGGTGATGGACATCAAGAATGTGAAGCGTGCCAGCCTGAAGGAGTACAGCAGCCCCACGGGCGTGTATGTGGCGGGCGAGCGCTGCTGGAACGTGGACGACAAGGCACAGATTGCCCTGCCCTGCGCCACACAGGTGAGGGACCCAAGCCTTACTTACGGCTGTTGTCTCTTTGGCTGTCCGTGTACACTGATTGTGCTGCTGCCTTGTGCAGTGCGTCTTGCACTGTGGCAGAGACAACCAGATGGCTTTTGTACACACCAGGCAGCAACGTATCTGCTACACTACGGTGTTGTGCTTGCAGCCGACCCACGCCTGCTGCTGCCTAATGAAGCTGCTCACCACCTGACATGGACATTGGTGCAGCGTCGTGTGCGTGGAACTCCCTCTCACGCCTCCGCTGCACCTGCTGCCGCCTGCTCATGCACAGAACGAGATCGAGTACGAGGATGCAGTGAAGCTGGTGAACAAGGGCGTGACGCTGGTGCTGGAAGGCGCCAACATGCCCAGCACGGCTGACGCGATCGCGCACTTCCACAAGAGCAACGTGGTGCTGGCCGCTGCCAAGGCGTGCAACGCGGGCGGCGTGGCCGTGTCTGGCCTGGAGATGGCCCAGAACGCCTGCATGACCACCTGGTCCCCTGAGGAGGTGGATGAGCGCCTCAAGGTGGGTGCCGCCACGGTGTTGCTGGTTTGGGTGTGCTGGCGCTGCTTGCTGTGGCTTGCAGGGTGAGCCTATGTGATGGTGTGTGTGTGTGTGTGTGTGTGTGTGTGTGTGTGTGGAATTGTTATTGGGTGTGCACTACCACACGGTCTCTGGGCCAGGTGATAGCATCGCTAGTGTGTGTATGGTATCTGTGTGCACCAGCACCTGGTCTGCAGAGAGCCTCTTTAGGTAAGGTGTGGTGCGTGTGCCTGGCTGATTCACTGCTAGAGCATGAGCCAAGCACCAGCTCTCCGCTGCTGGTGTGCATGCACAGCAGTGCGCTGGCCCCCCCTGCACGCACCCCAGTGCGCATTCTGACAAGTGTCGGCAGCCAACACTGCACGCTCACCTCAGCGCAGACCCAGTTTCGTACTGTTCATTTGTGCTTCTGCTCCTCATTGCTCTGTGGTTGTTGCCTGTTTTCTGCAGACCATCATGCACGACATCTTTGTCGCCGCATCCACGGCGTCCAAGGAGTATGGCGTCACACTGCAGGAAGGCGCCAACATTGCAGGCTTTGAGAAGATTGCCAGGGCGATGCTGGCGCAGGGCTGCGTGTAAGCAGGGCTTACCCCCCCACCACCACCACCACCACCATGGCCAGATGCTGTTGGTGGCTGACAGCCGGAGCAAGGGGAAGGCGGAAGGCACGAGGGGGTGTGCTGCATGTTGCAGCAGAGGTTGAAGGCGGGGACGCGGTGTGGAAGAATCATGGGGCCATTTGTAAGGCAATGGTGGTTTTGCG
Organism: Scenedesmus sp. NREL 46B-D3; assembly: GCA_014080715.1. Lineage (NCBI taxonomy): Eukaryota > Viridiplantae > Chlorophyta > Chlorophyceae > Sphaeropleales > Scenedesmaceae > Scenedesmus > Scenedesmus sp. NREL 46B-D3. Next base: position 235,829 of record JACERP010000077.1, on the reverse strand, counting down.
GGATGTAAATTGCACTAATGTTCCTGGAACGGCGCGTCCTGCTGCGTCTGTCTGTGATGGTCGGCAGCTTGCTGGTGTCGACCTGACGCGTGTGTGTGCGTTGGTGGTGGTGCGGTTGCAGGCAGGTGTACTGGGCGTGTGCTGCTCTGCACTGCACGCGTATGCTGGGTGAGCGTCTGCATCGCTAGCAGCCTTGGCGGTCGCGGGTGATGCAAGTGCTCCTGCGCATGCACTGCTAGTGCTCCATGATTTTGCTTCGTGGTTATTCTTCATTAACTGACACCCGTCTGAGCCGCATGCTGCGCCAGATTCTCAGCGTGCCATCATCAGTGTTGCCAACAGCAGCTTGCAGGTTGAAGTTGCAGGGCAACTGCGTCTTGGGTGCCCGCGGTGTGCATGCAGTATCTTGGGTTTGCTCTGATTGGCTTCACTGGAGGCGTTGTAGGTTGGCGCGTTGTTTGAATGAAAGTGTACATGGGTCGAAAGTCGGCTGCTGCTGGAGGTAGCATCTCCTGCCCAGGTATGCAGCGGTTGGGCTGTGTAAGCACACATGTTATGTTTCCAGGCGTACCAGTTTACTTTCGCAGCGTGCTTGTGGGTACCACTGAGGAATACTGCTGTGCCTTGCTCCTGGTTGGAGCATGGGTGCATAGCAGTTAGCACCAGCTGTGGTTGTGCAGTTAAAACATGTACAACATATATCATGCAGACTTACAGCTAGCCTCGGTGCTTCTGGCTGGTATTTGTATCGGGTGTGGTGTTGGAATGCATTGCAGATGCTGCCATGTTGTTGCTTGACGGGCAGTACAATGCGCTGGATGTCATTGGGAGTGCACCAGGCCGTGTGCGACATGCTGCCCTCTGCTCCACTCTTTTGCTCCTGCATGCAGGTTCATTGATCGGCCGTCGTGTGATGCTGTGTCAGCACTCACTGTGCACAAGGCCGCTGCTGTTGTTATGGGTGTTGCATGGATGCCCAGTCTACATGGCAAGGACAAAATATGCTATGGCTGCCTGTAGCTTGATGTTGTTCCAAGGTGGAGGGACTGTGCTCTTGTGCAGCAGCAGTTGGTCCCCTGGTGTTTTGTTGCATTGTTGCTGCGTGTTGAGTGTGCTTTCTGCATCGGCCTTGTGTGTTTCATCACGCGTGTTGTGCTTTCGCACAAAATTGTCTTGTGCTTGTGATGTTGAACCCTGCCCCAGTCGCTTGGCTAGGCTGTGCAACTGGATCAGCAGCCGGTTGTGCAGCAGGCGACCCTCGTGGACAAGTAAATGTCATTCCTGCTTGCTGCAGCACAATTTTGCGGCAGGTGATGGTGTGTGCAAAACGTCTGAATTTTTCCTGCCTAGCGCTGGCAGTTGTGTGGTGCAGGCCATAGCTGTTGGTGCAGTTCACACAGTCGGTGATCTCTGTGCACCACATGGGCATGCCAGCACTGTGTCAAACTCTGTAGAACCAACAGCAATGCTAGCAAGGACAGCAACACCCCAGCGGTGTGCTAGAAAAGGGGGCATGTGCCTGGTTTTGCTGGTGGCATGGTGTACGGATGCAACAGCTGTGGTCTGGCTGTCTGCAATAACATGGCATGAGCTGAACTTTGGCATGGTGTAAGCTGGTGTTGGACGCAAATATCAGCTGCAGTTCTTGCAGTGACGGGTTGGAATGAATGCAGCTGCGGGCGGCGCACATCAGGTTTGTGTTGTTGGCGAGCTGATTGTGAAGGCGAGGTGGCTGCTTTTGGTGGGCGAAGTGGGGTGCTGCTTGCAGGAAGCGCTGTCCTTCACAGCTGTGGTGTCCCCACAGGTTCCTGTGTGAGGTCGCACGCTCTGGCATTCTGGGCAGCTGCAGCAGGCAGGTGAGGTACTCGCAAGGCTTTTGCTTGGTCACACTGCTCGTGTTGGTATGTTGTAAGGCAGCAAACAGGCGCGCAGCGTGGCTTCTCTTGGGTTTGCTCCCAAGTGCGAGCATTGGTCTGTTGACAGCATTACGTCCGTTGCGTCCAGGGTGTGGTGCAATCTGCTGGAGCTGCCTGAGCGCCCTGCCCGGTGTGCACTGTTGTAGTGTGCCATATATTGTTGTGCATCTGGCGCATCAACCGTCTGCTGTGAAAGCTCTGCATCCTGATTTTGCATGTGCATTGGCTCACTCGGACAACACTATGAAGTGGTGTAAAAGGCAGTGCACGTTTCAAGAGTGCTTACCAGAGTATTGCCTCATTGATGCCTTCTGACAGCTACGATGGCGTAGTTTCTGAACGTGGTGGACAGGCAGCGCAGGTCAATAATAAACCCAAGCGGCTGGGCCCCGCCGGTCAAAACCCTATGCAATGGCAGGTTGCAACATCTGTTATGTGGTTTGTCCATGACAGTACAGCCTCAGCAATTCAAATTGCAGTTGCAAGTTGCAATTGCAACCCTCCGTCCAGTGTTGCAACACGACAGGTACCCCCCCTCCCCGCTGCCCCCTATGACCCTGCAAGTACAATATAATGATGTGCATGTAATATGATGATGATGATGTGCATGTAAGTGAATCAGGTATAGCAGCATGCAAGCAGTTGTAACCAAACGTGTTGGAAGGTAGTAGGCAGACCACTATCAGAATGAGCTGCTGCCCGGGGCGGAGATGCCGATGACTTTTGCACTCCATTACTACATATTTTAGTAAAGAGAACACATAAGGAAACTGTGATGTGTCGCTGACACCAGACCTTGCCGACGCTGTTGAAGTGCCAGCACCGACATGTACGTCTCGGGCGGGCCTATGCATCCATGGTAAATGTTTATTGCTGTTTAACTTTAGCTACATGTGCTACCTATCGTGTTGCAACCAGGCAATGTGCATGGCACGTCGTCATGCGACATGCTTGTTATGGTCACACTGCAACCACTTACATAGGATCCTTTTAATGTTGTGAGTATAACACCTTTGCGACCGTTTATTTGTGTCGATATGGGTTTCTGGCCGGGTGGACCTGCGACGACGCTGCAGTGCCCTGAAAACACCACAGATGATGGTCGCTGCCTTTCAGCCTGTCTTGTTGCTGGAATGGACAGCAATCAAGGAACCCAGAAAGTCTTTCTTAAACTATTTTTGCTATAAAGCTGGGAGCAGGAAGAGTGATAAAAGTGGGACACTTTGCAGGTGTCGTTCGTGCAAGCCGCTGCACTTCGGGCGAAACCACGAAAAGGTTTTTTCCTGCTCAACTTTACTTTATATTTAAAACGGTCAGATCGTGCCAAATCGCTCAAAACACGAGCAGTACCGATTCGCATTCCGCCACAACGATGGCTGTAGTAAACCCTAACGGGCCCAGCCAAAATGGGTTGGCGTACATTGCGGGGCCAACTTACGAAATTACATATTTCAGCCGCCTTAAGTCCACACTACTTGCTTCGGTACTTTGGTGCCGGCAGCAGTGCTTGATGCTAGCTGCCGCTGCACAGACAGCTACGTTGCTGAGCCCGCCGCTAGAGGCCTGATTCATGCTGCTCAGACCTCATGAGGGTTTGGTCTGGGTGCGTAGCAAGGCATGTTCAGTGCTGGCTGTGTGAGCTCGAAGCAGTACTCGTTGTGCGTAACTGATCACATTTCACAATTCAATACTTTGCATGCTAGTGTCATGTTCTCTTACATTTTGGAAGTTACATGGGTGACTTTGCCCGTTTGGGGAGCCAATTGACAGGCTCATTGGGCAAAGAGCAAACCGAAGCAAGCTGGGAAAAAAAGATAAAGCCATCCCTGCTTTAAGCACCTCCAGATGATGCACACCCAACCGAAACGGGCCAAAGCAGATATATGCTCATTATTGATGGGGCAAGGGGCATTCACATACGATGCTGGTACATCAACAGATCAACAGATCAGTTATTGTCATGACAAAGGAGACCACCGATACCACCATTGGTGCACAGGGGCTATAATGATAGTGGCGTACATCGCACATTTAGTGGCAGATGACAGGCTCATGACGGTACCCTTGTGACCTGACCGGTTTCAAGTTGGCGACTGTCCAGATTCCGGTGGGTTGGGATACAACGGGGCTCATGTGGCCACACCACTGCACGGCAGCCCCTTATAATTTTTTTATGTACTTCCCTTACTCAAAAAATTGCGTTGTTTCCGGCGGTTTGAGCCCCACACGGCCATAGCCGCAAAAGTTCTTGCCCTCGAGGTGTCGCTCTTTGGAGAGGGAAAATCCTCCGAGGTGCCAGCAAAACCACTGTGGCTCGTGTGCATTGGTGACTTTGTCATGTACAATCATGACACTTGCTTGCCTTCATGCTAGATGCTTCTTCTTCTTCACATGATGCATTTCACCGCGTTGGGCAGGTTTTGGCCTTCGATCGGGACGCTAGAAGCAGTTTCAGGGCCCAGCTGCAATGCCTAGACGGCAGTGCTGATCTGCCCCCTGCCTGGCTACAACATGTGGGAAGCGGTTGGGGCCGCCTGGCGCCACAGAGGAACAGTTGAATATATGTACATATATTTCAACATTATTTCAGAAACGCGCGGTGCTTGCGGAAGCCGCTTATGCATATGGAGCCAGAAATCGCTGACGGGGCCGCCCGGGCGGACCGGGTCCTGACCGGTCAATCTTCCCCTGTGCGGGTGCCGCCATGTCACAAGGCTCATTGCCAATCGTAAGGCACCAATGTAAAACACATCATCAGCCAGGATTGTATTAAATCTGGTAGCACTTCAACAACCGACAACACCACTGTAGCGCTCGCAACCACCATGTGACAGGTGTGTCTAGCCTGGGAAACTCAACATTAACAACTCAAAATGAAGTTAACAGGCAACTCGTCCCGGAGACCCAGTGCGCGGCGCTGATTGCATGTCTGGCGGGCAACCGCGCAGTTAACTGCGCGCAGTGTCTGGACAGAAAGTGTCCTCAACTTAGCCATAAACTTTGCAAGGCCCAGAGCAAGCATACCAACAAAACGGCGTTGGTCAAACGAAGGACCTTTGGCCTGAGCATTGTCGTCCCGACGACGCGCTTGCCCTGCACTACTGGCGCCACGCGTGGCGTACTCTGTTTATTGTAGGCATGGCAGACAGCGCTCGGTCAACTGCACAGCAGGAGCCAGGATGTTCAATCGCTTACAGCAGGGCTCGCAACTGCCAATTGGGGATTTCGACCATTCCGTCGAAAGGCAATGGCCCATTGGCGACGTCGCGACCACGATCGTGGTCGACCAGGCACTAGGGCTACAGCAGCGCGCTAAGGCTGCATTATGCCAGTGACAGCAACTATGAGTACTATAAAAGTTTTAAGCTTAATTTGCTTATGAAATGGGCCACTGTTGGCTGCATCATGCAGATAAGCTTTTATGACCGGTGTTTGCGTGGTCACCACTGCAGTTGCATGCAGGTATTGCTTTCTTATCGCATATCCCAATGGGCAGTACCGTCAGTTAGCACGTATAATGCTTAAGTGCCTGCGTCTATTCTCAATGAAGTGCCGCACTTCAAGCGCATCGGTCACAACAACCCTACTGACAGTGCGAGTTGGATGGTAGCAGCCGAACATCTGCTGTGTCCCGTCGCGACACATACAGCTGCTGTTTCGTGGCATGCAGGACTTGGTCTGTGGCTTTGCAGCTTGCCACGCACAGGAGAACCCGGCACGGGAACGGCAACATCTGAAACTCTGATCTCCAGCCACACTGGTCGCAGAACGATGCTGCAACCGCTGTCTGTCGACGATTTGTTTCCCGTTCCCCTGCTACAGGCCTTATGAGCCGACGCAGGACTGACAGACAGGGATGTTGGTGCATTGATGCCGTTTGCTGGTGCATTCCTTGATCTGGCAGCCCTGCAACAAGCCAGGGTGTTTATCCTACTGGAGGTGGCACGACCCAAGGACTGGCTGAACAGGAGCAGTACAGGGCCGTACCCAAACCAGCGCGTTGCACAGTACCTGAGGAGTTGAGGCTGGCACACACATGCATTGCTGCATTGTGCGCCTAGGCAGTTGCAGCAGCTTGCCCTGACTACAAGCAGTGCTGCTTTGCCCTGCCACGCCCTACCATACCCATCACATGTTTCACAATGGCCGACGTGTGATCGGCCACGGCCTACCTGCTGCATCCGGGCATGCTGTGTGGTGCTGCAGAAGCTCAGCGGGCTGGGCGACCTCATGCTGCAAGGCATTGAGGCCGGGGTGGTGGTGTGCTTGCAGGTGAGCGCAGCAACACCCCACGTAGTGCGCACACCATTCGCTTTGGTGAAAAGCTCCATCACACGTCACAAGCTACCCAGGATCCTCATCCTCTGCCGTTGTATGAGTGCCCAGCTTGCAGCAGGTTTGCCCACCACACCACGCATTGCAAACCAGTACACACGCCCTGCTGCTGCATGTGTGAACGCTCAAGCAGGCCATCCCATACGGCGTTGATCGCAGCAAGCTGTTTGCCAACGAAGTCTTGGTTAAGCTGAAGAAGTACTACGTGAAGATGGGCAGGCAGGGCCAGCCACACCCAGGGCATGAGCGCTTGTTTGCCTGGCTTGAGCGCCTGGTACAGGCCAGCACACAGCAGCAGCATGGGCAGCAGGGGCAGCAGCAGCAAGAGCAGGGGCAGCAGCAGCAGGGGCAGGGGCAGGGGCAGCCACAGCAGCGGCAGCCACCCCTGTTTGTGCTCGGCTGCGGCAAGCAGTACTTGTACGCGCGCGGGCCCAGGCAGCCTGCTTTCATGACAGCAGCGGTTGAGGCGCAGCGCCGGGATGGCATTCAAAGGGTTGTCGTGAGAGGGCCTGGCGCACCGGTCCGGGGCTGGCAGCTCACACAGAACTTCTACACAGCAGGAGACTTGCAGGAGATTAAACTGGCGGTGACAGCGGCACTGGCAGAAGTGCACAGGACCGGCCCTCTGCCAGCAGCAGCCATACCAGCAGCTTCGATCGCTGCGCTTCCAGCTGCCTACAATGGGCTGCCAGCAGCAGTGGCGCTGGCACCTGGGTCGACAGCCGGTGCTGTGGCAGGCACAGCACTGACACGGCAGGCAGCAGCAGCGCTCGCGGCAGCTGCGCCAGCAAGTGCAGGCGATGACACGACTACAGGGGCAGCTGCAGGAACTGCCACGGCCTTTGTTGGCATTCCTGTCGCTCCTGCTGCCGCTGCAACCTCAGCGCTGCAGCTGTCCGGATCTGTGGCGACAGCTGAGAGTCTGGGTACAGGTGTGGCCCTGCAGCAGGATAACGAGCAGCAGCAGGCCAGCAGCAGCAAGCAGCAGACTGGCTGCAAACGGCCTCGTGAGCAGCAAGGGCAGCCGCAGCAGTTGCAGCGGCGTGTTCCAAGTGGACACCGGTAGCCCATGCAGCTGCAGCAGGCACAAGCTGAGGAGCCAACCCAGCTGCACCAGCAGCAGCAGCAGCAGCAGCAGCAGCAGCAGCAGCAGCATGCAGCGGCAATGCTGGCACCACCCTCGGCGCCAAGGCAGCAAGAGCTGCACCAGGAACATCTGCAGACACCAGCTTCTGCTGCTGCTGCTGCTGCGCACGCTGAGCTGCAGGAGCAGCAGCAGGGGCCGCCTGTGCAAGGTCAGCACCAGCAACCATTCCTGCCTGCTCACATTTAACCGCAGCAGCAGCAGCAGAACCACAACACAGCAACTGCAGCGGCAGTGGCCATGCTGCCGGATGGGTATGCACTGGAGGACTTCAGCAGTGTCCCTGCAGTCCTGGCACAGCTGCCTGGGCTTCTGCGGCACCTGGGGGCGCCTGCCGGCCTGCGCGCACGTCTGCAGGCTGCGCTGATGCTGCAAATGACTGCTGCCATTGGCCAGCAGCAGCAGCAGCAACAGGAGGACAGCAGCAGGCTGGCACTGCTACGTGGCCAGTATGGGCTGCTGCAGCTATGTGTAGAGCAGCAGGATACTGCCATGACCAGGAGCAGCCTGGAAGGGCTGCTGACCATGCTTGGCGCGTAGCTGCCAGTGGTGGAGGCCGTTGGGGCTTTCTGGCTGTGGGGGTGGACCAGCAGCTGCGCCAGCTTGCAGGATCGTGGCAGTGCTGGAGGCACTCATGGTACAGCATGTTTCTCCTTTGCAGTACATGCAGTGCTGTGTCCTTTCACAATATGTATATACCAGCCCATTGTGCTGCACCTCGGCAGTACCACCTGCATGATGGTGATTGTGTGTGTGGACCAACGCTGCGCTGACTCAGCACCATGCTGTGACAAGCACTTTGCTCGGTCATTATTTCTCTCTTGTGTACTGATGCCCTGTCCCAGTGCCCGCTGCAGTACAGCTGCAATTGTGTAGTTGACAAGCTTGACCGCAGTACAGCTGGAATGTACGTCCCCCGCGGTAGTTGCAGGAACTTCTGAGCAGGCATGCCTGCTCAGATTAGCTCTTTTCGTGTTCCCATGTGGGAGTCTGTGCGGTTTGTTGCGGTGTGTACCACCGTAGTAAGACATGATGAGTTGATCAGACAGGGTTTCTGCACTGCAGAATCTGCAGCCGGCAAAACAGTATTGTTACACCAAGATCGGTTTTGTCATACCACAGTAACACATGATGAATTGAAAAACAGGGCTTTCTCCAGACGTCAAGACAATATTGTCTTTTCCAATTCGCTTTTGTCAATTGTCATAAATTGCATGTTTCCCGTCGATCGGGAGGGTGATTCACTTGGGAAAGGCCTTTTTATCTGATAACAGCAGCACTGTAAGCTAGTCATGGTAGTGCAATGAATTGTGGAGGACGATCTGAGACACGATGCGGTGAACATACGTAAGGGGTACACAAATTACTGCTGTGGCAACGGGCAAAAAGGCCTGCTGGCATCAACAACCCTAGGGTAGGGGCCATTGCTGTAGGTTATGGCGTTGGCAAACTCCTGGAAGCCCTTTGCATTAGGTAGGCAAGCAACTCTGTTACTCGCTTGAGTTACAGCACTGCACGCAACGGTCAGCCAACAGTCACTTCCGTGCATCTCCAGTTGAAATGCACAAAGTGAAGGGAAGGGGCACGTTGCAGCATGTACATGTAAGCAGGGCACACTGTTGCATTGCAGCAGGTACAGGTTGTTGCCGCTGTGCGCCACGCGAGCCGTGGTACAACTGGCTTGGTTTCCCCACGCTCCAGTATGCAGCTGCAACAGCGCTGTGTGTGCAACGCGCTTCAAGCGTTCATACAGGCATGTGTGAGGGCAGCTTACACTGCCGTCAATGGCGCCAGCACGCCACCGCTTGCATGAAACACACACTGTCATGCTACGAAGACAGAGCAGCACGCTGCAGGCCACACAGATCTACCAGCTCCATCTCCAGGCTGCCGCAGCTCAAGCTGAAGTGTACAACATCAGCACAGCTGCTGCAAGCCGCAAGCACCTTCCAAGCATCAGCTACTGAACCACCTTGCTGCTGCTGCTGCTGCGATGCCGGCCGCAGCTTGTGTTGGGCTGCTGTTGCCTCAGTGCTGGTGGGAACGCGCAGCAGCAACACCCCCGGCTCCCTCGCCAGTACTGATGATCCCGGCAGCGCCGCAAGCAGCTGTTCTGCAAGTGCTTGCACCCCTGCTGCTGCTGCTGCTGCTGCTGCTGCTGCCTGGGCCGCCGTTGAGGGGCTGCCGTCCAGCACAGCAGTGGATGCCGCTGCTGCCAGCTGGCCCACCTGCTCCCGCACATGCACCGTCAGGGTGCAGGTCCCAGTGTGCCTGACCCGCAGTTCACGCAGAGAGCTGCAGCAGCGTGCTGCACCGGCAGCCAGCACCAGCACTCTGTCTGCAAGAGCCTCTGCCTCTTCCATGCAGTGAGTGCTCAGCAGCACAGTGCGACCAGCTGACAGCACTTCGTCCTGCAAGCCACACAGAAGCACGGGCATTGGTGAGCAGCAGTGAAGGAGCGGCAGTGAGCAGCATGCCAGCAGTCACAATGTGGAATGCCCGTGCTGGCACATATTCACAAACGGCGAGTTGGCACAGAGGCTTGCAGTTCACTGCTATTAGCGAGATGGAGTTGCACCGTAGGCCGTTTGCCATCCTCGATGGCATGCACCACACGAGTTGAATGCATGGTTGCGCAAAGAAAAAGTGGTTGAACTAACTTGAGCCAAAATGAGCCAAACTCTCAGACATGATTGAACCTGCTGTGTACGTTACATGTTGGAAAGCACCCTTGATGAAGTATAGACACAGTGCATTGTCAGTGAGCCACAGGCAGCTCTGCAGCTATACCAGGTGTAACACTCAATCCACAACGTACACTGCTGCTGGGCTTCTCACCATGCACACACAACATGTGCCGTTATGACTTGTGGACTCAGGCACACACAGTGCAGTGCTCGCACATTAGGCACAACGTGTTGATCTCACAGGCTGCCTGCATTTTTTTGACTTGGTGTGAGATGCATACAGCAGCCGGCTTCGGCAGGCTTGCAGGCTTTTGATGTGTAGGACTTGCAACCTGAACGCAGCTGCCTGCAGTAGCTGGTCACAGCACCCAGAAGGCAAGTCAACGCCAGGCATGCAGCGAGCCTGCTGCCTCACCTGCAGCACCTTCCACAGTGCGTGCCGCGCTGCAGCATCCATGCCTGTTGACGGCTCATCCAGCAACACCAGCTGCAGCTTGCCAACCAATGCAATCGCCACACTGAGCCTCGCCTTGTTCCCTCCACTGTACGCGCCACACGCAACATCAGCAAGCGCCGCCAGGCGCATCCGCTGCAGCAGCTGCTGTGCCGCTGCAGCCGCCTGCCGCTGGCACCGCATGCCCCGCAGTGCCAGGTACAGCAGCAGAACCTCACGTCCGGTAAGACCGGGCGTCAGCGCTTCAAACTGCGGGCTGTAGCCGATGCAGTGGTGTGCTGCTGCCAGCTGCTGTGTCACCGAGTGACCTGCGACATAGGCATCACCAGAGTCTGGCTGCACTTCGCCGACCAACGTTTTGATGGCTGTGGTTGTGCCGGCACCGTTGACTCCCAGCAGGGCGAAGCACTCTCCCGGGTGAATTGCTAGAGACAGGCCTGACAGGGCGGGAACATGCTGGCCCCGGCTGACAGTACCCTGGGCATAGGACTTGCTGACGCTGTCAAACACCACCTGTCATACAGGCAGCAACAGCAGCAGCAGTAGAAGCAGAGTGTGTCACATGCATGGTTTTTGTGGGTCAGCAATTCAACCACGTGCACAGCGTGCTGCTCCTTGATGTTGTGACCAACCGCATCCATCAGCTGCAATTCTGGTGCAGAGAACAAGCAGCCAACGACACGATACAACAAGACTTAACGTACGCTGCTAATATCACTGACATAGAAAAATTCTTTAGCTTTCCGGTGATTGACTTGCAACCAAACAAAGTTTTGGCTTCCGGTGATATTTTTTTTGAGAACATACTAATGAAACCATAAGAATGTCTTGGTGCCTCGATTGCGCCACAACTACTCTCTTTCAAAATTATTGCTTGTATCGCTGATAACAATACATAGCTAAATATATGTCAATAATTGTATGGTTTCCACAGCATGAAAGAGCACTTGGAAGCGGCTGTTGGCGTTCTGCTCCCCTTGTTGTTGCGGGAGATGGCGGGCCTGCTCAGTGGCAAGCTTCCCGTTGGCAAACCCAGCATCAACAGGGAACAACAATAAGTTTCATGTCGTGCTCAATAAGCCGCAGGACATCAGGGCAACCCAGCGGTATCAGAAAGACTCCTGAGAGCGGCAGAAAGGCAGCAGCAGCAGTAGCAGCAGCAGCAGCAGCAGCAGCAGCAGCAGCAGCAGCAGCAGCAGCAGCACAGCGTGGCAGGCTGCCAGGCAGCAAGAAAAACCCAAGCCAGCAGGTGCAGCAGCAGCACAGCCAAACAAGGGCAGCAAGGGCAGTAGCTGCAGCAAGGGTGCCAGCGGGTATGGTGAGCTGGCAAGGGTGCCAAGGGCAGCACCAGGCTGGCAAGGGCACTGTGCCTCCTTGGGCCAGGAAGGGTCACAATACAGTGGTTACAGATGATGAATGGGATGCTTGCATGGAAGCTGAAGTACTGATGACAGTTGCGGTCACCGCAAGACTTCACTCTGGTGTGGAAACACAGCCACAAGCAGATCTGCTGTGCATTTGCTCAACGCATGTACTACAATGCTAGGCATGTACCACCAGTGGAACTGGTGCATGCTGCAGTTGAGCCCCTTGGCATCATGATTTTGAAGGCATGTGCCGGCACCGGTGATGTTTAAATGAACTTTAAAAATGGCCACACTGGCCACAATGGCGGTGATCTTTTTATATTCAAGAAAGCCCTGCTGGCTTCCAGCAATATTTGATAGAGGTGATCATTTGGGAGCAATACGGTAGCATGTGGTGTTTGTGCATCAATCTGATACTGCGAAAAACGGCCACGCCGGCCTGCGGTGATAATGCAACCTGAAGCATGCTGTGCACGTCAAGTCTTTTCCTCACCATTGCTTTCCTTGAGCTCTTGGTCCTTGCGATCTCTGGGCTTTCAGCTGGCTCGCCTTCCTGCTTGATGGCGCAGTTAGTTCTTGCTGAATCCAAGCTTGCAGCACCCGCCGCTGCTGCTGCTTCTGCTGCTGCTGCTGAAGCAGTACTGCCAGCACTGCTGCATTGCATGGCACCACAGCTTCTTGCTTTACCAAGCCACTTGAAGCGTTGCTTGAGCTGCTGCAGCAGACCAAAATCCAGCAGTACCGAGGCTGCCCCAAACACGAGGGCTTGGCCTGCCATGTGCAGCATTGCTACACCCAGGACTTCAAACGCAAAGGGGTCGACGTCCTGCCACGGCAGCGCCACCGGCAGTGGAGCATCTGCACATGGAGATGCAGCAACAACCACGGTGGTAAGGCAGTGCGGCAAGGAGAAAGACTTGCCTGTAACCACATTCAAGAAGGGCAGCCATATGCGCTTGAATTGTGACTGCAAGCACCATGATGAGCGCAGCTCCTGCGCTGAGCCTCTCCCCGCAGTGCCCAGCCGGCTGCATGTGCGGCACCCATACCTGGGTCTGAGTATGTCAGGAAGATATCCAGCTGGGCTTGCGCGAAGCAGTATGAGGGCGATGCGAGACGCAGTGCCGCTTTCAGGCACACAGACAGCACATACAGCATGGGGGTGTTGCGCAGCATGCCGATCAGCTGCAGTAGAGTGGTGGCAGCCACACCCAGGAAGCCGGTCACCAGGTAAGCAGTTGACAGCACCTGAAGTGCAACCACTTCATCCTGCAGGACATCCAGCACAACAGCAGCAGTGTGTCAATTTTGCAAGATCAGCTGCACGTGTCACTTCGATGACGTGCATTGTGAGGAAACACCAACTTGTGCCAGCTCAGGGTTCCATACTGTGCAGCATCCCCACTGCTTTGCACCTTCCTGCCCACATGCTGCCTGCTGCAACTTGTAGCTGCAACTTGTAGATATGTTTGTAGATATGTTTGCTACAACTTACAAGTATGCTTGGAAAACATACATGTGCAATCTGGGGGACGCCATGATGGGCCAATTGCAGGACATAACAAGACAAGAGCGTGTGAGCCTGGGGGTGGCTGCTGGCAAGATTTCCCATTGCTTGGTGGTATCGCTCAACGAGTCTGTTGGGGTCTACAGGTTGTCCGCCTACCTTGAATGCCCGTTGGGTCAAGTTGGTGAGGCAGATGCTTGCAGGGCCGTACACAAGCAGCACAGCAGCCAACGCAGCAGCAGCTCGAGGCCCGCCCAGCTGAGGTGCCGAGGATGCGTGCGCCAAAAGCAGCGCCAGCATCGCTGTAGCAGCAACGCCATAAGTACCGGCATCCCAGGCAAAGTTTGCCAGCCAGGCGGCGGTGGGCATAGCACCTGACAGTGTCTGTAGGTACGCGGAGTTGTTTTCCCGCTCCCTGCATGGATGGAGTGCGGTGCAAGTGAGGGAAGGAAAGAGCCATGCGCAGCGTGTCGGGCCAAGCTGCTAGTGCAGGCAGATGACAGGATCGCACAGTGCTGCAGAGCCGTCGATGCAATGGCTGCATTAGCGCACACAAGCTGGCCTGCTGCTGAGTTGTGCACGCCGCACAATGCACCTCACGCCGTGACCACACCGCGCGGCCGCGGATTGCAGGCACAGGTGCGTGATCTGCTGGCTGCTGCTGCGGATGCTGCCGAGGGCAGGCAATGAGCCACTCAACAACCGCAGCATCCCCAACATCACAGCTGAATTTTGTCAACCAAATTTTTTGTAAAAAAAAACAATGGAAAATTGATTGCACCTGACCAGGAAAGGGGCGAAGGAGGCCGCCAGCAGACTGAGAGCTATGCTGGTGCACAGAAGGAGTACCAGACCCCGCATCTCGCGACCCAGCTTGAAGAATGACTCTCCAGGCACCAGCGGCAGCGGTTGGCTGGTTGCAGAGATGCCACAACAAGAGGGTGCGTTTGAAACATCCACTCCTGTGGCGGTATCTTGAGTTGCAGTTGCTGCGGGTGCTGCTGCACGCTGTTGATGGGCATCAGCAGATGCTGCGATTCCATCCACTGCACTGTACGCCTGGTCAGCGGCAGCACTCCTTGCACTGCTGCTGCCTGCTACAGCACTGTTGCTGCAGCTGCCTGCTGAATTGCTGCTGCTGCCTACTGCATCTCTGCTGCTGCAGCTGCTGGTTGCTGTGCTGCTGCAGCTGCTAATGTTATGAGAGCCCCCAGCAGCTGCTGGCTGTTCGTTGCCTGCTGTTGGAGCTGCTGCCAGCATCAGCCGCAGCAATGCAGAGGTGATCTGGTTGAGGGCAGTGGGTATGGCTGCTATAGCCGACTGATTTGCAAGCAGAGTGAACAGCGGCACGCTCGGCGACAAGCTGTGTAGAAGCTCTTCCACAGATGGTAAGTGATGCACAAACACGGCATCGTACGTTGCAGCACCAGCATCCCACTGCCGCAGCAACTGCTGCTCAAGTGTGTGTTCGGGCGAGTTGTCTGCTGCGCTAGGCCTGTGGAGGTGGTGCTGCGAAACCCAGGTCACGTCCGACCTGCAGCATGATGGGAAACACTGTAATGTCAGAAAAGTTGCCAGTTTGCGGGCCGAGCTTGTGGATATGGTGGAAAAAAAGAGTGCAAAGCAGAAGCTGCATGGGGTTGCTGTATGCTCCTTACTTCTGCCGTCAACTTGCAGATCCTGATGATGCAGTTGTGTTGGAGACAGCACACAAACTACGACCTGTGCTGGCACGCCACACCCAAGATTGTGTGCTCTGTCCCAGCACACCACACCCAAGGATGCATTTTTATCCTTGAGTCAACATGCTGTTGCTGTTGTACCAGGGGGCAATCCTTGATAGCACTCCTTGACACACTGCAACTGCTGCACCTGCTCCCACACATCCAGGCACAAGGATGCCGGCTGCCAGCCTTACCCCACCCCACCACAAGGCAACAGCGCTTGTCTGTGCCTACATCCACCCAAAAAATCTCTCACCTAGGGTAAGCCTCCATGAACTGCTGCAGCTGCTGCGCCTGCTGTTCCACCACCACCGGTGCAGCAGCAAGCCACACAGGCTGTCCACGCATGCCCTGCTGCCTGCTCATCAGCAGGGGCGGCTGGTCCCTGCCAAACATCTCCAGCCGCGAGGCGGTGAGACCCAACAACACCAGCAGCACTGGCAGCAGCAGCTGCATTGAGGTGGCCAGCTTGTCACGCCTGCAGCAGTGCACACCAACAACAAATCAGTCATGCAAGCAGTTGGTTGGATATGCAGCAGCAGCGCTTGGTAGCGATGAGAGTCACACAGAAGTGGCAGCTGCAGTGCCCGCTGGGTGTCAACAAGCCGCATGCTGGCCTAGCTACATCAACTGGCAAAGGTTGTGCTGCATTGGCTTGTCGCTCAAACAATACAATGCATCTTCAAGAGTGAAAGTTGACCTCAGGCACCAGGCCAGCTAGCCGATGCTTTGCTCATGAGGTGCAAGCCCAAGTAATGGTCAGGCAGCAACTTGCTGCGACCTGCAGCTGGGGCATGGTGCCGCCAACGTGTTTGCTGAGGTGCAGTCATGCCACCACAAATGCGTGGCTTGCTGCACGCTGCCCCGCAGCACCATGCCACGCCATGACCCACCTCGCACACAGGTACCGTTTGCGCCACAGCGCCCTGAACTGTAGCCAGAACAGGTCCCAGCCAGTGGCTGCAGCAGCATGCGTGTGTGCACAGCACTGCAGGCTGTCTGCCGCGACGCTTTCAGCGGGTGCCATGCCACTGGATGGACCAACAGCATGCAATGCATCATTGACATCAGCCAACACAGGCAAGCCAGCTGCTGCAGCAGATTGTGCTGCTGTTGGGGCTCTGCTGACGTTGCTTGTGGCCGCAGCTGCGGCATATGCGGAAACATTGATAGCAGCTGATGCACGTGAGGCTGGTGCTGCAGCTGCTGCTTCTGCTGTTGCTTGCGGTCCTCCTGAGCCTACTGCTGCTTGGCTTGTGAGCGCTAGCACAACCTGCAGGCATGCACATGAAATTAATTTTAGATTTCTTGACAGCTACCTTCAACAGGTGGCACAGGTAGGGGTTCAGCGTCTCAACCGACGGCGCGTTGCTTGCAGACGGGGCCACAAACCAGCGGGTTTGAAGCTGCAGCATCCTCCATGACCTTACCGCCATGACCTTACCGCCATGACCAGCGCCCGTTGCCATCACAGAGATGCAGTCATCATGGCATCGAGCCAGCCAACCTGCAAATGCACATGCAGTGATGTACCTGCAGCACGTGGTAATCCCACAGGTTTTGCAGCTGTGCCTGCAGGCAACATGCCATACCGGGTGTCCCACGCCTCACCTCTTGAAGTGTTGTGACAGAGAAGGTGTAGCTTGCAACGTGCAGCTCCTCTTGAGAGGCCGCAATGGTATCCAGCAGCCCAGCAGCGGCCTCGCTGGCAGCTTGTGGACACTGGAACAGCAGCTCAGCACCAGCAGCACTCAGCAGCACCGCCGTTGGGATGTGCTGCTGTACCAGCTGCATCAACCCTGCAGCAGCAGCAGCCATCTGCTGCTCCGCTGCCGCACCTGGAGCCAACTGCTGGCCTTGGACCTGCCCGGACGGCAGACCGCTGCCAGCCGCATCACCAGCAGCACCACTGCCAGCCCCGTCACCAGCAGCCGCGACTGTGTCGCAGCTGTCACCCTTGGCAAATCGCTGCAGCTGCTGCTGCTGCTGCTGCTGCCGTTCCAGCACTACTTTAAGGGTGTAACCGCACCCGTACTGTGCTTTGAGGCTGCTGCTGCTGCCTGAAGCCACCAGCCGCCCCTCCACCAGTATGTGGATGTCATCAGCCAGAGCTTTAGCCTCTGCCATGCTGTGCGTGGTCAGCAGTATCACTGATGAGGCTTGCCTGCAGGTCGGCAAACAGATGTGCATTTGCAGCTCAAGCGCAAGAGCTAGGCGGCGTATCCGCAGCCTCGCGCGCAACGCCGCTGTCATGCATGCAGCTACACAAGGCTGTTGTGCTGTGCTGTCCCTGCCGAACCAGCAGGCACTTGCTACCACGCAAGGTAACGTCACAAGGTGCAGTTGTTTCAACAGTAAGGGACCAGGAGGGTTACGTCTTGGGTTGCAACGCGCTGCAATCAGCTCAGCAAGGTGTGCGCCTGCCTGTGCACTGGGCGTGCATCCCAGCTGCATTGGCTGGTTGCCTTGGGCTGTGTGGCTGCAGGGGAGCGCTCACCTGCGCCTGATCACCTGCCATGTGGCTGCCCTGCTGGCAGAGTCCATGCCACTGGTAGGCTCATCAAGCAACACCACTGCAGCAGCAGCAGCAAACAGCAGTAAGCCGTCGAGCCTTGCTCAGCAGCTGACGGCAGCATCCAGGCGGCCATGCACAATGATATGTGGTCAGATTGTGAGTTCTGCGCCTGCGGGGCACGCTCGCCTGCAGGCACGGCTGCCCAAAAGGCCGCTGACGCGAACATGTGAGGAGGCAGCGCTGCCTGCATGCAAAGAGGTGCCCCACAGCCTACCCCCCTCCAGCATGTAAGCTCTGCTGCGTGCTCCTAATGTACTTGACGCTGGATGCGCGTTGAACACAAAGCACGCACCAGATGCAGGCAAGGAGCATTTTGGGCACCAGACCGTCCACGACCAAGGAAGCACAAAGGTTGATGGCTGCTCACGCACGGGCTCAAAGTAGATGCAAGGGTTAAGCTGTGTTGAGGAGCTGCCAGGCCCAGTCCTTTTAGAACCACAAGTTGTGTCAATCAAGCTGCAATCTCACCTGCCGGATTGCCCAGGAACGCCACTGCCACTAACAGCTTGCGCCGCTGTCCCCCAGACAGCTGCCCTGCCAAGCAGGGCAGCTTCTCAGCCAGGCCAACCTAGCAGCATTACAGCCGTGTTACAACAGGCAGGACACTCAGACATTGCAACATGCAGGGCTGCTGAGCCATAAAAAAAACATGCAGAATCAGCTACAAGAGCAAGGGGAATCCACGTATGCGTTGCAGGCTAGGCAGGGCAGCTTCTCAGGTATGCCTACCTGGAAATGCAGCATGTGTACATGAGCTGCAACACATTGTCACTTATTGCCATCAAGGTGTAACTTCTTTGGTAAAACGGTATAAAAAAGGTAATTGGTGACGTCAGCGGGTGCCCTGCGGTCTGAGCTTTTGAGCGTGGGGTGGCTTCTCAGCATGACCGCCTGAGTGTGTTTGCTGGTTCGCACCAGTCCACCTCTGGGACAATCCACACAGCACAGCAAGTGTCACGTTTTGCTGGCACTGCTCCTTTTCACATGTGTCAGATACACTGGATGCTCATGCGGCACAAAGTCCTCTGCTGCTGCTGCTGCTGCCCAGCACGATGGGCGGCTGTACGCTGTCAGCACAATTGTGCCCCAGGTTGGTTGCCACGAGCAGGCAGCCCCGCAAGCATCCCGGCACGGCTGCCATGCAGCCGCGGGAAGCGCCTCTTGGCTGGTGAGCATGCCACACTTGCAGCAGTGCTGACAAGACCCGCCTACCTCTAGAGCTGCCGCCTCAGCTGCTGCTGCTGCGTCCGACCAAGCCACGCCCCTGGTGACGGCGTACAGCTGCAGGTGCTCCATGACGGTCAGGTTGGGCCACAGGATGTCGACCTGAGGCACAATGCCCAGGCTCCGTCGGATGGCAGCCATGTTGGCGCGGATGTCGGCCCCAGCAACGTAGGCAGTGCCAGTGCTCGGCTGCAGCATGCCTGCGGCAGCACCAGCAGCAGGCCGCATGCAGCACAGGTGAGTGTGCAAGGGTGTGCAGGGATGTGCAGGCCAGGCAACACTGTCTATGCGCTGCGGCCTTGTTTCAGAGGCATACATACAGCCAGCCAGCCAGTCAGCAGGCACCCAGATGGACAGACAGTCACACAACCGCGTACTGAAGGTGGTGGTGACTAAAATCAGGAAGACGCATCCACGCACAAGAGAAAGATGCCAACAGAGCGCTGCGTGTGCCTTCCCAGCACCTGTAAGCATCTGCACGGCAGTGCTCTTGCCAGCACCATTGCGCCCCAGCAGCGCTGCCACGCGGCCAGCAGGCAGCTGCATGTTCAAGCTGTGCACCGCAACTCGGGTGCTGCCATCAGGGCTGACGTACGTCTTGCCCAGGTCAACCACTTCAACACACATGGAGGGCTGTGTTGTCGGCCTTTGTGTTTGCTGATGCCGCTGCTGCGGCTGCCTACAAGCATCCTGTGTAGGGGCTGTGCTGCCACTGACAGGTTCAACAACAGGACTGTCACTGGTGCTGCTCTTGACGCCTCCCCTCCAGTAGGATGGTTGCAGGAAGAACCAAGGGGGCTGCACTTGTCCATATGTCTTGGGCATGACCTGTAAGGCAGCCAGCATAGGGCATGGTAATCAGCATTGTATTAGAAGGGGGTATAATTGTGTGTGAAGGAGCAGCAGTAGCCGCCGGCCCAGAGTCAGCAGGCACTGCTGCCACAGCGGTGCTGCTGCTGCTTCCGTGCTGGCGCCTGTTATCCAGGCCTGCGGCAACACTGCTGCAGGCGCAGAATACTTGCATCGCCGGCCACTGGCAGCAGCATGTTGTTGTACTGATACTGGAGCTGGAGAGAGAACAACAGGCAGATACCTGCCTATTCGGACCATTCATGCCTCACCTTGTCACACCACCACATCAGCGCAGCAAACAGAAGCACATCCGCTGCCAGCAACACCATAGCACTGCCAGCAGAGAAGTCGCTGCTCTGCGTAGCTGGCAGCCACAGCGTCTCCCCCGTCAGCCCTTGCATGCGGCGCTCCCACTGGAGCAGGCTCCACACAAACAGTGCTGCTGCTGAAGGTGGCAGCAGGCACACGGCTTGAAACACCGTGGTGCCTCCAAATGGGAGCAGGTACGGCAACAGCAGGCTGCACCAAGGCACAAAGCATAGCCAACAACCAACAGAAAACCGCCCTGGATCAGTGGTTGTCAGGCAACATTGTGAAATTGCATCTGCACAGGGCTGCTTGTGGCGTACACAAGCAGTGCACTGTAAACGGAGCAGGAAGGAACATTTGCAGGGCGAGCCTGGTCAGCGCCTCAGTGACGATCCTTGCATCAATGTTGCAGCGTCCCAACAAGCGCACCCAGCATCCCCATTTTCTTTGCTGCTCACCCAGGTGCCGCTGACAGCAGGTACAGCAGCAGTGCAGCCATGCCCGCCACCCGTGAGGTGCTGAACAGCGTGCTGATGCAGTACGAGAACGGCACCAGGGCAGCACTGAACAGCAAGTAGAAGCCCAGCAGCAGCGCAAAGCTGGAGTGGCGGAAGATGTGCAGGCCTGTCAGCGCACACAGCAGGCTGGACGTGGCCAGGCAGGCAAAGTGTGTGAAGGCCCAGGACGCCCAATAGGCAAGCTCCTGCATGGGGTCAGGGCGTTAAGCAGGCGACAGCAGCGGCACATACGCCCGGGCGTGAATGGCAGCCCGCGAGGGGCGAGTTGCTGGATGATGAGGGCGCCAGCAGCAGCAGCACAACATCTAGAGACAGCCGGCAGCAACTTGGCGATAATTCAAGTTGCAGGCTGTCGGCATCGGCACCGCAGGAATGCATGATGATAAGGAGGCAGGTGTTCAGGTGGTGACGGACTGCTGCACCTTGCAAGCCCCCACGGCTGTGAACAAAAGTCACAAACGCATCATCTGTGCTGCACTTGTGACAGCTTGAATTGCAGCTGTGCCTGTGCCATGCTATGCCATGCTGTGCTGTGCTGGGCAGCCGCTCACCGGCAGGCCCAGTACGGCCATGAACTCCCTCAGCCGCAGCTCCTTCTCACGCACGATGCTGGACACAACTGCACGCGTGGGTAGCATGAACTGCCAGCAGCAGCAGCAGCAGCAGCAGCAGCAGCAGCAGCAGTGACAGCAGCAGCGGCGGCAGCGGCAAGGACACAGGGGTGTAGTCATAGAAGCTGCAGGAAACCACTGCAGCAGCATATGAGCGTGGAGTGACAACAAGTGGTACCAAGGCAAGCGTGTGCTGCGGGTCTGCCTGTCCCAGCATGAAGCAACTGCATCGCCTGAAGGACTCGCCCAACATGGCAGGCCTCAGCTGGGGATTTGTCAGCAAGGCCTGCTGCTGCTGCTGCTGCTGCTGCTGCTGTTGCAGCCATGCGTGGTGACCCTGATCTGTAGCCAGCGGCACTCACCGCGCACAGCATCAGCAGGTTGACCAGGCCAGCTGCTGCTGCTGCCCCTAGGTCCTCAGCCTTGGCTGGCCAGGGGAAGGGCTTCACCTTCACCTTGAGCCCTGAGTAAGTAACATGACACAGCACAGCACAGCACAGGACAACACAGCATACCACAGCACAGAACAGCACATGCCACAGCACAGCACAGCAGAGAACAGGTCCAATCTTTTCTTGTTTTTGCAAAGGGTATAGGACAAGAAGGACTTCACCATAAATTTGAGGCCGACACCCACAAAGCTTTTCAAACAACAGGTATGCTGTTATCTGGTAGCAAACCATCACGGAGCTTCTCCAGCTGCTTCGACAAACAACATAAATGCCCAATCACTCTCCTCCTTTTACCAAGGCCACAGCGCTGCTCACCCGCCTGCATTGCCGGCCAGTTGAGCCCGTCATCGGCCGGCTGCATTGCCTGCCCACAACCAGGCCAGTACACTGCTGGCAGTGCGGCGCTGCACACTGAGTGCATGCTGCTGTCACGTTGCAGGCCTGCCAGCAAAGTAGTGGGAGGCCACAGCCAGCTGCATGTCCTGACAACATGATGGCTGCTGCCCCATCATTGAAGCTACACTGCTGCTCACCTGCGGGCATGCTGCTGTCGGACTGCAGGCCTCCCAGCAGGGCCCTGTCAACAGCCAGCTGCAGGTTGCTGTAGAACCAGTAGCGCCGGTACATCCTGCGCCGGCAACAGCAGCAGGCTTACTGCAGATCTCGGGCACACATAAGCAACACAGCTGTGTTGTACGTGGATGTAGATATGTTCCATGCATGAGCTGTAGGTGCAGCCTGCGCACCATTTCCAGTCAATGTTGCGTTGCACTGCTCACGTTGGCAGCTTCTGCTGCAGCGCCGGCATGGCTCAAGCAAAAGAGATGGCCTGTTGTGCGTGTGCGTCATGGCTCAACCAAAAGAGGTTGGCCTGTTGTGCGTGTGTGTATCAGAGGGCATCGGCCGACTGGCAAGTCTATGTTAGGTATGGAGCTGATGAGATAAAAAGGTGCCGCAGCAGCGCAGTCACCTCAGCATGGTCCATGGGTTGTCGACTGTGCCGGGCGACACCGACATGGTGTCGAACAGCGCGGTGGACAGGGGCACCTGGGTGTGGTTCATGCGTATGCTGTACTCAAGCAGAAGGTGCAGCTCCTGTCTGTTGCCACCAAAGCCGCCAGTGCCGCTGCTGTTGCACCTGACGCGACCAAAGCAGTCACTTTTGCCAGCATCTGCAGCTGCTTGGCCAGCAGTGGCTGCTGCACCTGCGGCAGCGGCAGCTGCTGCTGCTCTGGGGAACACCACCACTGCATCGATGGTGCTGGGCTGCAGGTGCAGCACCTGCAGTGCAGCCTGCTCATCTGGCAGCAGCTGCACGTGGTGCTCCAGGGCTGCTTTGTAGCAGGCTGGGGTGGTCATGCACACGGCTTGCTCCTGCATGGCAGCCAGTGGAACACGGGATTTTCAAACAAGCCACAGCAGCCAAGGCAAGGAGCGGCCGCAGCTCAAGAAGCGGTGCAGACACCCAACCACAAGCTACCAGCCCAGCAAAGCACAGGTGCATCCTCGCCTGTCAAGCACCCAGGTTGATGCGGGTAGCTCGCATTGCTAGCCCTGCCAGCCCTCTGTTGGCTCCTGGCAGGGTTCCAGGGCAGTTGGTGGGTGGAGCAGTTCAGGCAAGGTAAGCTGGCGATGTTGCCCCACATTGCAGTGTGGCCCCAGGTGGAGGCAGGGCAGGCACACATGGCGGCTGAAGCAGGTGGCTCCCATACGCGTCAGCATGCTCTGTTCCCCTGCACACCCTGTGTGTCAAGCAGCCAGGTGCAGCAGCACGGCAGGGCCGTTGCGTGCTGCACACGCGCACACCTGGCACTCGGGCGGCGCTTGGCTGATGCCAAACATGCAGGGGAAGTTGGAAGGCCTGGCGGGACTGCACAGCCTCTTGTACTCCTCGTCAGGGCATGACACTGCCTTCGCAAGCCTGGCAGCCAGGGCGGTGACTTCAGGTGTGTTGGGTACTAGGATGACTCTCGCGCTGCTGCCTCTCGACAGCGCAGGGCCTACAGCAGGGCAACAGCAGAGTGGCAACGGCAGGCTCACACCAGCGACGGGCAGTCAAAGCAGGCATTGAAATGGGCGGGTATGTCCCTCTGCTATGTACCCGCAAACTCTGAGAGTTGTTGCGTGACAGGGTGTGCTGCAGACGCACACGTTGGCAGGGCAGGTGACTGCGGTGCATTGTGATGCACTGTCGTGTGCAAAGTGCAGTGCAACAAAGACATGCGGATGCTGTTTCACAGTCTGCATGCTCACCAGTATATGGAACAGCTCCTGCCCACCACTTGGTGTCAATGTCAAAGGCGTCCTGCTGCAGCGCTGGGTGGTGAACGGGGGGCAGGTAGTGCTTGTACACACACATCAGGCCCAGGAACGCAGCCGGCAGCATCATGTGCAGAAGCAAGCCGACCCATGCGCTCCCAGAGCGACCGCGTAGCTGCAAGATGCCATTTTTGCACAGGACGGCACATAAGGCTGCAAGCATCTGCTTGCTGCTGCTGTTGTTGTTGCTGCTGCTGCCATGTGTTGCCTTGCCCTCTGTCATGCTGCCTCTAGAAAACTTTCAGCATTAGTTTGATGGGTTGTTGTCTACTACTGGGGTTGTGTCAGATGGCAATGCAAGCAAACCATTGCTATAGCAATGTGCTGGCTCCTGGGTTGCTGGCACATGCTGCAGCTAGGTCACGACGATGAAACCCTGCAAATTTTTTTTATTATTTCTTGCACATTTTGTCAGGAAAAAAGTGTTGCCCAGGCGTGTACAGTCCGTGCGAGGTTGTGGCGACTCCTACGACAGGCCGTACCACTGTTATGTTGTGAAACAGCGAGCAGCACAGGATGATAAAATAGCAGTAAAGTTAACGAATAAAAAAGCTGAAGACGCGTAGCACCTGGTGAACCTGCAACCGCGGTGTATGAGGCAGCTACAAGCACAGCAAGCTGGTCTTGGTGCTCTGCCCGCTGATTCGGTCTGCCGTACTGCCACGACTATTTTCCTCTACAAAGCGTACTTGTGAGTGATCGGTGGACACCCTTACGCATGCACGCAGCGTCTCCTAGCATGACAGCAGTAGGTGTATAACCCGCCAAAAGCACGCGACAGCCGGTGTACGGAGCGAAAATTGGCTTGAGTACTTTTCATATGAGTGTCTGAACCTTTTATGGCAGTACGATGTCGCCGGGCATGGTTTCGCCGTTTCGGCAGTATCCCCATCCAACGTCTGCTGCCTACATGCATGTTTAGACATCATACGTGCTGATCAGCACGCACACATTTGGCCGCTTCTTCATGAATGTAACAACAAAGTGATGCAGGTAGCTTCGTAAGTCGCGCCGCATAACACCCAGCCCAGATTTTGCTTGTACCGTGACAGTCACGCAGATGTAAAAAAGACCAGCACTCTCACCGCTGGCATCTGTAAGCGAGCTGGCTGTACCCAGCGTAAAGCCCAAATGGCCATACCTGCTGTCTTTAAACACGCTGCTGTACCAAGACGGATCAGTGAAGCAAGCTAGCCTGAGTTGTGAGTACAAACTGGGGACCCTGGACACCTTGTCATTTGAACCTGCATCTGGCCAAGCTGTTGACGAGCCTATCATTGGCTCCCCAAACGGGCGAAGTTACCATGCAACGTCCAAAACTTTTGGAATATCAAATTTCTATGGTAAAATCTGAAAATGTGATTACTAGGTTCTGTAACCAGCTGTTACCAGCTGTCCTCAGTCTCAGCCTACAGGCTGTAGAACCATGTTATGATGCTGAATGTTATGTTGCAACACCACACAGTTCGCACAACAGTGATAGGTGTTGCTTAAATCTGTGACCACACTGGTGACTGCAGCGTCACACTGCTTGAGCAACTATGTGGCACGGTATCAGTCTGTAACACATGACGTGCACTTGTAGCTGTAGGGCCTGCAGAACATGGCCGTGCTGCCATGCAATCCGCACTTCTGCAGGGCAGTGACGCCAAATCGCCACAAATGCAGCAGAGCGTGCCCAAGGAACATCTATGCCTCCATCATGGAGTGGTTGCACAAACAGCTAAGTTGAGTTTGAGGAGTTTGGGAAAGTATCCCTGCATGGCAGCGACCTATGTGGCAAGGCTGTCAGTCTGGCACTGAGTGCGGCCAGTGCAGCTGCCTGACACATTCCCGCTGCCACATTCATGTGCAAGAACTGGTCAGAGCTGTTCAGTGTGGTGCGTTCGAAGGAATGGTGTGGGAGCCCTTTGGTGCTAAATCACAAAACGTGCGAAGCGCACGCTCAACAAATGATAGAGCCAAGGGTATCTATGTCAGAACCCACATCTGTGGTCACATCCTCACCGTCGTGCGTGTATCGTGCCCGACAGGCATATTCTGCTGGTGCCATGGTTATTGCTGTATGCATCAACAATCAAGTAGCTGGGAATACTACAATATTGCACCGTCACAGCACAGGCCAGGTCTGCAATCATCAGCACAGTAGCACGGTGCTACTTTGACAGCAGCAGCAGCAGCAGCAGCAGCAGCCTGCTGCTGCCTGCTGTCACACCAATGTTCTTAGTGGGCATGCTCTTGACAGGGCCACTTGCACACAGCAAGAGGTGCACTACAACTGTACTTGTACTAGTGAAAAGGCTGTCATAGAAACCATTCACGTAGTCAGACACATGGTCTGTGGTTACGCATTGGGGAAGAACAACGCACTGCATTAACAATGTGTCTAAACTCCATGGTGATGTGCAGTTGGCCCTCCCTGAGATCAGCACTGTGCAAATGTGTACATGATGTAAATGTGATACACCACCCACACCTACTCGCCATGCACAGCCACACACACCTAGTGACCTGTGCACAAGCCATCCACAGCTTATGGTGCCAGAAAGTATCCCCAAACATACAGCAGGCACACAACCGCAGCGACCACGCAGCAATTAATGCATGTTGGTGTATAATGTGGGCATGAATATTGGTGTTATACGATGCAGATGGCAGCAGCAGCTCCTCGTCATTGTGGTTCCCTGCACAGCAGCTGTTGCAGGTGCGAGCTACTTTACATGCATGTTCTACAACCTGAGCAGCTGGGGTGAGCACCAAGCTGTACAGGTAATGCAATGCCACTGGCCATGATTGCACAAAGGTGGCAATGGTGACACGTCTGTAGTGCAGGTTGTGCACGTTCTGTTGCAGGCAAGCCTGAATGCTGGCGCCTCAACAATACTCCAGCCCACTGCAACCCCCAGTATGCAAGCACCCCAGCACCTCACCGCCATCCGTCAAACGATCTCATGATGCTCAAGGCATTTCCACTGGCCAAGACACCAGCGCATGAACACGTGAGCTGCTCATCTCTGACCTTCGCTGTGCAGCATACAAGGATCCACAGGCTGCAGACATGATAGTGCAAGCAGCTGTGTAACTGAACAACAAATGGCCAATACGCTGAAGAACTGTGCCGCTGAAAAGATAGAAACCGCCCAACATCACAGCAGAACATCAGCACAGCAGCATAATGGTGAATCAGCTGTGTGCCGAACACCAAGAAACACCCACATCGCCACGCTATGCCACTGGGAAGAAAAGCTGCACAAGACCAGAGCAGTACAGGAGTAGAGCAGCACAGCAGCACTATACAACAACATGCTGATTCCCCTGATGGCGCCAGATGCAAGTTGCTGTGTCACCCCGCAGGCTTGCCAATGACAGGACTGCTGCCATACAAACTCTTGGCGCCTGCCGCAGCAAGACAATGCAGCACCCCAACCCTTGCCTGCAAGACGGCTGCTGCTGCTGCTGCCGGCTCAGTTGATGCTTCAGGTACTGCTGCTGCCACTGTGTGCCACGGGCGGGATGTGCTGCTGCTGCTTGCCTGGCCTGGGCTGCAGCTGCAGCAGCTGCTGCTGCAGGGCCGAAGGCCAGCACGTCATCTCGTGATCAGCATGTGTAGGAAGGGCAGGGGCCACCCAACTCTGAAGAGCCAAGCTGTGCTGTTCATTCACAGCAACCTGTGTGATGTGCCTGCAACCTGTGCCTGCCATGCACCCTCACTGGCACCACAGGTGCTGTGGGACCTATCTAAGCTTTGAGCATGGCAGTTAGCACAGCAGAACTGCTGCAACTGCCACTGCTGCCTGTGCCGACACCAGTGCTGCTGCTCCTTGGCCCAGTGTAGCTGCTGCTGCTGCTGCTGCTGCTGCTGCTGACCACAGATGGACCTGAGTAGCTGCTCGTGCCTTCAGGGTTGGTGATGCCACCGGTGCGGCTGCGGGCACCAAAGATGATGCTGCTGCTTGTTCCTGCCGTCAGTGGTGCCAGGCTGGACTGCTGCTGCTGCTGCTGCTGCTGCTGCTGCTGCTGCTGCTGCTGCTGCTGCTGCTGCTGCTGCTGCTGCTGCTGCTGCTGCTGCTGCTGCTGCTGCTGCTGAGCATAATCTGCAGCACCAGGCCCATGCACAGCATCCTGGAGCAGTACGCCAGTCATTGCCTAATGGACCTTGCTGGGCACCTTCGCAACATGAGCCCCACAGCACTTGGCCCGCAAGCACACGCACTGCAAAACCACCCTGTGCCTGCCACATCGCTCGCACAAGGTCCACTTCTGCAGGTAATCTACCACAACGCAGACCAGAGCAAACACACATGTGAGCACCACAGCTGCAGTTGCAAATGCAACCACACCCGCCCACATCTTCATCAGCCATGGCCGCTGGCCCTCAGCTAGAGCATAGAAGGCATCCAGGTTGCTGTCATATTGCACAATGCAGTACGTGTTGCTAATCTCTGTGCAATAAGATGCATAGTTTGTAGCCATCAGAACTCCAACCAACATGCCAACGCGCTTTGAGGATGCGCGCTGCACAACCCCGCAATGCATGTGCCAGCCCAGGAGCACGAACATGAGCACGTTATACAAAAATGCGCTAATCCGTGCTACAGTGTTCATGTTGGTCAGTGTGGCTCCCCTTGCCCCGCTGAGCTCATGCAGGAAATATGGCAAGACCAGTGCAAAACTTATACACTTGGGCTCCCAAACAGCAGAACTCAATATGCATATTGCCACAGCATGGTGCACAGCCATCCAAGGCGTTGTTTGAGACAGACTTGTCAGCAGCAAGTCACGGGCGTACTTGCCTGAATGCACAATGACAATTAGCCAGCCCAGCGTCACAACCAGCAGCGATGGCTGCGGCTGGCTGCGGCACAGGATCCAGCAACGCTGCTTGCTGCACAGGACCAGCACTGCTGCGGCCAGTGCAGCCAGCACTGCAGAAACTTCTCTGTTGAGAGAAGGCGCAGCTTCAGTGTGCCACCGCTGCCTGCGAGATTCCAGCAGGGGCCCTGCAACGCGGCGGATGAGCGCGTGCTTTGGCAGGGGCGCGTCGGATGCCACCCAGTAGTCGGCTGATATCACTGACAGCAGCCCAAAGCCTGCTATGCACATAATGGACACTACTGTGGCCCTCAGCATTGACATCAAAATTGGCACTCCTTGCTTGCCCGCGCCGCCAGCTTGGCCCCTGTTGCATTAGCGGCACAGAAGCAACAGCGTGTCACAAGCAGAAGCTCCACAGCAGACTCTTGCCACAACGGCACGCAGGAGAGACACAACCTTAACTCCTGCACAAACATGTGCAAAATAAGCATGCAACGGTATGATCTGCATTGCACACTAAGTTATGTTGCTGCTTCAGGTTGGGTGCTGTTGATGCCACTGCTCCATGTCAAGTACCGTCTCTGCTCCTGCTGCGTTAGTACCAGGTCGTGCATGCTTGGAGCATTGTAATAGCATTGAATCCAATGTGCCGAGGATTCCTGTTGTTTTGGAGGGGGGGGCACAGCTATGACCAGGCTGTCACCACATTGTAGCAGGATTTGCTGCGCCAGTGCAGCAACACCAGGTGCACTGCTGCGCTGCAAGGTTGTCAAGTGACAAGCACGCACCTGCCTGGTCGCCACGCACAAGATGTTTGTAGTCGTCTCATGTTGCTTTGATCCGTGGTACACAGGCTGTTCAGCGTGAACCCCTTCAACGAGGCTTGACGACAGCCGTTGTTGCCCTTGCAGTGGGTTGGAACTGCCAGGATCGGGCGACAGCCAGAAATATGTAATACACAGTACTGTTGCATCGTTATTTACGGTACGATCCATCTCTTGAGGGGTTCGTCGTTATTTTGTGCCCTGACACGTCAGGCACACCACTGGCAGCACATGTTATGCTACTCCAATATAATATCAATTATTGTATGTTTGGGTACACTACACAATCCAGGGCTCTGTAAGGGGGATTTCCACCCGGGCTTGCGAAACGGGTCGACGCGGGAAATGTTATTCGAACCCGTGAAGGGCTCGTGCTTGGGGCTGAAAATCTTGCTATTAAGCCTTGAGCTTGCAGTCTAAATGCCCAAAATATTGCCCCAAGCGGGGGTGCTCATGGTGCTTCACGCGAAGCGCAAGTGTCACTTTCTTTAATAGCCTTCAACACAAGCCTTTGCCTTTGAAGGGCAAATTCCCGACGAGGACTCTCCGCACGAGGACTTCAGCACGAAGACCGCCAACAACCACGGTGAGGAGCAGCTGCGTGATGGAGTTGGATGTTGGGTATGAGCTTGGCCGTTTCCACGCATGATCAAGAATGGTGTTCACAACCGGACTGCCGCATTTTTTATTGTTAGTTGTAGTCCAGCAATGCTTTATCATAAATTTCATATGCAGTTGAAGCTGCAGCGTTGTGCTCTTCACCCCCAGAGGGCTTGCAAAATGCTGCTGCTGCATACATCAGTTGCAATCAGTGCTATAAAACTATTATGCTAGCCCCCTGAGGGGCTGCCGCAAGCAGCTAAAATGTACAAATTCCAGGCGCTCTGTCTGTTGCTTAGTCAAAGACCATGTCTCACTGGCAAACATAACTGCAGGTAAAACATACGCATTGTAGCATCGCATCTTAACACTCACAGACATGTTCTTCACTAAAGAGGGGAGTCCCCTCTGAGCAAACCTCTGGAGACGGTCTCCGCATCTGAGCAACTCTCTCTGCCTTTGGACTTGCTGATGCGGGCACATACGTCTGCGTCACAAGTGGCGATTGTATCAACAATGCGACCTAGGTACTTGAAGCTAGACACGTAGTTTGCCAAGGCTACCCCTCCTAACAGCTGCACACTTTGCTGACAGGATCGATTGGCTCCTTGTCCGATTGGGGCTAGCAACAGCTAGCAGCCCTGGCTTGGTTGTGATGTACTGCTTTGACTAGTTTAGTATTGTGCTACAGCCCAGAGTGGTTCGGTTTGGTGCAGCATTCAGGCTGTCACCACATTGTAGCAGGATTTGCTGCGCCAGTGCAGCAACACCAGGTGCACTGCTGCGCTGCAAGGTTGTCAAGTGACAAGCACGCACCTGCCTGGTCGCCACGCACAAGATGTTTGTAGTCGTCTCATGTTGCTTTGATCCGTGGTACACAGGCTGTTCAGCGTGAACCCCTTCAACGAGGCTTGACGACAGCCGTTGTTGCCCTTGCAGTGGGTTGGAACTGCCAGGATCGGGCGACAGCCAGAAATATGTAATACACAGTACTGTTGCATCGTTATTTACGGTACGATCCATCTCTTGAGGGGTTCGTCGTTATTTTGTGCCCTGACACGTCAGGCACACCACTGGCAGCACATGTTATGCTACTCCAATATAATATCAATTATTGTATGTTTGGGTACACTACACAATCCAGGGGCTCTGTAAGGGGATTTCCACCCGGGCTTGCGAAACGGGTCGACGCGGGAAATGTTATTCGAACCCGTGAAGGGCTCGTGCTTGGGGCTGAAAATCTTGCTATTAAGCCTTGAGCTTGCAGTCTAAATGCCCAAAATATTGCCCCAAGCGGGGGTGCTCATGGTGCTTCACGCGAAGCGCAAGTGTCACTTTCTTTAATAGCCTTCAACACAAGCCTTTGCCTTTGAAGGGCAAATTCCCGACGAGGACTCTCCGCACGAGGACTTCAGCACGAAGACCGCCAACAACCACGGTGAGGAGCAGCTGCGTGATGGAGTTGGATGTTGGGTATGAGCTTGGCCGTTTCCACGCATGATCAAGAATGGTGTTCACAACCGGACTGCCGCATTTTTTATTGTTAGTTGTAGTCCAGCAATGCTTTATCATAGATTTCATATGCAGTTGAAGCTGCAGCGTTGTGCTCTTCACCCCCAGAGGGCTTGCAAAATGCTGCTGCTGCATACATCAGTTGCAATCAGTGCTATAAAACTATTATGCTAGCCCCCTGAGGGGCTGCCGCAAGCAGCTAAAATGTACAAATTCCAGGCGCTCTGTCTGTTGCTTAGTCAAAGACCATGTCTCACTGGCAAACATAACTGCAGGTAAAACATACGCATTGTAGCATCGCATCTTAACACTCACAGACATGTTCTTCACTAAAGAGGGGAGTCCCCTCTGAGCAAACCTCTGGAGACGGTCTCCGCATCTGAGCAACTCTCTCTGCCTTTGGACTTGCTGATGCGGGCACATACGTCTGCGTCACAAGTGGCGATTGTATCAACAATGCGACCTAGGTACTTGAAGCTAGACACGTAGTTTGCCAAGGCTACCCCTCCTAACAGCTGCACACTTTGCTGACAGGATCGATTGGCTCCTTGTCCGATTGGGGCTAGCAACAGCTAGCAGCCCTGGCTTGGTTGTGATGTACTGCTTTGACTAGTTTAGTATTGTGCTACAGCCCAGAGTGGTTCGGTTTGGTGCAGCATTCAGGCTGTCACCACATTGTAGCAGGATTTGCTGCGCCAGTGCAGCAACACCAGGTGCACTGCTGCGCTGCAAGGTTGTCAAGTGACAAGCACGCACCTGCCTGGTCGCCACGCACAAGATGTTTGTAGTCGTCTCATGTTGCTTTGATCCGTGGTACACAGGCTGTTCAGCGTGAACCCCTTCAACGAGGCTTGACGACAGCCGTTGTTGCCCTTGCAGTGGGTTGGAACTGCCAGGATCGGGCGACAGCCAGAAATATGTAATACACAGTACTGTTGCATCGTTATTTACGGTACGATCCATCTCTTGAGGGGTTCGTCGTTATTTTGTGCCCTGACACGTCAGGCACACCACTGGCAGCACATGTTATGCTACTCCAATATAATATCAATTATTGTATGTTTGGGTACACTACACAATCCAGGGGCTCTGTAAGGGGGATTTCCACCCGGGCTTGCGAAACGGGTCGACGCGGGAAATGTTATTCGAACCCGTGAAGGGCTCGTGCTTGGGGCTGAAAATCTTGCTATTAAGCCTTGAGCTTGCAGTCTAAATGCCCAAAATATTGCCCCAAGCGGGGGTGCTCATGGTGCTTCACGCGAAGCGCAAGTGTCACTTTCTTTAATAGCCTTCAACACAAGCCTTTGCCTTTGAAGGGCAAATTCCCGACGAGGACTCTCCGCACGAGGACTTCAGCACGAAGACCGCCAACAACCACGGTGAGGAGCAGCTGCGTGATGGAGTTGGATGTTGGGTATGAGCTTGGCCGTTTCCACGCATGATCAAGAATGGTGTTCACAACCGGACTGCCGCATTTTTTATTGTTAGTTGTAGTCCAGCAATGCTTTATCATAAATTTCATATGCAGTTGAAGCTGCAGCGTTGTGCTCTTCACCCCCAGAGGGCTTGCAAAATGCTGCTGCTGCATACATCAGTTGCAATCAGTGCTATAAAACTATTATGCTAGCCCCCTGAGGGGCTGCCGCAAGCAGCTAAAATGTACAAATTCCAGGCGCTCTGTCTGTTGCTTAGTCAAAGACCATGTCTCACTGGCAAACATAACTGCAGGTAAAACATACGCATTGTAGCATCGCATCTTAACACTCACAGACATGTTCTTCACTAAAGAGGGGAGTCCCCTCTGAGCAAACCTCTGGAGACGGTCTCCGCATCTGAGCAACTCTCTCTGCCTTTGGACTTGCTGATGCGGGCACATACGTCTGCGTCACAAGTGGCGATTGTATCAACAATGCGACCTAGGTACTTGAAGCTAGACACGTAGTTTGCCAAGGCTACCCCTCCTAACAGCTGCACACTTTGCTGACAGGATCGATTGGCTCCTTGTCCGATTGGGGCTAGCAACAGCTAGCAGCCCTGGCTTGGTTGTGATGTACTGCTTTGACTAGTTTAGTATTGTGCTACAGCCCAGAGTGGTTCGGTTTGGTGCAGCATTCAGTGCTGCACAGTGATGTTCTTAGGGGTTCCTGGAATGATTTAGTGAAGTCGATCAGCGATCATCTGATGATGTTCTGGTGATGTTGTTCACGTGAGTTATGTTATTGGAGAGTGACATTGATCAGTGGTGTTGGCAGCGCCATTTGGGTGCTGCCTGTGGGCGTGCGAAGGCACGCCGAGAATCGCACATGTTGGGAGATCTTGCAGCAGTAAGACACAAGCACATTGCAGATACCTTTGTGCAGCACATGCGTGTAACTGTGTCGCCTTAGCTGTTCAGTTGGCAGTAACAAGGTTAGTAGTGTTCGGCTGCAGCAACAGCTGCGCAGCCGTATGGAAGCATTGTTTGGTGTGGGCTACAGTCAGCCTTGGCGCCTATCAGTCAATCGCTGATATGTTACGTCATTGCGGCGGAGGACCATCAGAAGAGGGCCCCTCTTCCCGGGTGCCAGAGCAAACAACAGAGTCTGTTTTGCTGGCATGAATACGCATGCCCATTTTGCTGCAAATATCATCCACAATCTTGAGCGTGCAGTCAAGCTCTTCCTGACAGCAACTCATGAGCACTGTATCATCTGCATACAACAATGTGGCCATGGAAAGGGTGAACAAGCAGGAACCCGCACCTGTTGGCCGTTGGAGCAGCTCACCATTTGCATGGTAAGACAGATGCACACACAGCCCTCTGGCATTGCTGCCTGCGCCTGCCTGACTGCACAGTCAAAGAACACGTTGAACAGCAAAGGAGCAATGACGCACCCCTGTTGCACTATTATGCCGGCGACTGTCACAGTAGTACTGGTTTGCTGCTGCAAGGCCATACGTTCAAGCATTCCGCTGGATCGCCGTGCTCAGAAGTTTTTTGCTGGCTTTATGTGCTATGAACAGTGGTACGGTAGGGTTGTCAAGGCAGAGGGCGGCCTTGTCGAGCTGTTGCTCCAGTTGCTGTTGCACAAAACATTTTGTTCTGGTGTTCTGGTGCAAGGATATTGTAAAAAATTAGTAAGTCTCTGCTTTACTTGCTTACCGGGTTAAATAACAGTCGCTGTGACCGATTATTAACGATCGTCGTCGTCACGTTGTTTCACCAACAGGCGAGCATCGTACTCCAGTGGTGGTGAAGCTGCTGAGCTGAACACGATCAGAAGAAATCGCATGAAACTAGCTGCGTGGGTGTTCACGAACGTCTCTGAGGCATCCGCGAAACAAACCGGCCCTGCCACTCAACTCTGCAGATGGCCCCGCGCGGCTGACTAGCACCTCAAGCCACGATCAGCTTGTGTTCCTATCGCCACAGGTACTTTCGCCTGACACAGATAAAGGCAGCAGTCGCAGCAGCAACACATGCGCTGACCTGCAGGTCAAGCTTGCCTTGCAAGGCAATTGCAGCGAGATGCTTTTGTATCCCAACATCTGTCATGACAGTGGTGACCACCACTTGATCAGTGACTTGATAGGTGTCGATAAGCAAGACATCTGGCTTATCCTGGCGGCAGTGTGACTCACATTACCCTGCTCTTGCCTTAGGAGGAAGACGCAACAGCATCAGCATCCACAACTGCACCAGTGGCACCAGCAGGACCATTGCTACAACAGACAACTCCATTGCGCCCTCAATGCAGTCATCACTCAAGGACATGCAGGCGCAAACAAGCTTGACACGCTGCAGCTCATGCATCCTGGTGTACTTGCTCCTTTGGACAACATATATGTGCCCAGTGTGCCGTGCGGACTTATGTTGCGCCGCCAAAAAAAAGCAATATGGTGAGCGGCATGGACCAAGCTTACCGGCAGACAACAGGATGGATGGCCCAGTGCTGAACCTGCTGCAGTTTGCAGCAGTAATGCAGTTTTTGGTTTCTGTTGTGCTGCAACTTGCACAAACCGTTGGCAACATGCTGACCAACTGCATCACATGGCAGCTGCGACTCTGCAGCATGCCTAACTTTGTCAGTGGCAGCCACACTAGAAGCTGCTCCATGTAGCATATCAAAGGGGTGGTGGCTGCCATTTATCGTTGGTTATGGTAGCGCATGTAGGTTGGGTGAACCAGATGTCTACGTGCCACTACATCATCTGGCAGTGTTGAACGACTTGATGCTGGAATACAGTCGATAGCGAGATCGTGTTTTTATGCAGGCAGGCACTATGTTATCTCTGGTTCCATGCAGGCAGACTGATGAGATACACGCCATTGCATTGCCGGCACCATCACTCCCAGCAGCCCTTTTCACTGTTAGACGATAAGTAGCATAGCCTGCCTGATTGAGCTGCCTATGCGCCGTGATACTATCATCCACCAGGTTGCTCATGCAGGTTTTCTTGCTGAACCTGTTATTTGCCGTAGAATGCGACAGGGCACCCAAACTAGCTCTGGCCAACGGCGGTATCTGGGCGTCCACTCAAACAAACCACGGGTGAGTGGCGGGCAAGTACAAAATGGCTGGTATTGGATGTGACCCCACCATGTGGTTGTACCATGGGCAATCTGTGAGTGAGCATTTGATGCGCTTTTGGAACTGGGATGGCTATATGCCATGTGTTAATACACAACTGCATCAAGAGGATGAACAAGGGGATGAGTTTCCACATGACAGCTTGCAGCCACCTCCTGATCATGCACGTGTGCGTTTGCACCATGTGATGCCGTCCACATGTATGTCATCATCATCATATTATGCCAACATGTACATTGTGAATTGTTTGTGCAATTGCTTGCAGGGACACCCTGGCTTCACGTTGCCCTGGGGGTCTTTCAGGACCATACGTCACGTGCGTTGGTAAAACAAAAAGGGAAAATTCAAACCCCGACGATCCCATGTATGCTGGGCCATACGGTTCCCCCTGCCCCACGCAATTCAGCTGTAAGTCTTTCATTGGCAGCACCTTGATACGACGTTGACATCATGTCCCGTGATGCGTATGATAAGCCAGCATGTGCAACAACTACAGCAGCACATTGCTTCATGCACAGCACCACATTAACACTAGTCTTCGATTTCCACCCTTTGCCCACAAATCAAGCATATACATGGATCACAGGGTTTGCTGCTACTGCATGCTGGTGGACGCCCTGCTCCGCTAATCTGGTCTGATCTGCATCGGTCATTCTTTAACGCCTGCTATGTCTAACAATTTATATGATTAGCAGGAGTTCAGCGAAGCCATCTTGGGCTGGTGTTGCAGTGCCATGCATATGCCTGACAGAGCATGTGCCACACTTTATGGTGTAGCAGGCACACCAGCTTGTGAGCTTCCACATGCACATGTACAAATATAATGATCGAGACATACGTGTTTTCTTCATGTGCTCCACCAGTGCATTTGCTCAGGAAATGGTCAGTGGATTGTCACACCTCTGACGTTTGCCTGTCTTGCTGCCTTTTGCCTCTGGTACAATGCACCTCATGCCACTGCCTGCAGCTTCTTGCCTCACCAACGCTGAACGGACGGCAGATGGAAACTGCCGTTGCAAGGGAGGTTTTGAGAGCATCGTAGACCCAACTACTGGAGAACTGTCTGCATGCGAAGGTGCACGCAACCCCTAAATGCACGGTTGGTATAGTCTGCAAATGATCATGGTCAGCTGGCTTAGCTCCCCTGCATATGTGACCCTGTACATGCACAGGCATGTGACATATAACAATGGACGTACCTCCCAAGTGACAGCCTGCATATGCACTGCAATCAAGCCTTACAGCTGACATTGCTCTCTAACTGCTACAGTCCGGTTGCACTGCACAGCTTACAACTTGGCGCATTCTGCTCACCTATCGCCCATGCAGCCTGCACTGGCAATACCTACAGCCTGCCTGGCGCATCCAACTGCACCGCCTGCCCTGGGAGTGGCGGGCCTGCCGCCTCCAGCCCGGACAGCACAAGAACCGCGTGCCGCTGCCCGGATGGGTCAATCACCCAGCCTGGCACCTCATGGCCGGCTGGTAACCTGGCCTGCCAGCTATGCCCCGCAGGAACTTTTGCTGCTTCAGGCTCCAGCACGTGCCAGCCGTGCAGGGGCTACTACCAGTATAGCACTGCAGGCGCAGGCAGCTGCTCCACATGTGAGCCGCTCAGCCCCCAACTATGATAGCAGTGCACTGTACAATGTCATGCAGGCAGGCTGTAGTGCATGCTTTGCAGCAACTACATCAGCATGCATATGCGACAGCACACCAAGTGAGGCCGTGCTAGTGACAGCATTACTGAATCTGTTCTACAACTAACTTCAAAGATCCACGTGTGTTCCTGTGCGATAATTCACCCTGAGCGGAATGCCAGCTCGCTGGGCTAGTGTCTGAGGCAGGTTCAGTCATGTACTATCGTATTGTATTGCATTGAACAGGGCAGGTCCTGAAGGAAAAAGCTATGCCAAAGCTGACAACACCGGCTGCGTGTGCAACCCTGGGTGCACACAATCTGGCAGCGGGCCAACTCCCACCTGCTCGTGCCCATGTAAGTTTGCAGGGTGATGATGCAGTCAGTCATGCAGCCAGGCATCTGCCATCTTTGTTTGCCCTGGACTATGTCTTGTCAGCATGAGTCAAGTGCAGTGATCGCATGACACCCTGATGGTATCGCTTGCCACAACTGCCAATGTTCCTGCACCACTCAACTGCCATTCAGTGCAGGTGTCGTTCACATAAGCAGACCTGAACAGCGCAGCAGTCCTTAAGACAGTGGTTTCAGCAGGCTCTGTTGTCCAGCGCTGTGATGCGATATTATGCGTGATCCTATGCTGCTTGCAGCCGACTGTTCTACTGACTCTCAAGGTGACAAGTTGGAGTACAGAATTGACCAGTGCCAGTGCAAGGCTGGGTTCAAAACAAACATCCCACAACGTAGACTGCAGGACGTTTCTTTCTTCTGCAGCGGTGAGTAGCCAATCAGGGGCATTCCCAGCGTGCAGCACGACCACCCTAACAGTGGTGCATTGTTTTCGTGTAAGCTGCTGCGGCACAATATTGCTGCGTTTGACATGAACTGCAGCAGAGCGCAATCACCGCTGCTTGCAGCTGAGCATATGATGATGCTCCTCCATGAGGCTGCACGTGAACAACGCATGGTGCTGTGGCCTGGCTCTAAGGCATTAAGTACATGGCTGTGCGACACGTGTACTGCGCTACACGTGTACAGCGCTACACGTGTACTGCGCTACACGTGTACTGCGCTACACGTGTACTGCGCTGCACGTGGGTTTGCACGCAACATCTGCATAAGTCGAGGAAGGTTCATGTCCTTTGAGGTACGCCTAAGTACATGTAGTTTGTGCACTGCTGATCTGCCGTCTGCTGCTGCGCCGTCTCCCCCACCTCCCCTCCCTCCACTCCATGCACACACTGCCTGCTGCACCCCGCCCCTTCACAGACACCGCCTGCGACGGCGACTCTGAATATACACACGGTGGTGATACCAACTGCCGGATGTGCCCTGATCGCTCCCTGGCATTGACCTCAAAAGACAACTGCATGTGCAAAGCCGGCTATGTCCCCAAAGTCGGCACCTCCTCGCGGGACAAGACACTTGAATGCCTTGCGTGTGCAGCTGGCAAGTTTGCCTCAGCAGGAGACACCACCTGCTCACCCTGCACTGGCAACACCTACAGTGACGCAGGAGCGGGAAGGTGTGAGGCGTGCCCTGCAGGCACCCAGGCCAATGCCGGCAAGACTGACTGCACCTGCACTGGCAGCAGCTGCACCAAAAGAGGCAGCGGCTGGGCAACCATATGCACGTGCTCCGCTGTGACAAGTACCCAAGGTGAGCTAGCTGGGTTGCTGCCGGTGTACGCCAGAGCTGACTAACGACTGCTCATCCTGATCATCATGAGTCTGTCCAACCAAGGTTCTCAAACATAATTCAAGCACGTTTTGCAGCTGCCATGCACTCCTTAATTTGCGGCTTTGCTCATAGTGCGCGTGTCAAACATCCAGTGCATCTCAATGCTCATCACCTTCACGCATCATGCAATGTTTGTTGCTTTGCTGCAAGCAGGCCGGAAGTTGCAGAGCTTCTCTGACATGACAGAAGGGGGCTCCTCTGATCTAGACCCCCGCAGCAAGGCGATGACGCCACTCCTGACAACCACCAGCTTGCTGCGCGAGGCAGCAGTCGCCTCTAATGACGCTAGGCCTGCGGATCCCTTGGGCTCAAAACAAGAGCGCCTGGCATCTCTGTCCATCAAACCCACCTTCAGCATCGATGGAAAGCTAGCGGCGGTGCTGCCAGTGCAGGTGGTGTGGACAGACTGGGAAGGCCATGACGCAGTAGACGTGGCCGCATGCCTGTCTGGTGCGCTGCTGAAATCCAGCAATGTGTCACTTCTGGTGTCACCAGCTATTCAGGAGACTGCCGCCAGCCTTGGTAGTGTACTGGCTGGGGACCTGCTGCCGAAGCTGCTGCCAGGGGGCGGCAGTGCTGCTGTTTTCACGTCATCTATGTACAGAAGCGGCCCCAGATTGTCTGCTCGCGAGCTGAAGACAGCGCTGTCCCAGCATTACCCAACTTTGCTGCAGCTGCCCAGCTGCCTGTATGTTCCAATGGCAGCAGCACAGTGTGTGCGTGCAACACTGCACAACATTACGGGAATGGTCACCGGCACTGCCAACCAAGTGGAGGGGGGGCTGTATGAGTTCAAGGATGATTTCACGTCCATGGCTGAGGTTGCAATTGTTGTTGATCAGGTGGTGAATAAGAAGTATCCCGAGTTGTGTGCCGGCATCCAGGGCAGCAGCTTCAGGCTGCGCTTTGCTGGCTTTGCTGGGGCCTCGAGCCTGTCAAGTATTACCCCTGACCACATTTGGGTGTACATGGCTGTGGAACAAGCTGTTGGCATGTGCGACGATGCACCGCCAGCCTAGTCAGGTGGCTGTATGCTGCTTGCCCTCAGAGGGTTGTGGCAGCGCAGCCAGTTACAAGCGTTCACATTGCATCCATTGCAGGTGGCAAACATGCACCCATGCAACTTCACCCTTGTATGAGAGCGAGAGCCACAACAGAGTCTGCGGGCATGTTTGTCGTGAACTGGCAGTGAGCGCTGCCCCACACGTACAAGCACTTGTTGTCTGCCCCTGCGTGTCGTCAGCAAGTGCCACGCCGTGCAGACTCCAGGAGTGCTGCAGGCAGGGCGAGCAGCTGCTGATGTGTGAGGCATTCAATGCAAGTTGCAGGCAATTGGCTGGACCCACTTGTGGCCTGTGCTTATAGCAGCCTGACACCTGGTTTATGTCATCGCAATAAAATGCTGGTGTGCTGCCCTGAGAATGCTTTGAAAGGTAACCAGCGGTTTTGCCCTGGCTGTTGGCTTTGTGGTCGAGCCAATCTGCACATGTAGCACATGCTTGCATGTTGGGTACCCAGAATGTCCCCTGCATTAGCTCAATGTCAATGCATGCCGCTGCCTGTGTGTAAGGACATTGTATTGAGGGCATGCTTCAAAATCATGATTGACATCTCGTAAATCAGTTACGTGTACGGCCCGCCACTTGAGGTGCATGCTACATGCGGCAGCCCATGAGTTGCTTGGTGTGAGGGCTAGCAGATGGTGTCCAACTTATGGGTTACGGGGTGTTAAAGATGTACCACTTTTCACTATTTGGCATACATGTTGAAAGCAGAAGTGCGGTGTTCTGAGGGCGTATGCTGTGGATAGCAATGCTCGCACTAGGCTTGGAGGTGCCACATAGTCTGCACAAACTAAAATGGGTTGTGTCATTGTTGATCCAGGTTACTGGAGTTGGGGTTCAATGTGTGGCGTGTTGCATACACGCACATGATCCTCATTTGGTGGTTCTTCACCATGTACAAATTGGGGTCACCTTGCTGGTATCCACCACAGGCAATAATTGCTCCAATGGCATATGCACAGACTACATAAGCAATTGGGCATCTGCAATGTTCCCCAAGGTTGTTCCTGCCTGTGGCAAGTGGTAATGTCACCACGGGGGCTTCAAAGTAAATGGCAACCTCTGGCCGTGCTGCTGCAGTTTGGGGGGCGTGGCCTGACGTGCTGTACATGACAAACGCTTCTCCTGTGTGTGGACACGTTGTTACTTCTGTGGTGCACGCACAGCTTGGGAAATGGCACTCATGACACAAGCATAATATGACTTGCTGTGCTTCACTGCTGGGTTACACTGTTGCTAATTTTGCTGACGACGATACCTTGTTCAAATGCATGGGTAACATGTGAAAGAATTAACGAACGGAGTCAAACGCCTCCTGCAACATGTATAAGTGCTCATACCAGGATCAATCCTGATATCAGCTTTGCTAGACAGCAAATGCACAGCAAAATGCTCAATGGCGTGTAAACTTTGCTCTGCACTTGCAGGGGTTAGTATAGTATATTGGTCACAAGCTGCAGCACTGACGCAGACATGGCTTGCTTGCACGCACAGCATTTCAGTCGGTCGCCCCTTTCCATCTCAAATGTGCTGCTTCCGGCAAGCACTACTGCACACCTACTTTATAACGTTGCTGACACCGCTGATGACAAGCAGAAATCAGCATGACCAGTTACCGACTTACCGAATTACCGAATTACCAAAGTAGGGCCACTGGCCCACCCGCAAAGGAGCCAAACAAGGCTCATGGGGTCCACAAAACTCAAAAGAAGACCATCGTTACAAAAGCCGCCAAGCTTGAGTCAGGGACGCCAGCTCTTCTGCGTCCAAAAATCACCGGGTACACAGCTGCGCACGCACGCACTTGACCCCCGGAATATTCAACTGAGATCAAGCAGAAGTTCAAGCAGAAGTTTGCTGAACCGGCGGCGGACAAGCACAGTGTTGTCAGTGTGAGATGTTGGCATAATATGTAATGAGCAGCAGCACTGTGACCTAGCAGAGAAGCAAAGCATGGAAAAGCAAAGTCGCAAAGCACAATACTACTAGTATGTGAAAGGCATCAGCACCGCATGCTGTACAGCGGCTCGTTTGCATGCCTGCGGCACACGAAGCTGGGCAGACAGTACAGGCAGTGGGTGTGCAATAAAACATGTGTCAGATATTTTGGTGATGCCAGCCAGTGGCCAATGCTGACATGATGATATTATCATCAATGAAATATGGCCACAGTACAATTAACCCTTGGTAACCCTTAGTAGTCTTCTTTTGAGTTTTGTGGACCCCATGAGCCTTGTTTGGCTCCTTTGCGGGTGGGCCGGTGGCCCTACTTTGGTAATTCGGTAATTCGGTAACCCCTTAAGGGGTTACCGAATTACCAAGCTTGGTAACCTCAAAAAAGTTCTGGCCACACCCAGCTGATGAGGGCACCGTTGACGCACATCTCTGGCACACTGGCACACGATCGTAGTTGACTGCTGTGATAGCGCCTGCTTTGGCAAACCTCAACCTAAGGTTTGACTGACATTCTGCACTAAGGTGACCCCCGGGCCCGGGCCAGTTCACCCTGCAAGGCGACATGAACCCACGTACAACAGCAATACAGCCCAACTGTGACAACCTCTTATCCCCCATCATCATCACCATATTACCCATTCAAGCCATAGCATCAGCGCCATCGGCCCCGCTTCGTCTTATACCCCATCACAGGATCGTTGGCTGAGCTCTAATATGGCAGTTAGCATTTGCCGGGTTTGCAGGTGCGTGTTTTCACCATCTTCGTTTTTCAAGTCCAGCAGCTGATAACTGCTACATGAACGTCCAACCTTTGACAGGCAATCATCACTGGTATGCGGGCTCATATCTCATACATAGCAAGAAAGATGCTGTACATGACGATGCAGTTTTTCACGTAACATCAGCATGCTGTAGCCGTACAACCTCATGCGCTGGATGTTTGTGGGATGGAAGCCCGCAGGATGCAACCTCGCATGCGTGAAGTACTGCTACCCGTAAGCACACAAGTAATGATAGGGTGCGTGGAGGCGCGTAAGGTCTCCTTACCGTCACACACGCCCCCTTCCTTAACTTATG
The DNA here is from genome assembly GCA_014080715.1 of Scenedesmus sp. NREL 46B-D3. Lineage (NCBI taxonomy): Eukaryota > Viridiplantae > Chlorophyta > Chlorophyceae > Sphaeropleales > Scenedesmaceae > Scenedesmus > Scenedesmus sp. NREL 46B-D3. The sequence continues at coordinate 192,037 of JACERP010000077.1, read as the reverse complement.
CAATTGTTGAGTATGAACACACCACGCGTAGCCCATGCATACATTCAGCACACAAGTGATAGAAAACCTGAATTGATCCTACTTGGCAATTTGGGACTGGTTGCTTTTATCAATGCGCCTGACATGCTGAGTCCCGCGCTGTTTCTGATCACAGGTTGTTTGCTTTCCGCGGCTGTGCGCACAGCCACCACGTGGTGCGCACAGCCACCACGTGCACGTGACAGCCACGCATGCGCCGTTACACGCTAGTGCAGGCCACATGCAGTCAAGGTGTGTCACTGGCAAATGCATGCGTTGCAGCTGCATGATTGACAAATATCACATCTTGCTTATCATTAGTGTGGAGGCGGGTAGTGCGGTTGTACAGCAGCAGGAGCAGCAGCAACCGCAGGCTCAACGCAGCTGCACGATTTCACCTAGTCGCCATAACCAAAATACTTATAACCATACTAGAGAATCATCATAATGGTACCCAGGCTGCCAAGACTGGTGGAACGCTTGAACCATTTGCTGCTGCGCGAAGAAGCAGAGAGGGTCGTAACCAGAGACGCGACAGAAATTATACATATCAAATAATATGTTTATCGGGTGCTATGTACGCTATACAATCACCCCACACCCTCGATGCCTCTCGTCTGCACTTTGGTATAAGGCATTCCTGCCTTCACCTTGATCACCTGGCGACAAAACGTCAACCTAGTAACTAATGTGTGTCGTATCTTTAATAGCGCACGAACTCCGCTCTCAATCCCTCTTGTTGAGGACGACCCGTCCATTTGTTGCTCGCCCCACCGTCTGGCCTGCCATACCAACATCCACATTGACCTCGATAGGTGTTATTTTTGATGAACGTACTGGCTGCGAAGTTTTGATGATCTTTCATGCTTGAAGCCAAAGGGCAAGTACTAGCCATGGCTCGCAGAGAATGGCTTGCAGTTCTTGCCGTCCTCGCTATCAGCCACGCGCACTTAGCGGCAACTGTCGGTGAGCCCGGCGAAGCTACTGATCTGCATTTGGGAGGGTGTCTGACAGACCCTTAGCGAGAACTGCGCGCTGCTGTGGCAAACGAGCTTAAGCTTCAGATGAACTGCAAGCTGTACTGCTGGAGTTGCACCACAGCCTTCATGCGTGCACTGGGAGAGCTGCTACAGCAATAACAGCAGCAGCACGAGCACTGTGATTATGCTGCTACACAGAGCTCCTGTCACCTGTCGCAGGCCTGCACTAAGTATGTTTAACTGCAGCTGCGCAGCTGTCTGGCAGGGCACGCTGTCAGCATCTGTATTGCTGTGCATATGTTTGATGCTGCACATATGGTCAATCATGTCAGGGTGCTACTGATTACCAGTATACATCCGCCTGCGCTGATCTTGCCTGCTGCAACTGCAGCCGTGCGGCCCCAAGCTGCCATTGCAGAGTGCTCTGCCAGCCTCGCAGACATCACCTGGCTGGAAAACATTAGCCCATCCTACTGCTCAAACACCCAAAACCCCAACCTCGTAGCAGAGTTCAACGTCTTTACTACACTTGGGTCAGGCCTGATCCCTGCGGCTGGCACTTTTCCGCAGCTGACCAATTCTATCGTAACCGTCACTTTGAGTGACGGCCGGTCGATCACGATCGATCCAACTTTGGAGCTCGCAAGCGGCGGCCTGCAGGCCCTTACCACTGAAAGGGACCGAGCCACAGGTACAGGCATGCACACCAGAGGCAGAACACTATGCCGTTGAGGCATGCCCATGGGCCTGGGTGGCTAAGTCTACTTGCATTGATACTCGCACTGACGACAGAAGCAGCGACACAAGCTATTACTGGGTTTGCTGATTGCACCGTGACCCCTACGTACCCGCAGCAGTTGCTCAATTGCATCTGCATTGCAGTGCACAGTTTGCACGTGTGCTGTATCTTGTGGTGTTTGACTCGTACTGAAGATCGCTGTGAGGGCTCAGGGCTGAGTGCGAGCAGGTGGTGAGTTGCTCTGCAGTAAACAGCTGGCCTAGTTCTGTGGTGCTCTGTGCCGCCCATACAACACAGAGTGGTGCAGTGGACCGCACAGTGTGGTACTAGAATGTACTGATTTCTAGCGCTGGTTTCTAGTGCTGGTTTTGCATTGTACTGGTGTCTAGCGCTGTGCAAGCCTGTTGGAGGGCACTGCGTGCTGTGCATGTGCGGCTGGGATAGCACAATGCGTAGGTTCGGCAGAACTTGGTGATGCGTTGTCCTGCTGGCAGCGCGGAAGCGTGTGCGCTTTGCTGATGAAGCAACAGCATCGTAGAGGCAGTTTGCCTCCATGAGGCCGAGCACCGCTACCCTGTGTGTTGTGTGCTGCAGTCTTTAAATGTTGACTACGACGGCTGTCTCGCATGTAAACAACCTACTCATTCAATCACCCTACACGCACAGCAGCATGCTGCTGTTGTGCTGTGCAGCGTTGTGCACAATTAATGCTGGTAGAGCTGTGCAGACTTGAAGCCTGTGTATTTCTTATAGCAGTGTTCCATATGTTTGTCCTAAAAAACCAACATCAGACAACTGTGTGTGCTGCTGCGCTGTGTTGCAGGCCCCATTGCAGTCAGCAGCTTGGTCACCTTCAGCCTCTTTGGACTGTCCGAGCCAGCAGAATGGCCTGTAGATGCCCAGTGGTGAGCAACAGCCCACGGCCTGGATGCGTTGCAGCAGCCCACAGAGCACCATGCACATGCTGCTGGACAACTGATGCAGCATAGCGGCGTGCATAAGATGTGCAAGCAAATTGAGCAGGGGCAACAGGCTCAAAGCTGCTGTCCAGATGCCTTTTCTGTGCACAGACATCCTGAGCAGGCTCATGCGCCCAGCCCCTCTGCTGTTAATGATTTGCATCAAACTTCACACGACCCGGCGCACATGCCACAGGATGCTGACCTCAAGCATGTACTTACAATCAGGCCAACAACCTGCGCTGCATGGTGACGCTGCCTGCCATCATGCGTGCATACACAGGCCGCCCACGACACCCGTCACGTTGACTTTCCAGCCACTCAACAGCGTCTGCGCCAACCCCACGCCCTTGGTCTACTCTTTCACACCACAGTCGGTCAACCCCACCGCTATGTAAGCTGGAAGGGCTTGAACATTGCAAGCACGCTGTGCACTTCACTGTGATGGCTCAGCTGCTGGCCCTGCTGCCAGCTGCAGTGCATGCATAGTGCAGGGCAGCCATGCCGCACATCACTGTGCTGGCAGTGCACCGCATGCCTGCAGACCAGCCCCACGGTAGCGGTAGTACTGGTGGTGCTTCAACATATGCTGTTTCCAGCAGTGCACGTTTTGGAGGCCGGCGCGCCTGCGTGGGTGGAGGTCAATGCACTCTCACACACCTTGGCCGGCAATGCACAACACCTGAGATTCACGTGCAACAATATTTTGTCTGGCTGTGTCTCCTGCAACCATTCAGACCCACACTAACAGTCAGCAATGGCCCAGCAGTTGCCTACTGCCGTGAGTCCAAGGAGCTGTGGGCTGTGTTTCCCTACACCAGCGCGTACGTGTCCAATGTTTTTGACTCGGTGACGGCAAAAGCCTTCACTGGGCTAAACGCGAATGAACTCATGCCTGACGTGGACTGCACTGAGTATCACCAGGGTGAGCAGTGCTGCTGAACACGTGGCCGCACAGTGGCAGTTGCGCTATGTGACTGCAACAGGTTGCCGACTGGCCTGGTGCATCGCTGCACTAGGGTGCTTGCTGTGCCACACAGGCGGCTTGTCGCCTTGTCGCGTTGGATACGCGGCTTGTTGCTTTGCTATGTCACTACTTCTGTCACCTGGTCTGCCTGAAGCCAAGTGTGCCAGCCTGACGTTTGCTGAGCAGCTGGGCAGCCCTCAGGCTGCTGAGTACAAAGGTGCTGCTGCTCTTGAGCTGCCTGCAGGGCCTGAGCTGATCACCAGATTGAGTGGTCCTGTGAGGCTAGTTACAGCCTTGCGGGTGTGCACGCATGTCAGCTGCTTCATCATTTCGAGGGCAGAGATACAGCGATCAAGTTGCTTCTGCGGCGTTGCGCTCACCAATAGACGGATATCTACGAGTTCTGTTTCTGCACTGCTGCCTGCGCACTGCAGATGTTGTGCTAAAGACAATCCGTGTGGTCTGTAGGCCCAGCCCATCTGCTGGTGTGACGCCCGGTGAGGCCCCTGCCTGCCCATGCTCCCCTCATTGCTGTTGCTCCTGTGTACACGCTCAGAGCAGGGATGTGTAGGTATGCACCAGAGCATGACATGCGGGGAGGGGGACGGAGGTGCGCGGGACTCTGCTCCACATTGCTGCCGCTGCAGCCTCGGCAGTAGCAGCAACCTGCCATAAGCAGTGCGGTCGCAGGTCGAGTAAAGCTTCTGTGCTGGACATGAATGCATGCGGCTGACTTGAGCGTGACAATTGTTTGGTTGCAGCGACGACATTCGCTGATGTCACTGACACCATCACGGCAGTCGAGATGGTGGTGCAAGGCAGGACTCTGGGCATCTGCAGCAGTGTTGCGACCCTTGGTGATGGGCCGGCAAGCGTTCCTGTCACCATGCTCTCGCCTTCCTCTGGCGGCAGCACACCAATCAAGTTTGACATTGGCAGCAACTTTGACGTATCAGACCCGCAGTGCTCAACAACTGCGGCGGGTGAAATCACTGCAAAGTTCAATGTCATCAATCAAGATTTGGATAACCTGGAGCTGATTGCAGTGACAGACAGCGGCCACCCTTGCACAGTCGATGGTGAGCATTATGTCCATGTGTTCAACAGCGATGCAGCTGCTACAGAGGTCCCTGCAGCAAGTCCTGCCACATGTGGTGGCCACGCACTCATGAAACACTGCAGTCGCGCGTGGTGGTTGCTCACCAGTTCATTGCGCTTCAAATAGCGACTGTGAGCAGGTGTGGCGTAATTTGGTATTTCACGCTGTGTTGCTGCTACAGTCTAAAAGCAGGCTCCACTTGACAGCCAGCAAGTGCGACTGCAAGTTGAGCAGCAGCGGTGCTGGCACATCATTTTTGTCTTATGCTCCTCTGCTTTTGTGCTGCCATGCAGGATCCTCTGCACTGGCTATGACACAGCTTCCCTTTTCAAGGGATGTGACTGCAGTCTGTACGGGTGTTAGCAGCAGCCCCATCAGCAGCGGGGTGCACGCAGTGACTCTGCAGGCCAGGTAAACCCACTGCATTGCTGTGAGCCCTTGGCGCTGCCGTTGTGCAATGACATTGTTGCATGTAAAGTGTTGGCATTCTACATAGGACGCTTCTGCAGTACCCATCCAAGATGCCTGCAAGCAGCTGCTGATGTTGCTTTCTCGCTGCAGGCTCTCACCAGCTGCAGCACCTACTGCTATGCCAGCTCGCAGACCGTCAACGGAGTTCTGTCAATGCCTGCACGGTGCTTTTTTGCCCTCCACATGCACAATGGTGACACGCCAGTACGCTGTTTCGCAGGTACTCAGAAGCTGGCGCCAGCTGCATTGTTGGTGACAGCCTTGGCCTGTTGGTGACCAAGGAGCCTCGTGCACGGCTCACACTGGTGCCCGCTGGGCCAACAGCTGTCTTCAATGACAACAACGTCAGACAGCTGACTGCTACTTTTCGCCTCACCACATTCCTGGCCTTTACCAGTGTTGCACTGGCTGCCAGCGACCCTGCAGCTGGGGCGTTAAGCTGCACTGCTTCACCAAGTAAGCTAACGATGTGCGCTAACATTAAGGGCAGCCTGTACGCAACATGGCCCTTGTGTGTTGTGTGCATGCCGTATGCACGGATTGCCAGTGCATGTCCTGCCTGTGTTCTGTGCTTTGCAGCACCTGAGCAGAGGTGGGCCTTCAGCACTGCCATTGAGTACTGGGCTCTTGTCATTGCAACTGTTGTGCATGAACTGTGAGCTTTGTTGAGTATCTGTGCTGCTGCTGCTGCTGCTGCTGCTGCTGCTGCTTGATCAGCTCAAGTTGCAACCCTGCAAGTCAGTGGGGCTGTCATCACCGCCACCTGCACTTCCAATTCAGACCTTGCGGATGGCGCGTACGCCATCAAGTTGGATGCCACCAGCAGCGACAAGTGCACCAACAGTGACCCTGTGACTGCCGCCGCCACCGTCACCCAGACGCTCACCAGCGCAAGCTCAAGTGTGGATGTCAGTGCGTCGACAAACACAGCTGTTTGCCCAGGTGCTGCATCGCTCACCTACAGATTCACTTACACAGGCAACAACGTGCTGAACTTGCCCGTCCAGCTGAGGGCGACACTGCCTGGTGCAGCGTGCAGCGTCAGCCCTGCAGGTGCGGCACCGGCAGCACCGATGCATGCTTCCCGCAAGACTTTCCCCTGCTCCCTTTGGGACTGAACTACACCGCTTGCAAAACTGGAGGAATGCCTTGCTGCCAAAATACAGGCGTCAAAATCCTGCTGGCAGTGATGTACAGCACGTGGTGTCGGATGTGCTGCATAGCTGCAGCGGCAGACATGTGTCACATGCAACTGCTTGTTACTGCTGCTGCCCTCTTCCAATGACAGCCATGGTGATGAAAGTTCAGCATTGTGTCCCACACATGCTTGCTCCTCTGCAAATGTGTGTGCACGCGTCATGTGCGTGCACACGTGCCTGTATGTGTGTGTGAAGGTCGGCGTTTGGGCGTGCATTGTGCCTGCCTTGAAACAATGCAGCCCATTATGATGAGTGCACTGAGTTTGTGCACAATTGCTGTGCCTGTTTGCTTGTGCAGAGGCCCTGACCGGTTCCAGGAGCAATGTTGTCATCACTGCCAGGTGCAACCTGGTCAGTGGCCAGTCATTCCCTGCTGGCACCTACAGCGCAACACTGGTTGCCTCGCTTGCAGGGCCTGCCCTGTCTGACACAGCAACAGGCACCGTGACAGTCACCTGCGGCGCAGCAGGTTGCTCTGCGCTGCAGGCGTGTGGAGGCGGCGTCGTACCTGTCATACCCGACGCCTCATTCGCTCTGCAATGTCCCAAGTTGCCATCACAGGTTGCTCTAGGAGACACCCTGGTCTTGGTGTTCCCGGTCGCAGCTACTGGCAACGTTGCTGCGACAAGCCTGACACTCACAGACAAGCTGGGTGCTGGCCTCGAGTTTGTTGTTGCGCTCGTGGACAATGGTGAGTTCACTTGCAGACTTTTTTTCTGTCGTGCAACCTGCAGCGTACCGCAGCACACATGCTCTGTATCTCTGCGTGGCCCAGCATTGGTGCACCTGCATGCTGATGCAGGGCCAGACATTCAGCCACGACTTGCTGCAAGGTTCTTCTCTCGTCGCACTGTGTGTGCGGTTGCCGCCTCATACGCGCTGCAGCTGGCTTGTCTTGGCACTCTGCCTGTGCTGCTCATCCAGCTTCTTTTCATTTGCTGCTGTGTACTCCTGCCCTCCAGACGCCAGCGCCTGCAGCTACTCCAACGCGGACAGGGCCATCACTTGCAGCCTGGGCACTGTGGCGCCCGGCGCACCAGCCAAGGCCGTCTGGATAATGGTTGGTGTTGTGGCAAACCCTGCCATCCACACGTATTCACTGTCTGGCACCACCGCAAGCAACGGACCAGTCAGCCAGACGCCCAAGGCATGCGCGGTGCCTGTGGTGAGCATGAGAGCACAACAATAGCATGATGGAGCTGCAGCGCAACAGTTTAGGTTTGCTGGTGTTGCAGGGACTGGGCTAGGCAGCCAGGGCCCATGGCGGCTCAGTGCTGGTGATTGCTATGCAGAAGCAGCACAGCAACCCTGAAAAGGATGTCAGCAGCGCAACAGGGTTGGCGGATGTGTTCAGCTTAAGACAACTCTGCGCTTACCCGCCTACACTCATCTGCAGCACAGTAATGGGTTGGTTACGGCATGCTGATGTTTCTGATGCCCATCAGCTTGCGATGCACAGCAGACTCCACCGCCTACACCCTGCTGCAACTGTTGGATATTGCTTCGACCGTGTAACTCTTTTGCATGCCTGCAGCTCACACCTGACGTCGCTGTATCGCAAGCTGTAAACCCAGCAGCCGCCACCTTGAGCCCCGGCAACCAGCCAGTGTTCACCTTCACCAGCACCGTCGGTGCAGCTGCAGGGTCTGGCCGTGTGAACGGTGCACAGCTGCGCATCAACCTCTCTGCTGAGCTGGCAAGGACGGGCGACATTGTGGCACAACCTGACGGTAATCGACACACCGCCCTGCTGCTGACCTACTATCACAGCCGTAGCGGACTCGGGTGCGGGCAGCAGGCGTGCGAGGGAACCTTGGATGCGTGTGAACTCATTTTTACCACTGTCACCAACTCCGGGTGATATTCTTACAGCATGAGACTGTTCTGCTCCTTACCTTGCTCGTGTGCTTGCCAACAACTGTGGCCCCTGCAGGCATCTGCACGGCTGGCAGCACCAGCTTCACGTGCACTTGGGGCCAGGTGGTAGAGGGCTCTCCAAAGACAGTGGTTTACCAGGCTTTTGCCTTTGCCAGCGGAAGCCAGTTCTCTGCTGCGCTGGTGTCTGCCACGGGCGACACCCAGACCACAGGCAACAATGCCCAGACCACGACCATCAATGTGCAGGTAAGCCTACATGCCAGCACATGCTTGCACACGCAGCAACATCTGTCTTCCAACTGCTGCCATGCGCACCAACTGCAAACACTGGTCTTGCCTGTTTCAAGGGAAGCATTCTGCATGCAACATGCTCACCTCCACCTGGTTTGTTCTCGCCAGCACTTGCTGTTTGTACCCCCGCACAAACAAGCATGGTATGTGCTTTGTCAATGATCTGGCGCAGGCACCATCAGCAACAGGCCTGTTCACAAGCATTTCTGCGCCATCGCCCATCCGCACCAACGCCAACTTGAATTTCACAGTAGCAGCGGGAGTTGCGGCAGGCGGCAGCTCCGTCAAACCGCTGCGCCTGGTGATACAGGTGCCAAGCACTGGCATCACGATCAACTCTGTCGCTGCCCCAAACACAGCCGGTATGTTCGTACACAATCCAAAAATACACCACCGCAGAGCAGCCTGCTGACCATACAATTGATGTGCACTGCATGCCTGCAGGATGGAGTGCACTTGTAGAACTGTTATATGTTCTGGCCAAGCATACAAGAGTTCAATTGCTTGCTGTTGCTTGCAACTGCCTGCACCTATTTGTTGCAACACACAACATCCACAAGCATGCCTGGCAGCGGTTCGGCAGGTGTTGTGCACGCGGCTGTGCTGTGCACCTCACGCGGATCACAGCCACACATCTGTCTGCCGCCACTCTTTGCAGCCTGCGTGATTGGTGGCGCTGCCATCACATGCTCCTGGCCGACAGATGTGAATCCAACCGACAGCAAGCTGTTGACAGTGCTGGCATCAGTTGGCACGGCAAGCCCGCTAGCCATAACCTCAACTGTGTCAACTGACACGGCTGGGGTGCCACCAGCTACCCAGTCCGTTACCATCGCCGCTAGTGCGGTAAGCCTGATCTGGAGCGTTTATGTGAACTGAGCGCTCCTTGTGGCATTGCTGGGGCTGGGGCTGCAGCCAGAGAGGAAAGAGTGGCAGAGCAAGCTCTGGACACAACCGTGCATGTGAAGACCGTCCGGTGGCTGTGTTGTTTTGAAGCAACGTGCTGGGGTGCTGCCACTCCTTGATCAGCATGTGCGCACAGATGTCATGCATCAAGGGTGGTGTGCTACTGTTGTTGTGGATGATTTGTTCAAGCTTCGTTGCCTGTATCTGGCTAGCCCTTTTCGCTGTGCAGACCTTCTGTAAGCTGCAATGTTGCTTAGCGTACGATGAGACACTTGTTGGGCCGCTGCTGCTGCCGCTGCCGCGCATGGTAATGTAGGCGGTGAACCAGCCCTCAACCTTGTACGCAGACATCTCAGGTCCATCCACGCGCGTTCCGGTCAATGAGCCATTCAAAATGCGGCTCCGTGGAGGCATGACCGTTTCAGGCGACGTTGGTCTGAGGCTGGTGGGGTCTGCTGCTGACGGCTGCGGCGTGCAGCTGCAGAACCCAAACCCAGCTGCACCAAGTGAGCAGTTGCTAGTCATTGGGGTTCTGCTGTCTACCGCCCCGCTTTCAGCATCGTTGAATTGGCTAATCGGCACTGCTGTATAGCTCACAGATGCAAAAACTCGTTGCTTGCGGCGTGGCACAGCGGCATTGCGTGAGAGCACAGCGCTGCTTGATGTATTGGCTCCAGCTGCTGGCACTGTTGCTATGCGCATGGTTCACTTGCCCCTTTCCCGCTGACAACACAGCAGCTGCAACAGGCAGCGTTGGCATAGCCTTTCTCTTGTCGTCGCCTCACACATGGCTGCTGCTGCTGCTGCTGCTGCCGCGGCCGTCAATGCCGCTTGACGCCTTTCTGAATGCAGTCTGCAGCATCTTGCCATCGCTTGCTGATATTAGCTGTGCTTGGGGTGACACGAGCGGCACCAACGCCCTCAGGGAGGCCCAGCTGGCAGTGCTATCCACCAGGGCAGGCAACTGCACCTTCACAGTCGTTGCCCTGGCTGCTGGCAAGAGCAGCGCTGAAAGCATCACCGTCACTACGTATTTGCCAACTTGCAACAGCTTCCTGCCGGACGGCACGCCCTGGGCCGACGCGCCGGGCAACGCCTGCCCTGCAGGGGCAAGCCCCATCGCTGCAACGGGCGTGGTCAAGCCCGGGCCCACCTCGTGCTGCATCGCCTCCTTGGGCACGGCTGATCTGCAGGTGTCTGTTACATTGCCGCCTCCCGGCCACAGGCGTGAGTTCCAACAGTTCTTGTTTGTCGTCAACGCGAGCTACCCAGCTGGCCCGGGCCCTGCAGTCGCCAAGCAGGTGCTGCTGGAGGATACGCTGCCAGCGCTGCTGACCCCTCTGAGCACAGTGGTTGTGGGCGGTTCCACAGCAAGTGAGTGCAATGTCATTGGCACCTGTCACATGGCTGAAAAGGGTGGCATGTGCTGCGTTGTGTCACCACAAAATGAGTTTGAGCTTCTGCTGTTTCTTAATGTTTTTCTGACGGCAATGATAATTTGTTTTAGAAAACCTTGAAGCCTTTTTTGCTCCTGATTGGGGTTCCACTCATTGAAGGGGTGGAGCATGTCACGCATATGTTGCCAAGTTGTCGCCGTAGTAGTGTGCGCTGCCTGCTGTGCTACTGTCAGCTAATGATGTCGTGCAAGAACTGAAACCGCCTGATGCATCTGAACATTCACATTGTTGTGACGCATGGCAGGAGCTGGCTAGACCTCCATGCCATACAGCCCTCTGCCTGCACCAGTAAGATCTGATATCCACTGCAGCGCAAGCTTCAAAGACAAGCAAATCTCCTCTGCACAAGCCAGTGCCCTGTATCGCACAGTGTCACTGGAGCCCCTTACCCCATGCAGCTGACGCAGCAATGTACCCGGTTGTTTTGTGCTTGCAGCCTGCGTCATCAGGGGCCAGCAGCTGACGTGCGCGGTTGGCAACATTGCCCAGGGCAGCTCTGTGGCAGTTGTTTTGAGGGTGTTAGCCAAGGGGCTGCCACGCGGAGTCAACGCTACCAACACTGAGAACACAGTGACAGCCAGCTGTGCGCCCACTGCATCATGCACGGGCAAAGGGAGTGTTGCACTGCAGGTGGGGACTGTGACAAAATTAGAGCTGCAGGCAGGACGCGCACTGCTGGGCGACAGCTGCACTATTGTGCTGGCCGCATGACAGTGCATGGCGGCTGCCATTTCTGCAGCTTGCCCTTCATCTGCTGCTGCTGCTGCTGCTGCTGGTGCTGCTGCTTGTGCTGGTTGTACCGCAGATCCGTAAAACCTCACGGGAAATGCAGGTGCGGGTGGGCGCAAAGAACAGTGCAACAATTGGCGCGAGGTTTGTCGTCGCGTTCGTTCTGTGGCCTGTTGCCCAGAGGACCGTGGTGAACGCCACCTTCACAGGCGTGATCCCTGCCACACTGCGTGTCTTGGGCATTTCCCAGAGCATATCGCCTGGTGAGACAGCTGGCCATGCATGGCTGGCGTGATGCACTAACGCATCAACGGATGGACCTGTACGAAACACTATCAGCTGGTGTGCCATGCGCAGCATGCTATGCTATAACACTGGGTTTGCCATGTATGTCTTGTGAATGTTTCACGGCCCTGCATGTAAGTCTTTTTGCGGGCTGCAGATGTCTGCATGTCAAGGCCTTCCAACTGGCTGGTACACCACAGCAGAAATTATGCATGCCTGAGCTGTGGAAGCAAGCCTGCCTGCCGCCTGCCTGCTCCCTGTGTTGTGTGTTGTCACACTTCCTGTTGCGACAGCTGCCGGCACCTGCAGACTGGCAGCTCCTGCGGCGCCAGCTAGCTCAGGCGGCACTGTCACATGCAACATTGGACTTCTGTGGCAGCAGGAGATTGTACGTGTCAGAGTTGATGCAGTTTCGGCGGGCAGAGAGCTGGTCACGGGCACGGGCGCCTGGACGTCAGTCATAAATGGCACCCCAATGACGAGGACGTCAAGTGCCGAGGTTGTTGTCACAGCTGCCCAGGTACGAGCTTGACGCATTGATAGCTGTGCTTGCAGGGTGTGGTGTTCGTTCGCATGCACATGCTTGGCCAGTTGTGGTGCGGGTGTGCTTTTTGTGCTGCTGCGGCTGGGCTCCTTGCCTGTGTCACAACACAACGTTCACAGCACTGCTGGCTGCCAACAAAGTCTTCAAAGACCTCCAAATACCCCCAAAGACATTGAAGGCTATGGGCTTATAAAGCGCTATTGCTGCATACCATTAAACTGGCATCTGTTTTGGGGGCATCCACTATTTGACTGAGGGTGGTTACATGGGTGATGAAAACCAGAACACATAAGAGACTGCAGCGCACAGAAAAAGAAGGTTACACCGAGGAGAAAAATCTCATGTACATTGAGGGGTTACATGGTGTGTTCAAGTGGCTACGCCACGATGGACGCCTGATGAAGAAGGAGAATAAACCGCAAATACAAGCAAGTTGAATTGGGACGTTGGAGTTTTTTAATCAAAGGAAACAATCGATTGATCAAGGGTAGTTACATGGGTGTGCATGTCAAAAATGGAACAATTCAAAAACTGCAGCGCACAGAACACAAGAATAAACCAAAAAAGCCTTTTGCATGCCCTGCTGCTTGTAACAAATCTTCACAAAAAGCCTCAGAGAAGCAACTTGCAGCTTCCTCACCCAAAATGACACAAAACTCTGGGCAGAGAACAACAGGACGGGAAAACAGTGTCGACCGCAACGAATAGGAACGGAATATGTAGACATGGCAACAACTAGCAGGTACTGAACACCTTAGTGCTCCTGCTTCAGGTGTTGAAGAAAATAAGCCTACTGGCTAAAAAGTAATTCAAAAATAGGGCAAGGCTACAACAAACTGCAATGGCAGCACGAGGCTTCGCGCGGTGCAAGGTGTGCTGGAACATCAAATCTTTTAGCTTTTCCCTAATAACGTAGAAGACACAGGCCATGTTCACAGGTGACTGCACTGCTCTGAAGCTCTCTCCTGTTCCGTAATCCCCCCCTGTGCACCTGCATAGCTGGTCACTTTGAATGCGGCACATGGTGCACAAAAAAACAACTTGAATTGGAACTTACATGCTGCAAGCCGCTGTACAGCACACGGGCTCGACCCTTCTGCACCTCAGGTGCAGCAGCTGCTGCGTCAATTGTGTTCGGGTTTTGGTGGGGGCAGCCAGATACTGGAATTGACGGACAAATGCGGCTGAAAACACACTTCAAGTACTACAGAGTCACATTCTGCGTGCGCTGCGCATGCCTCAATTATAACATTGGTGGTAGGATCAGGTGTTGGTGGTGCTCGAGCGTTCGACAGCTTCCCTGACAGCGCAGCTGATCATTTCAGTACCAGAAGGTTTAACTGCTTCCATAATACGTAACTTACGCTCACCTTCGCCAATGTGCGCATCCTGTGGATCAGCGCCCAGCAAGCCCTCGGACCACCTGTTTATTGCTATAGGTCGCTGCTTCGCTTTATGACGAAGCGGTAGTGTGTTTGCAGTCATGAAGAACATATGTGTCAGGCTCAGGACCTCCTCTGCAAGATTGAAGTGGCACCAATCACAAGCGCCGAAGGTCACTGTTGCGATAATCGCTGTGCTGCAGCGCATATGACAGGCGGGCCGTGGCAAATGTAGGAGCCGGGGAGTGCCGTGTTCCTCAGCTCTGGGCATACATGTTGGCACTGCCTGTCGGCTGCAATAGCTGCCGCAGCAGCAACAGCAGCAGCAGCAGCAACAGCAGCAACAGCTGCCAAGTGCAAGGCAGGTCAGGGGGGTCACAAGGGTGCCATACCACCCCCTGCAGTTTATTGCACTATGTAATACTAGTTTTTGTTGTACATCACATATCTGCTTTTTGTTTTTGCATCACCCCTGGGCATCCCCTTCATTTGCCACTTTTTTGACATTTTGAATAGTTCTCCCAATACACTCTCTTAAATATATATAACATGATAATCAACATTGTCAAACCTCTCTGCTACTAGGACGCGCAAAGCAGCAGCACAACCCGCAGCGCCGTGGCACCACAGGCATGTGCCACTTTACTGATGTGTCAGGCAAGGCCACACCCTAAGGAATGGCACCCACCCAACACACTTACGGGCTGATATAGGCTGCATGAGAATACTAACAGCACAAGACATGCAACCATATGTAGCAGACTATATAGAAGAACTGTGCCGGCAAAAGTGAACACCAAACCACGCTATGGCAGCTCCGCGGCCAAGTTTCGTGTTGGTGCCAGCTGCAACTGGCCGTCAACCACGCACAGAAAGTGGTGACCAGCTGGCACAGTATCCAGCCAGGCCAAGGGTGCCGACTATAACTATGGAAATCAACCAGCTCCCAAAACCTAGCCAGCGCCTCCTTCTTCTGGTGTGCACCAGCCCATCAACTGAGTTTTGGATTCAAGGGGTTAGATGCTGTGCTCAAACGCCACAACGGACACCTGGTATTACAGGCAGCTGCGAACAGCTCAACTCAGACTGTCACTCAAGGACGTTCGAACCACAGGAAAGCCTCTGTGTGTGGGGCAAGACACTGGCCGTGCTGGGCGCAACCCGTCCTCCCTGTCACACGCAACTGTTGTTTGCTTTGGAAGCATATGTGCATGCAAGTAGTAGTCTAAGCAGTGTCAGTGACAGCAATCTATACATGTTGCAGCCCATCAACCAAAGGTTTTTGAGTGGTTGCACGGTGTGCTGAAGCGGCTGCAGCAAGCGGCTGCAGCCCGTCACCCGGATAGATTGAGGATAGTTACATGGGTGAATCAACTGCAGAGGCTACCCTAACAATAAGATTATCTAGTTTATGTTACAGCAGACGCGTACTTGGGCATCGGCTACCCAAGAGACTGTAACTCTAGCTGAGCCTCAGGAAGGCGATGCCTCCAAATCAAGACATGAAGGGCAGCGGCGGTTCAAAATTCCCTTGCTGAACTTCATTTCAACTGTTGACAAATAGGACAACTTGCACGCAAACACCCTGCATTCTTAATGCTTGCATACATTACATTACATTACATTACATTGCACGGGCTAGATGCAGCACACCTGCTCCCTTCAGCGTTCACACTCATCACCACAATCATCCCTGACAATCGAACCTGGGGGATCTTTCCCTCTCCCAACTTTGTGACAGCAACAAGCAACCATTTGCAGGAGCCCTGCGCATGGTCCCTCACCTGCATTCAACACGCACAACACTGCCTCGTCCACTCCACCTAGATGACGGCACCCCGCTCCAGCATGGCAGCATCACCATGCGCAATGCTCACAGTGTCACCGCTAGCCGTCGAGGGGCCGCCAGACATACTTGAGCACACATATGTCATTGTGTCAGGGCGTTCTTACTTGCTCAGTAATGCTACCCAGCGAGCATGGCGAGTATGCCTCATGTCTACGGTGCTGCTTGTTTTGGACTACATCCAGTGAACCCCTGCCTGTCTGCCCCCATTGTGCTGTGCTTTTGTGTGCCTCTGCTTGCAGAGGCAGCAGCGCACAGGCGACGCTGCTCTTGTGCTGGGCTCTTGCTGCACTGCCACTGCATGCAACGACGGCGTGCCTGAAGACACCTGCAGTGGCAGTTGGACCAGCAACCCAACCATGAAGTGCGGCAGCTCATTCTGCACCGGCTCCTGCTGCTCTTTCAAAGGCAGCAGTAACGCAATCTGCAGACGCACATACAAGTGGGACTGCCTGCCGGCTGGGTCAGCCTGGGATGCCAAGGCCTCTTGCTTTGCCAAAGGCGTGTGCCCAGGAGTGAGTGCCCCCAGTTGCCTTGGCTTTCATGTGATGCACCACTTCAGGCTGTATCCACTGTTGTGGCAGCGCTTCCACTTGCAGCGAGCTGGGTGTCCTGTGCTGTTGCGCTGCAGAACAGCATGCACACACTCACAAACTCACGTGCATCGGAATACTTCATGGTGCATGTTTGCCGGTTGTGTTTTGCCAACCCGTTTTCTCCTGCCTCTCCTGCAGCCGACGCCTCTTGGCCCCGTCACCACTCAAGCTTCCTCCAGTTGTGCCCCCAAGAGCTTCCCCTGCAGACCTGGTGCTGGCAGCAGCTGCTGCCCAGGCCTCAGCTGCCAGACAGCCGGCAGGGACTGGCCAGGAGCCGGCCCCACCTTCGCATGCCAGCCTGCACACACTTGCAGTGTTTTGGGCGAAGCCCGCGGCCCCTTCCCCGGCGGCGCGCAGTGCTGCGAGGGCACTGACGCCACGTGTGTGGTGAGCAGCGAGTCGGGCGTTGGATACTGCCGCAGCCGCGGCAGCTGCAAGTACTCCAAGGAAGCGTGTGCGAAGGACGATGACTGCTGCGGAGGCCTGGCATGTGATTCAGGAAAATGTGAGGTGGCGAGGTGTGACATAGCCAGGGCTTGCGGCGATGCTGAATGCCTGGCAAGACGCGACCAGCTGTGTGCTATCTACTACGCTGCTGCTGCTTCCTCCCCTCCTTTTGGCAACTAAGCAGCAGCGCATGCCAACTGCTTGGCTAGGCACAATCACAGTTGTGCATTGGCAAATAGCCTGCCGTAGCTTCTGCTTATCCAAGTTGCAGCTGTTGGGCAAGCCTCCTGACAGCCTAGACGGTCGAGGCACCTCAGCAATGCACTTGGTAATGCACTTGGCAGTGCACATGGTGTCTGCACGAGAGGGTGAATCGCCACAGGCTGTGCGTGATGCACCAACCGGGTGGCTTCGTCTTGTCATGCAGGCAGATCAGCAATGCCAGCAGCTGCCCATCATTTCAATGCATGCACTGTGCGGTACTCGTGTGAATGGCTTGTGTGTGTACATGTACCCTTTAAAGTGGCTGCCAGGTCATGTGCTGGCTGCTGCAGTGTGTCATGGCCTTCCCAGTCATGTGCTCGCTTCCGCAGAGAACCACGTGGCTGTGTGTGCATGTTCATGTGTGAGCTTGAACACGGCTACTCTCTTCAAGGGCTTGACCGGATGTGCCCGGTTGCCCCATCATCGGATGAGCTCCTGCCCCGCCGTGTGATCATGTTTGTTTGAAGTGCAGTGCATGCCTGCCCAGCATCGGCAGGCAAGGCAAAGGGGCTGTTATCAATGCATGTTGGTCCTCTGGCTAAAGTGCAGATCTAGGCGCACACCGACGGGGTGACTGTGGCTGACGTCAGCTTACTACCGCTGATGTGTTGTGCACTCATATGTTGCGCCAGCCTGCACCTGTTGCAGCTAGCCTCTGTGACACCTTGTGGGAAAAGCTTCTGCTACCAGCTGCTCGTTTCACGCCTTTACCTGACCGGGGATGTACATCACCACGTGATGGGCAATGAAGGGAATTTATTCTTCTGCTGTGTGTGCATCAACAGAGTCAAGTTTGAACTGATGCATGTACGCACATACCAGCGTAATGCACACAGGGGCCAAAGCATCCAACTCATCATACTGAATGTGACCCTGGTGCACACAGGATGCATGTCAAAAGTTCTTGAGGCAGGCTGGTGAGTAGTATGTGTTCTGGACAGCAGATGATACTGGCAGTGCTGCTGAGCAAGTGCTCGATTCAATGGGCGTTCTGGCAGGGCAGGTGGCACCTGTGGCGGTGCCTGCCAGGAAAAATTCTGATACACGCTCTGTGTGCCACTTTGGACAGCAGCTTTTGGCGTTGTGTGCAGCTACCAACAGCGTGATACTAAATGGCAGGACAGATGGGGACCTCTCCGGGGCTGCAACTTTTGTTTCGCGCAGGCCAGCGGCAGGTGGCGGCAATAGCAGTAACCACAGCAGCAGCAGCAGCAACAAGAAGAGCAAACAACATGCAGTTGCTAGTACGAGTGTGCTTGACTATGGTATAGTGTCGCGATCGCTTTTGTCTCGTGTGGCCAATTTTGCGGTTGTTCCCTCGTCAGGTCTGTCGGATCACAATATGTTGGTGTGTGCTTTGAGTGTCCCAGAACCTCCAGTTGAGGAGCTTCAGCCCTTTGCAAGCATGCCACCTGTGCGGTGCATCAGATGGGACCCCAGCAAAAGGTCGCGTTATGTTGCTGCGCTCAAGACGCATGACTGTGTTTTGGCCAGGGAAGCCGCTCTACAACAAGTGCGTGGGTGTCATGTGTCTCCTAGTCAGGTGTCTGCAGCGTGTGAGGCGTGGTGTGATGCGATTAGGAATGTGGCTGAACCTGTCTTTGGTGTCAGCGGCGGTGGACAGTGTGTGCGGGCTGGGGATGGTCGAGCAGCCAAACGTTGGTTTCCGCATTGCAAGCAAGAGTGGGCAGCACTACGTGTTGCAGTGCGCAACCACAACTCGCATGCAGCGGCAGCAGCACGCAAGGTGTTTAATGCAGCTAAGCGCCGCGCCAAGAGGCATTGTGAGAAGCAGTGGCAGGCACGTCTTTTGGATGATCTACGATACAACCCGAGGCGGTTTTGGACTGCTTACAAGGGTCGAAAGATGTCGTGTATGCTTCAGGATATGGGTGCTGTTGATAGGCACTGGCGTGCGTTGTATGGGTCCCCTGGACAACACAGCTTACCTGAGGAGGGAGCGTCGGTTGCTTCTTTCGTGTCGAAGCTGCTCTCTGAGTGCCAGGACGGGCCAGCTGTTGCAGCTGCAGCTCATCTGAATGAGCCTTTTGCTGCCGACGAGGTGGAATCAGTGTTGTTGCGGATGCATAACGGTCGTATGCCTGGCCCTGATGGACTGCGGGGCGAGCTTTTCAAGGGAGCTTATGAAGCCTATGTCACCAGCGAAGGGTATCAGAAGCATGTGTATCTATTACATGAGGATTTGAGTGAGTTGTTCTCGGCAGTGTATAAGTGTGGCCAGGTGCCGGGCGTTTGGTGTTCTGCGTACCTGTCAGCTGTGTTCAAAAAAGGCGACCCTAGTGTACTGGACAACTATCGCGGCATTGCTGTCGGCTCTGTGATGGGCAAAATGTTCAGCATGCTGATTGAGAAGAGGCTTTCAGCTTATTGTGAACAGCATGGGTTCCGAGCCTGGGGTCAGGCAGGCTTTAGGGAGAGGCATAGGACGTGTGACCATGTGTTTGTGTTGAAGCACCTTGTGGATCGTAGCCGCTTACGCGGCCACCAGCTGTTTGCTTGCTTTGTCGACTTCAAGAAGGCGTATGACTTGGTGCGGCGTGATCTTCTCATGCGATGCTTAGCAGACATTGGTCTGCGTGGCAACATATTGACAGCGATTGTATCTATGTACTGGAATGCACCCATGGTCACAAAGATGGCTGGCAATGTCGGACAGCCCTTTGACAGTACCCGTGGAGTAAAGCAAGGGGACCCCCTCTCCCCTTTGCTTTTTGGCATTTTCATTGATCGAGTCGAGCAGTGGCTCAGCGACCGTTGTGGGGCATGTGGTACTGCTCTAGGCAACAGGATGGTGAGGCTCTTGCTGTATGCTGATGATTTGGTACTGCTGGCAGAAACGTCTCACAAACTGCAGCAGTTATTGGATGCTTTGCAGTCCTTCTGTAGCGAGTATGATATGCAGGTGAATGTGGGCAAAACGGAGATAGTGGTGTTTGGCAAGCGCAAGTATACCGGTGCAGCAGTATGGCAGTACCAGGGGCAACAGGTGCCTGTGTCAGATCAGTTCAAATACCTGGGTGTTCAGTTTCATGCCACCCGAGGTGTGTCTGCTTGCACGGAGGCTCTAGCAGCTGCAGGCAGCAGGGCAATGTGGGCAATGTTGGCTCGGTGCAAGGAGCATGGCGTCAGCAACCTGTCAATGCAAGTGCAATTGTTCAACACGCTGGTGTCCCCCATTTTATGCTACTGCTCAGAGGTCTGGGGTCCAGCTCTGCTGAGACAACCTGGATCTGGTGCTGCTTTGGTCGGCAAGTTGCAGGACAATGTGATTAGCAGAGTCCAGTATATTTTTCTGCGCACTATTGCAGGTCGTGTCCGCAAATCAACTTGCCGCATGCTTTTATCGAGGGAGTTTGGTGCCCAACCTTTGGTGTGCACTTGGTTGCGTGCAGCTTTAGCTATGTGGAACAGGGCTGTGGAATTGGGTGATGCTTCCTTGTTGGGGCGCGCAATGCGTGAGAATTTGCGGTTGTCTCAGACGTCGAGCAGTAATAGTTTATGGTGCAGGCAGTTACAGAGTGTGCTGTCTTATACACATGATCATTCCCGGCAGTTGACTGCGGTTATGCCGCGGCTGCAAAGCTTTGTGGATCTGGATGCCAAAGTAGTATTAAGTGCATTTGAGGGGTGTTTGTATCAGCAGTGGCAGGGATGCTCGCAGAATCCACGTGATGCCGTCACCGGGGCTGGAATTTACAGTACATATGAACGATGGTTTGCTGCTTGCTCGGGTGATAACTTGCAGTCTGTGCGTCCTGAGTCTTGGTGCCCCCAATATGTCTTGCAGACCGCTGGGCTCAACAGGGAGCATGTTGGTTCTCTGGCTCGTTTTCGACTTGGTGCCCATGATCTGCGTGTATGCACTGGTAGGTGGCACCGTCCGCCTTTGGTGCGGTCTGATCGAACATGCCAACGCCCTGGATGCCACTTGGGTCAGGTCGAGGATGAGTTTCACATGGTTTTTGAGTGTCCTTTGTACGCGCCAGTTCGCGAGCGTTTTGCTTGCCTTTTTGAACCATTTGGAGGTTTGTCGCATACGTGGGGTAGTATAGCCTCTTGTCAGCCAGGTGGTTCGCATATGATGACCTTTATGCGGCAACAACCTGCTCTTGTGGCTGCCTTCGTGCATTGTTGCTATTTGGTGCGCTGCCACCCGGAGGCGGACCCTGAGTCCTTCTTGTCTTCGGTTTCTGTCGCTCAAGCGACCGATGCAGCGGACGAATTTTTCTCTGCTGACTCTTCTGTTTGTTCTGATGACGATGATATATTCTATGAGGTCTCCCCCCCCAATGAGCCTCTCGTTGGCTCCTGAATGGGGTTCCCACTCCTTGTTGGGTGGAGCATGTAATGTAATGTAATGTATGTTCTGACATGGCCCTGTGGATTTAGGCACCATGAGGATGGCATGACCACCCACCTGGTCGCCACATGGTCAATGGCGTTCCCTGTTTGGTCATCAACCTGGTTTGAATCAGGCTGCTCAGTCACTGGATTGAACGATTACATGAGCACAGTGTGGGTCACGCACAGAGACTTGCAGGGGCCCTAAACTTGTGATGAGCTTGTCAGTTGTGTGCTTGCCCTCGTGTTGCTGCAAACATTCACTTTTTGTGGTGCAGGAGGCAAAAGCACATGCACACCGCTGTCATGGATGGCATGGTGGTCAATATTACGCATCATGGGGTCTTCTGCTGAACAGGTTGGTCTCAATGTTACTTTGTGTCAATGCCGTGGCTCTCTAATGGTGCGGCTGGTTGCTGCATGGATCAGCATCTGCAAATAGACATTCTATGTCACGCAACTGCATGGCGGGCATGTGATGATATCTTGCTGCATGTACGCTTGAGCATTGACATAAGGCTCAAAGTTGCTATGGTTGTACTTTCAGCGAATGCCCTCTGGTCCAAGCTCTTGCGCACACACTGAGTGGGTGTACAAAGACTTGTGTACCAGCCGTATGTTGTGCTACATTTGGATGCAGTATGTTTCAGCACATGGTTTTGCTCTACAACCAAGGCTGCTGATCTGCATTCATGTGCTGTGACCATTATTGTTGTTGAGGTGCACATGCCAGGTGCATCAGAACAGTTTGTGTAAGTGCAATCATGATGGCTTTACTGCTGATAATCAATCCGCATGCGCATGGAACTTGGGTTGTTTTCAGGGGAATGATGACTTGTGTCTGGCCACTGCATCTGGTACAGGGCAGCATCCATGTTCACAAGGCATGCCCGCCGTTGCACCACCTGTAGTACGTGCATGCTGCCCTTTAAGCAGTATAATGATAGCTGTGTTGGATGTTGTGCTGCAGCCAGCGACCATGCAGCTATATAAACCCATAGTGCTCTCACAACAGATGTGGCAGCAGCTGCTGTCTCTGTGCTGCCTCTTTTTGGGTGTGCTTTTTTCACTTGTTGTATGTTCTTGTACAATGATAAAGTCGCCAATGGTTTTGTGTGGGGGCAGTGATGCATGGTGCCAGATGCTGTTTAAAGGGTTGACACAAATCACATGGTATGCAGGTGGTATGTTGTGCGCCTGCTCTGCCTAGCGATCATGCAAGGAGCAGTGGCTCTTGTTCTGTGGCTTCCCAACCTGTGCTCATTGGCATGTATGGCTACATGATAGACTGGTATGCTGTCATCAGCTTGCCTTGTTCTACCTATCTGCTTGGTATCCATTGTGGTCGCATGTCAATTTGACCTGACCGACAGTGGACAAATAAAGCGCAGGAGCTATCACAATGTGTTATTTCACAGCTTTGGGTGTTGCGTAAATGGGCATGCGTAACATGCCAGCAAAACAGAGTTGTTAGCTCTGCCACCCTCTTCTACTGGTCCTCCGCTGCAAGGTGTGCAGCTGTCAGGAGGGGTAGCGAACTACGTGTCTAGCTTCAAGTATTTCAGTGGCATTGTTGATACAACTGCCACTTGTGATGCAGAAGTATGTGCCCGCATAAGCAAGGCCAAAGGCAGGTTTGCTCAGATGCAGAGACTCTGGGGGATGAAGAACATGTCTGTGAGTGTGAAGATGCATGCTACAATGCGTATGTTTTGCCTGTTATCATGTTTGCCAGTGAGATATGGGCTTTGACTAAGCAACAGACGGAGCGCCTGGAGTGTGTACATTCTAGCTGCTTGCGGCAGCTGTTACACGTGCGGCTCTCTGACACACACCGTCTGGTGACTATCAGGAAGCAGTGTGGCACACTTAGCCTTGCAGAACACCTTGCGGCGGCTCGCCTGAGGTGGCTGGGGCATGTTGTGCGCATGGATGAGGGCAGGATCCCCCGAGTTGCTTTGTTTTTTTCATTGCATGGAGTTACGAAGCGGCCTAGGGGCCGGCCTCCAGTTCGGTGGCAGGATTGTATACACAGCGACTTGCAGCGGCTGGGACTCCCTCATCAGATGGATGACCTGCGTGGTCACTGTCCATTGAGGGGCGCATGGCTCTATGGTCTACAGGGTTGCACACCCTGAGGCCGTGGGGGCTCCCCTGCGGTTCTCCCGTTCCTCCTCCCACTACAGGCAGCAGCAGTCACTCATGAGACAGCAGCGCCTACAGCAGATGTATCCGGTTTCTAGTGAGCCGTTTATGATTGCTGGTATGGGCTGGCAGTGCCCTTGTGGGAGAATTCATCCCACGCGGGAGTGCACTGACGCTGTGGTCCAGCTCAGGGCCATTGGTGATTAGGGTTTGGGTATGATCATTGCATGAGAGATCTGTCAAGCGCACTCTTGCGTTCAAGGTTTTGGCCGTATCTGGCCCTAGCTTGTGGGCCTGCGCCCACTGGTTAGGAACCACTGAAGGTGGTTTGGGAGCGGCTCCCCCTTTTTTTGGGGGGGGGGGTCACTCTTGCCAGAAAAACGCGTAATTGATTGTAACTGATTGGGTGTTGCACCTTGCTGTATGAGCAGTCACAAGCGTGTAGTGTGAGATTTGCCGTCACGTGATTTAGACACAGTTACAGTCTTTTCGTTGAACACAACTCGCATCGCAAACTTCCAGCACAGAATCACACACGGGTGACTTGTAAGTAGCTGTCAGAGCAAGGCTTTGCCTCCACTCAAGCTCGTGCCGGGAACCTGATTCTCTGTGGCCCCCATGCCACAATCACAGATCTACAAACACTGGCAATGCCAGTCCACATCATAAAGACTGTTGCCTCAGAGGGATAGATACAGGATGCTCTAGCTATGCACACACAGCGGTTGCATGGCACAGGCTGAACATATTGCTTCACATGTGGAACGCCACTACTCTCCCCCCTCCCCAAGGGAAGCCTGTGACAATGCAACAAGCAAAACAAGCAAGCTGCCAGTAACAAACTCAGTATCCCTCACAAAACCAGAGGAAAATGACAGCAAGCCCAGGCGCGCTGACATACAATCATGACAGGCTCTGACATGGGGTCTACTGGAGACTACTTCAAGGTGGTGCGCAGGTGTCACGGGTGCCTCCCCGCCCGGGGTGTGCACTCGTTGACACTTCTGCCCTTCAATTCTCTGCGCTACAGGTATGTTTGGATACTTGAGGCCTTGCTGCAGGAATGCGTGCCTGCATGGCAGCCCACTCGGAGCACCAGGAGAACTTGGGCGGGGGTCTCCTGGTCCAGCATTGCTTGAGGTGCGCAGTTTTGCATTTACCTGGAGCCCAGGAGCCGTTAAATCCGTTCTTTTACAATCAGCCGAGAAATCACGTGTGCACAGACATGCAGCACTCAGGGGACCAGCCTGAACACGCATGCATTAGCAATGGTACACTGCAGCTGTTCCGGTCACCAGGACAATGTAACATAGCACACCATAACAACCAGGCCGTAAACGAAAGCACAATCGCTGCCCTGAAACAATAACAGTTGGTGTATATGTACAGAGGCTGACGCTGGAGCCACTGACAGAATAGGCCTTCCTATGAGAGGCCTTCCAAGGGCCAACAAACCCAATTAGAGTGCCACTTAGCTGGGGGTGGCGACTGTGAACTGCTTCGTACCCAACAATAAACCCATAGAGCCGCCGGCGTCGCAAACACCAGAAAAAACACACCACCGAAGAGGCTGCGAGCACCAGCGTCTGCTGCTAGTATGCTGTAATGATATTGAAGGGAGGCCATACTGCAGGGAAACAAATTACGTGGTCTGGCTAACGCTGCTGCTGCTGCTGCTGCTCCAGCCGCCAGCTCCAGCGCCTCCAGTTGTCACTGCCACGATTTTATCACTACTGCTGCTGCTGCTGCTGCTACTGCTGCTGCCACTGCTGTTGCTAGTAGCCAGCCATCACATAATACTGTCAAGCCAAGCAAGCAACCAGCTAGGACTCTGCAGCTGCACCGCGCTGCTTCTGGCTGTGGGGTTTCTTCTGCTGTCCCTCAATCTCCATCAAACAAGGTGGGGAGATTGAGGTGGAGCCACATCTGGCCTAGATGTACATAGATATGATCAAAAGTACTGACAAGCCAAGCAAGGAACCAGGCAGAACTGTACTGCTGCACTGCGCTGCTGCTGGTTGCGGAAATACCTCTCTGCTGCGGGGGTATCGTTCCCTCAGTCTCCACCAAACAAGGTGGGGCCTGGGGTATCTTCTGCTGTAGGGGTATTGTTCCCTTAATCTCCACCAAACAAGGTGGGGAGATTCAGCCACATCCCTCACCCCTGTAACACTGCTCAAGAGGGCACGCATCAATGACTGCCTCAAGCAATTATATGTTTTTTCTCATATCATATCTTGCCGTGCTGCGTGGCCGCATGTGGCTGCTAGCTGAGCTCCAAACGAGCTGAAGCTATAACATGCTTTCCCGAAGCTGTAACGGGCCATCCCGGGGTTGGTCTTGTCCACACACCACCGAAGAGGCTGAGAGCACCAGCAGCCTATGAGTGGACATGCTGGCAGGCCAACATATCTAACACTGTCTGTGACACAAGTCAACGCCTGACAGCAATCCACACAGTGACACAGATCGCATGCTACACGCGTGTATGCAGCGGCCAGGCCCAGAACAAGACAGGCTGCACACTGATGGAGGATAACAACACCCTGCCACCGGTGCTCGCGCGCGGTGCTAGGCACCAACTTGGGCGGCATGCGGCAATGCGGCATTGGGCGGCAATGCGGCATTGTGAGGCTACTCTGACTTTAGGGAGTGATTGTTTGGTTTGTGTCTCACATTGGGCAGGACAATCAAAGTTGCATGACCATGTTTTCATGGCCACTGTGACATTGTACCCCCATGACTCCGTGGTGCAACAGATGATGCTGCCGTCACCTGTGGCTACTGCTGCTTTGAGTTGGCAACTCCTTACCACAGTGGGTGATCACATATTCATGAATATTCACTGGCTTCAAAGCTAGCTTGCTATCATTCCGTTGCAGCGTGCTTGTGGACTGACATGAATGAACCTGTAAGACTCTGTGGCAAAATCATTTTACCGGCGGTTCAACTGCCGAAGCTTTGGGCAACCTGAGAGGTGATATATGCTTAGCACTCGGGTGGCACCAGTCACTAGGGACAGCAGCAGGAGGAGCAGCGGCACTCCCTTTGCATACTCTATATTTATACAGGCTGGGTTGATCCTTTTACACGTCAACTGGCAAAAGTTTCAAACCCAATGGTAGCATCAACGCCGACTCGCAACCACATCGACGGGTTGAACGTTCAAACGCCAGAAAACTCAACTTCGAAGTTGAAGCTCCGCTGTGAAGACGAGTTTGACCGGTGATGGAAATGTCGGCCGGTAAGAAGAGGTTTACGATCAGATCCGCCGCCCAAATGCACCTGCCCCGCGCCCTGCCCCCAAAGAGACCCACTGCAACACTGAGGGCCGCCTGGTCTGTCAAAACTCTCGAGTTTCTGGTTATACCAAGGAAGTTGAAAATCTATGTCCTGTTTTTACACGTTTACTTGGCATACGGCGACGGTGACACCTGAAAATCGATGGAATCAAAGATACGGCGAAATGCGTAATCGTTGCTGGTCACGGATCACTCGTGTCGGCACACGGCTCGGTGACACCTGCGCGGGCGATGGCAGACTGGGGCGGACTTCGTGCCTCCCATTGCAGTGGTGTCGAAAATGTACACTGGACGTTGACGGTGGCACATCATGCGTATACGTTGAACCAGTGCCTAATCCGCGATTAGGCGATCGCCTAATTACCTGCAGGAGACACCATGGCGAGTAACAATTGTTACACTATGGGAAATGCAAATCCACAAGTCATCCAGAAGTCGTTCATAGCAGGCCGTCCACAAGGCTGTCCACAGGCGGTCACCGCCCGTCCAGGAGCGATCCAGATCTGACCCTATCCACAGGACCGAGCGTACTGCTCTGGATGGCGTGTACGAGATATGGATGCACCTATGGATGAGCACACCACGCTTAGATTGCACGCTATTGTGTTACAAATGTATCGATATGCAACATACGAGGCTTCCCAGGCCCCAGTCGATCACTCAGGCCCCTGCAGGATCATCACTCAGCCCCCTGCAGGAACAACAAAGCAGGCCTGCAGCAATGCGGTGTAGCATGCATGCAAGACACAAGTCCACGCATACACGTGGTGCTAAGTGCCACCCAATATGCTTTGAACACGAGGCAGCGCTGCTGGGAATCATGCCTTGCAGTTGTGCAGCACTGCTGCATTGAACGCAGTGTGTACTGCATGCACCAGTCTGCAGTACAAATTCAAGTAAGCAGTTGCACGAAAGCACACTCTGCACAGCACTAAGCAGCATCTACACTACACCAGTGTGTTGCTATAAGCTGCATCAGTGTTTGCTGTCAACACCTGCGCAACACGCATGTCAAGCCCACAAGCGTCAAGTGCTATCTGCAACCACTACAACGTCTCAGCAGCGTCCACGGCTGCGCAAGCTAAGTGTCATCCCTGTACCGCTGTGGCTTGTTGCGCTGACGGCCACCCTTGCTATCTGCCCCGGCGCGGCCTGCTGCTGCTGCTGCTGCTGCAGCAGCAGCAGCACTCGCAGCATGTGCTGTCGCACCGCTGTCATTGCCCCCTGTTTCGTGCAGGAATGCCTCAGGTTCAGCCAGTAGCTCTTCAGCAGCTGCATCGCCCCCATCACTGCCACTACCCACCTCTGAATCCCAGCCGCCGTCACTGCTGTCCGACCATGCCTCGCTGTCCTCTGACTCTGCTGCCCACCCCGGCCCCGCGCCCCCCTTGCGCCGCGCGACCGCTGCTGCTGAGGGCTGACGCTGCTTACGCTTGCGCTTGCCTGCGCCCTCTGGCTTGCCTGCTGCGCGTTGCTTGGCAGGCTTGGGCAGCCTGCCCACTGGCTTGTCCGCACCTGGTGGTAGCTGGATTGCCTTGTCGCTTGGCTGCTCACCAGCAGCTAGTGCCGCACAGAGCGCCTCCTACAAGTAGTAAAACAGCAGGCAGCAGGGTGCAGAAGACAGGAATGGTCAACCAGCTTGACGCATAGACGGGAGTGATTTTTCAGCTTACCAACCTGCTTGTTCTTGACGCTCTGGGATGTCATTGCAATGTGCGCCATTGCAGCACACTGGTACACCTGCAAACATCAATTTATCCATTTTCCTGCAGCACACGCCGCCACCTATCAAAAACAACACAAGTTGACCAAAAAAACATAAGACGACGACCATAAAGACACTGAAGCAAAAGATGCAGCTTTGCTAAACTCACCCCCATGTACTCAGCCACCTTTCTGTTGACAGTGCCTGGGCTGTCTCCAGCCAAGGCCAATCCTGCCTTGTACGCTGCTGCAGCAGCAAACGCTTCAGCAGCAGCAGCTGATGTCTCTGCTGCAACACTGTTACCTGCGCCTGCTGCTGCTGCTAGTTGTGATGATCTATGGTGGGGCTGCTGCTGCTGCTGCTGCTTGCGAGCCTGCTGGACCGCCTTGGGGTCCCCTGATCATCATGTGCTGCCGCTGCCGCTGCCATTTCTGCTGCTGCTTCAAGCACATGCTGCAGCTGCTGCTGCTGCCCCTGCAGTTGCGGAGGGCTGACCAGTCTGTGGTTAGGCCGGACAGGGGTTGTCTCACGCCCACGTGCTGCTGCATCTCCTGCTACTTGCTGCTGCTGCTGCTGCTGCTGCTGCCGAGGCATCTGCTGGCGCGCCAACCTTGGCGAGCGTCTAGGGCTGAACTCTCCGTGTGCTGCTGCTGCAGCGGCTGGAACATTGCCTGGCTGCTGCTGCGGCGGCGGCGGCGGCGGACGCTGCTGGCAGGCAGCATCATCTGCTGCATCACCACTCACCAACAGTGACAGGTCCACGGGGAGACCATCATCTGCTGTCTGATGTGTGTCTGCGTCTGCGTCTGCTGCAGTTGCTGCTGCTGCTGCTGCAGCAGGTGCTGCTGGTGCTGCTGCGCTGCGGTCCCCTGCAGCTTGTGCTGCTGGGAAGGGTGGTTGTGAGCAGCGCCGGCCCTGCAGCGCAACAACCATGGAAAGGTGTGGAAATTATCACACAACCTCAGTTGCAGGTGCAACCACTTTGCCATGAGGTTGTGGTGCAACACCCAAGGACGAGAACATTTAGGGCAATGCAACCCTGGCCTGGCGCACTTGACTTAGCAGTGCAATGCTCAACAATACCGTATACATTTGCAGGCAAAAGATGTTCATGTGAGCATTTCACAAACCAGTATCTCAGCAGCAACAACGTATGATGTATGTGTGCAACACGGTGCGTACCTTCTTGCAATGGACAGCATGCGTGCAGCCTTGCGCTGCAAACCATATCACTGGGTGCGCTGACACATCCGGTGCTCTGCCAGCGCAGCGGATTCACCCAAAGCAAGTGTCCCCCTCACCTGTATGGAGGCTGCGGAGCCACCGCTGCTTGGAGCAGCGCCCCCGCCTGCTGCAGTGGCCTGACCTGTGATGCTACTGGGAAGCCCGCTACCAGGGCTGGAAGCTGAGAGCTGCTGAAACAGCTGCACCAGCGGTGTTGGCAGCAGTGCAGCGTTGCCGGTCTTGTCGTCCTTGCGGTCGTACAACTTGCCGTGCGCGCTGAACCACTTGTCTGCCTCCTGTTCGTAAGACGCCATGTCCTTGATCCGGCTCTTCGTAGCTAGCGATGGGTCGTACCCAGCCTTGTGGGCATTCCTCACATTGTTAGCTTGCTGCACCTTCCGCCTGCAACAGAGCAGTGCAGGCAGGGGAAGACATCATGCACGTGGACATGGAGGCGCAGCAAATGTGAACTGGTGGCGGAGGTGAATCCTTGGACCATGCACTGCCCCTAAACATAGCATGAAGACCGCCAGTAGTGCTGTCAGGCATTAATGTTGCACAATGACAGCAGCAAATGGCAGCAGCAAATGGCAGCAGCCAGCAGCAGCAGCAGCAGGTGGCGGCGGCACCAGCAGCAGCAGCATCGGCAGCAGAAGGCAGTTGTGAGGTCATAGCAGTCCACAACATGCATAATCTTCAACCAGCAGCAGCACAGCTGTCATGCTGCGATCTGCCGCAGCGCTGTGGGTGCACTTGCAGTTGGAATGGGTACAGCGAGTGGTATGGTAGAGAGTTCATCCTGCTGGTCTACTCTGTTGGTGTTGCTCCAATCCTGCAAGCATACCAGCAGAGGTAGCAGCAGCAGCAGCAGCAGCAGCCCTGTCTGTGCTGGAGAGGGGCACAGCAGTACTGGGCAGCTGCCCAACGCCAGTCAACGGTCATAGAATGTGCTGTGCATAGAGCACCGTTGCAGTCCAGCGTGGCACAGCACGCAACGCAACGCAACGCAATGCAATGCAAGCACGCAACGCAAGCCAACGCCCGCCAGCGCAGGCCAGCGCGCACGCCCGCCAGCCCGCCAGCACGCGCGCACGCCAGCATGCACACCAGCATGCCAGCACGCACACACGCCAGCACGCACGCGCGCAAGCACACATGCACGCACACACGTGAGCACGCCCGCACGCGCGCACGGCAGCATGCACACCAGCATGCCAGCACGCACGCACGCACGCACGCACGCACGTGAGCACGCCCGCACGCCAGCACGCACACACGCGAACATGCACGCCAGCACGCACGCGAGCACGCCCGCTAGCACGCGCGCACGCACGTGAGCACGCCCGCCCGCACGCACCGCACGCGCGCACGCCAGCACGCACACATGCGAGCACGCACGCCAGCACGCATGCGAGCACGCACGCACGCCCGCACGCACACATGCGAGCACACACGCCAGCACGCACGCACGCACCACACGTGCACGCGCACGCACGCACGCACGCAAGCGTGCATGACAGCACGCAAAGCACCCACGCATGCACGCACGCACGCACGCACACCAGCACGCCCGCCAGCGCGCGCGCACGCACGTGAGCACGCCCGCCCGCACGCAAGCATGCACGCCAGCACGCACGCACGCACGCACACCAGCACGCCAAAACAGCACCGCCAGCACACGCCGCACCGCCCGCCCGCGCCCGCGCCCGCGCCCACACACACACACACACACACACACACGTGCACGCACGACTTGCCTCCGCAGCTTGTCTCTCCAGAAGTCATCATCCCCGTATGAGGAGAGGCGCACCAGCACCTTGACGAAAAACGCATCCAGTTCTTCCCACAGCTCCTCATCATCCGCGCAGGTGTCGACCAGCATTTGGCCCTTGAAGCGGGAGTCCTTCCAGATGATCTCCACGCCTGCGGTCCCTGCTGCAGGCACGTCATCCCAGCTTGATGCCTCCCGCCTTTCTGCCTCCTCGCTTGTTGCTGCGCTGTGTTGCTCATAGACCTGCGGCAGTGGTGCAGGTGCAAAGGTCGACAGAACTAACAACCATGTGTCAGGCACCTCACCCAACGTTGACATATGTCACAGGGGTCTGAAGGCCCTGAAGCTACAGTTGTGCACATATCAGGGTTTGGTGGTGGCCAGACATCATCACATCTCATGTGCTTTCCTGCATCTTGTACGCCTTGCTGCTTGTAATTAATTATATAACTTTCACATACCAGAGCTCTCCCATGTTGTTGCTTAAAATGTCGTAGGCAGCGTGCTGGCTGTGGAAAGGCAAACTGCTGAACTACAGGGGCCATCCAAGAGCACAACACCAAGCCATGCACAAGTACATGTAGTGTACTGCACAGCAGCTGCAGGCAGTGGCATCACACCAAGAACTAACCAAGCCGTGCCGAGCGACTCACTATGACGGTGACCATGCGCCGCGGAATGAAGCCCTGGATCCTGTCAAGGGCACCCCGCACAGCTGGAGAATCGTTGTTGGTGCTCTTGCTGGCACGAGCACTGCTGCTGCTTGCAGCAGCACTGGTGCTGCTGCGTGCGCCACCTGCAGCAGAATCAGCTCTGTCAGATCTGACATTGTTCAACATTCACCATCACTGTGGCAGCCTATTCATTTGTATGGATGACTGTTTGAAATGTGCAGGAGCTCCACAGCGTGATCTGCACCTGCCGGAGCATCCACCCACAGCTGCAGTGTGGTGCCCTGCACTGAGCCCAGGGCACAGCACGCAGCTGCATCCCTTGCGCACAACACATCCACCAGCAGCTGCACATTAACAGCTGCTCCTCCCTTCTCAGTCCTTAGCGTCTTTGTGGCAGCATCGGGGTCGAGTCCCAGCTGCGTGCAGGCGTTCCTCAAGCAGTTCTCAAACGTGCTGCAGAGCCGATCAGGGCTGGTGCCCGGCAAACACATAAACACGAACTTAGCACTCCGTTTTCTAGATGTGATCAACTCGATCGTGTTGATCTGGCCGCTTGAAGTACTCGAGCCCGCACCGGGCTCGAGGCCCCCTGAAGGAGGCCCCTGAAAGGAACTTGCACTCATCGTCAACACAAACAGTTTGCGATCGTGCCTCACGCTGCCTAATCAGACGGCTACAGGATCACATGGTCTCCCAAAACCCCACCTGACACTTGTTTAAAGCATACCCCAGCCTGGCATTTGACGCATGCTGTGCAGTGGTTTGCTGCTGCGATGCTGGTTGGAGCAATTGCACAACGCAAGTATCTGCCGGTACACAACTGAGGTCAAACCATAAACAGCGCAACAGTGCTCAAGAAGCACACACTAGTACCAGCACACACTACTGTGGTGGCCACCATACCAACCGGGGCTGTGGGCACCTCAATGCATGAATGTCATTCTGTTCTCTTTCAGGTTTACGTATTAAGCTACTGTGAACACCATATGACGAAATGATGCGGACAACATGTGTGTGAAGCTGGCAGAATATGGCATGTCAGGCCTAGCTAGGCCTGACACGCTGGCAGGCCGGGGCGAGCCTGGAGATCCAAACCTACTGGTGTAGTTTTTAATGACCAATGCTTAATGCTCAGCAGTAGTGACACTTCTTGATGTCTGCGCATGTCACGTGTACAGCCTGCTGCACATACATGCATATGTGCCGGCAAGAATAATGTAAAGGGCAGCTGCTGTCGTTGCGCAACAAGTGCATGCATCGAAGCACTTATCGGCTGAGAGTTTGTTGGGATGCGCACGTGCCACAGACGCCGCCCAGCTGCCGCAGGCGCCAGACTTGCGTATGAAAGTGGAAGCGCCCTGCATGGCGTTGCGGACACGCTGCGCCATCCACCCTGCAGCGTGCGCGCAGCGCCAGGCACCATGCATGGCGCTGCGGACACGCTGCGCCATGCGCCATGCATGGAACTGCGCACACGCTGCGCCATGCGCCCTGCATGGCGCATGGCGCAGACTGCTGCACAGCACCAATGGCAAGTTTGCAGGTCGGCGCCACCTGTTTTTGGTTGTGCATTCGCATTTACAACTGCTGTTCGCATAGCTAGAATTGTAATGCATCAGCTGGCTCAAGACTGTGCAAGCGCAACCTGCACGCTGCCACAACTGGCTCATGCTTTGCAAGAGAACCCCATGGCCAGCTGTGTGAACTTTACAATCTTAGCATGTTGTTGCCGATGCCGCAAAGGTATGGCTTACAAGAATGATCAGTATTACTACTATAGCATCCTGTTCACATGCCAACTTCACCCAATCCTGCCGCGCTGTGGCATGCATGCATGTATGGGTCCACCAACTCTACAGTTCATGTGTACAGTTCAAGCTGTAGGCACAGTTGAGCTGTAGATGGCAAGCAGCATCCCATCCAAAGTGGCTCCTACTATATTGTGCTGCAACACAACTGTAGCTTCAGCTGAACCAACTGTCTAGGGTGAATGCTTCACCTTGAAGGCTGCCATCTCGGTTAACGCCAGCACTACACAGTGTTGTGTTGGTGTGATCGCCAATTGTGGTAACATGTAGACAAGTGCGATCATTTAATACCTGCTGTCTCATGCTCAACCCTCCTCTGTATGACTTGCGTACTGCATGAGCTGCACTGCATGCAGTGGGCTCGATGCAGTTGCTTGCACACTGCGATGCCGCACTGCAGTAGGGCTGACTTGACAGCGAGCTGCTGGTGACAGCTCATTGGCTGATCGCAAGCGCTAGCCTAGCAGCTCCCACTTTGTACGGCCGCACTAATGGCAGCAAAGGCAAGTGCAGAAGCACATTGTCACACTTTCAGACAGTGCACAGTTGTGCCTGGTGTGTCATGTTCGTTGATGGTAGCACTGCCATTGACGGACAGCGACTGAATAAGCACATGAGCTGCAACTGCAGCTACGCAGGGTGCAATCAAGTCGACAGCGGGGCAATGGGTGGCCTGGTAAATCACAAGGCAATGGCGGCGCTAGCAGACCTGGCCAGCACACACGCGGCAGCAGCAACGGCAACAACAAAGCAGCCGCAAAGCACAGCTAGTGCTAGCAGCAGTGCGGCGCTGGCACCAAGTAACTATCATGCATTCAATGTTCTGCGCAACCCTTGATAACTTGTGCCAGAAATGTGTTGCGCACTGTGCACACTTGCAGAAATGACAGCAACAACCATCTATATAGGCAGCTGGTACACCAGCCTGTGGCTGGCAACAAGCAGCAGGGATTATTCAGGGCCCTGCTAGCAAGCAGTGCCGTCCGCTACGATACCCATGTTGGCAGTTGTGATGCAGATGCAGTGTTAGCAGCGGTAAAGCTTACATGTTCAATGGTAGCATCATCGCCAGCATCGGTGCTCTGCTGCTGGAGAACAAGGGGTGGCAGACAAGGTGCATTGCCGCCTGTTGCTGTGCTGTCCAATGCTCACATGTGTGCGGACATTGCGTCACCAGTTTCTCTCTTCTGCTGGTGTGGTTGTTTGTTTCTTGTCTGCTGACCGCGGTGCAGGCCTGCTATGGGTTATCACTTTGGGGTTATGCTACTGACAACGCCTTCAGCTGGACAAGAACAGGGACAAGCGTGGGGTGTGGCTGTCACCACCCCACCTCATGCTGTGCTTGTTCACTGAACTTCTGCATGATCATCATCATCATATTACCATTCAAGCATAGCATCAGCGCCATCGGCCCCGCCCCACCGGGCGGAAAGAGGGAGCACTGCTCCAGAATGTTGCATGCATTGCGCACATCCACTTCTGATGTTGGGTTAATTACAGGAAAATTGAGTGCGTGCCTTAGCAGCCATCAACCTTATGTGCTTCCGTCGTGGAAGGGCTGGTGCCGCTGCAGCTCCTTGCTTGGATCTGGTGCTACGCGTCTACTCTAGTCAGCATTATGCGTCCTTCACGGTGGGTGCAACCAGCAGAGCTTGCATGCGGGAGGGTGGTAGGATGTGGGGCACCCCTTTGCATGCATGCAGTGTTGTGTCTTCATATATGCTGCTCCGAGCGGCGGCGGCAGCGGCTGCATAAGCACAGTCTGTATTGTGTATTGCTGCTTTTCTTGTTAAGTCTTGGGATGTGCGCAATGCATGCAAATATTCTGGAGCAGTGCTCCTTCTCTTTCCGCTCCAGGGGGCGCGGGGCCGATGGCGCTGATGCTATGGCTTGAATGGGTAATATGATGATGATGATAGTATGTATTGTCAGAGCTGGTGTTGACACATTAGCCTAGCCGCGACGCTGCTAT
This sequence comes from Scenedesmus sp. NREL 46B-D3, assembly GCA_014080715.1. Lineage (NCBI taxonomy): Eukaryota > Viridiplantae > Chlorophyta > Chlorophyceae > Sphaeropleales > Scenedesmaceae > Scenedesmus > Scenedesmus sp. NREL 46B-D3. The sequence continues at coordinate 156,017 of JACERP010000077.1, read as the reverse complement.
AACAAGAGAAGCATGGTTGTACCAGCAGTGGCAGGACTTGCCAGCCAACCCCAGAGTAGCTGGGTCTGATACTGTCATGCACTCTACCTATGAGAACTGGTTTGCATGCTCCCCTTTTGATGAGCTTGATTTGACGAAACCATTGAGTTGGTGCCCAGATTATGTGCACAACACAGCTGGCTTAAACAAGATGCACCTGTCATCTTTGATGCGTTTTTGTCTGGGTGCGCATGACTTGCGTGTGGCTACTGGTCGGTGGGAGAGGGCTGATAAATCTATGCTACCCAGGCCACAGCGACTGTGCTCTCGGTGCGGTGCTAGCCAAATTGAGGATGAGTTTCACTTTGTGTTTGAGTGTGACGCATATCAGGTTGTTCCGGTCGCTTCTGGCGGCTGTTTGTTGATTTTGGAGGGTGGCAGAGCCCAGCTGTGAGCCCTCTTATCATCATCATATTACCCATTCAAGCCATAGCATCAGCGCCATCGGCCGCGCGCCCCACCGGGGCGGAAAGAGGAGGGAGCACTGCTCCAGAATGTTTGCATGCATTGCGCACATCCAAGACTTGACAAGAAAAGCAGCAATACACGGTGACACCATCCAACATCTTCCAGAACTGCCCCAAATATCATCAGATACAAAACGCAACACCTTGATTGACGAATCAGCCATGGACAAAACGCTGCGCAATTTTTCAGCGCAACCAGGCAGGGATCTGATCTCAGCAAACATATCATCCCTTTGAGCAGAAGTAGCAGGACAATCAAACATGAAGTGTGACACGGACTCAACTTCTGCACCACAACAAGGACATCCTGAAGTGGAGTAAGCTCTGCGACCGCCAAACTGACTAGTACGCTCATGTACACACAGACAACCCATACGAACACGCAAAAGCAATTCAATACCACGTGGAATTGCCACTGAACGCAAGTACGGCCTAGGCCTCCTGAAACCCATAGCATCAACATGAGTGGAATGCACATGAGCCACATACCGACTCAGAGTGGAGTGTTCCAACGTTTCACATGCAATCCTTTCAGCATGTAGTGTCCTGACCTGCTTGTTGACATGGCTTTGCACGCACTGGCTCTGCCTTCCACGGTCACAACATTCACACCATGCTTGCACAGCAGGCTCTGCACATACTTGTGCCACGGTGTCACCGCCACAGCACCACTAGGACGCCTCCTTTCAGCTGTAAACACTTGATTTGGCAGCCGAACGCCCTGCATACGCTGAATCCTGTAGTAGTACTCCAAAGCCCTTTGATGAAGCCACATATGCAACGGTTTCACACCCCTTCTGCCAAGAGAGCTGAAGAGCATGGGCGCTCCTTGCCACAGCGCATTGCGCATTTGATGATGTCTGTCTGCACTTTGTCAATCAGCTGTAGTTGCCTAGCTGTGGACGGAAACCAAACCTCACTGCCATATTCGACAATGGGACGGACACACGTCAGCAACAGTATGCGTTTAACCTCCACACTGATGCTGCGGCTCTTCCAAATTGGCATGAGCGCACCCTTCACACGTTGCACCTTAGCCAGCATCTTCTCAAAATGTGTGGTCCATGTACAGGTATTGTAAACCACAGGCCAAGATAGCAGTACTCCGACACAACAGGCACAGGGACATTGTTCCAAACAATGCCCGAGTCGACCAGCTGGCTGGTCTGTCGACACCAGACCAGCCAGCTGGTCGACTCCGGCATTGTTTGGAACAATGTCCCTGGGCAAGACGTCTTGCTGGCAGCACATGCATGACGGCAGCCTTCAAGCTGTGGAGCTTGAAGCGCCACTGGCAACTGTAATTGTAAACAGTTGCAGCCACAGCCTGAACTTCAGACAGAGACCCGCAGACAGCAACAAAGTCATCAGCCTGCATGGCTGCCACAACTTGGCCTGCAGGTTCGTCACGAGGGCCCATGAGGGTAACGCCAGGGTGCTTGCATGCACGTCACGCAGCAAGTCGTCGATAACAACAGGTACAGTGTGGGCGAAATAACATCACCCTCATGCAGGCCAAGGTCGCAGGTGAACCTATCCGTGGTGCAACCCTCATGAGACACCACACGCTGCGCGCCCTGATACAGGTTGTACAAGACACGGAACATCTTGCCACGCACACCCTCATCCCACAGCTTCTGGAACAAGCCATCAAGCCAGACCGTAGGGAATGCCTTGAAGGTGTCAACAAACAACACATATGACTCCTTTCCCTCAGCTTTCCTGCCATTAAGGACCTCGCTGAGCACGCTTTGATGGTCAGCACAACTGCGCTTGGGGCGGAATCCGTTCTGACTCTCGTGCAGCAGCGGCGCCGCTGCTGCTGTAGCAGCAGTTGCGCGTGGCTGCTGCTGCTGCTGCTGCTGCTGTTGTGCTGAATGCTGGCCTTGCTGCTGCTGCTGTTGCTGCTGTGTTTGTGTTTGCTGCTGCTGCTCCTGCTGCTCGCCCTCTGCAAACTTGATAAGGCGCTGATTGAGGACGCTGGTGTAGAACTTATAGAGAGCACGCTGAGCAGGGTGATGCCGCGGTAGTTGCCTGGGTCTGTCAGATCGCTCTTCTTAGGCATGCTGACGACTGTCCCCGGCACCTGATGTACCTGCTCAAGCTGCCACATGAGGCTGCAGTACTGCAGCAGCATGTCTGCAACTGTGTTGCCTCCGTACTTCAAAAGCTCATTGACAATGCCTTCCTCTGCAGGGTTGCCAGCTTTGCCTGTGCGTAGACGCTGCAAGCATGCAGAAACCTCGGCGGCAGTGATGGGCAAGTCCAGCGGGCAGGGTGGGGCAGCATGAGGTGCGGTTGAGTCATGAAGGTACTGCTGTACATTGGCGGCAACCTGTGTCATGTGCGCTGGGTCGAACTGGGGGTTTGAGGCGGCAAACGCTGCATGGCTACCAACACGCTGATAGTGGCATTTGAATGCATCTGCTTTATCTGCAGGGGTTGAAGCCGTCTGTCCTGAGGGGTGCTGCATGACACTGTACACGGCCTCGCTGACATGCTTAGGGCACAGGCGACGCACAAGCTGCCACATATCCTTCTCCCCAAGCGTGTTGTCGTCATTTAAGCGGTCTCTGTACGCTGCAGTGATTGCATGCTCGCATCGCTGTTTGTGCTGCTTCTCAGCTGCTTTGATAAGCTGTGCAGTAGCCTTGCGCTGCTGATCAAATGCATCCCCGTCTGCAACAAGGCCGGACTCCCTGTACTGTGTAAAGGCCTGCACCCTGGCCTGCACAGCATTTGTCAGCTCCTGTGTCCACCACGGGAAGGACTTGCCAACCCAGACCCTTTAACCCAAAACTGGCATTGACCGCCTGACGAAGCGCTCCCAGCAGCTGCGCATGTGCTTTTGTACTGCAGCATTGGCCGTAAGTTGAGCTGCAGAAACCTGCTGTTGTAGCACGGTAATAGTGGACGTATAAGCAGCGCCCAGCTGTGCCAGGGCCTCCTGGTACGCCTCAAGTTCGGCCGATTGCTCCCCATTGCGCATTTTGAAATCATTCGGCTGTGCATTGAGGCGCAGCTTGACCTGTTTTGCAGGGCGACGTGCCACAGGCCTTTGAATGCAAGCAGACACTGGCAGGTGGTCAGTAGAACCCACTGTGTATGGCCCAACCTTGGCTGTTGGCCTGGCGGCAGCTGGGCACGGCATAGCAATGTCAGCAGACGCAATGATGTAGTCATTGAGGGACCTCCGCGCGGTGCCCCTGTGGGACCTGTCACATGTGATGTGCTGGTGGGGAGAGGTGGGTGCTGTGCGGGCATTCAGTGAGTAGAGATTGACGGCATTGAGCAGCGAGAGAAGGAGTTCGCCATTGTTGTTTGTGGTTGTTTCGCCATGCATGCCAATGCGATCTGTGGGGCTTGCACCTTGCCCGACCCTGGCGTTGAAGTCCCCCATGATCAACACAGAGCCTCTGCTCGACAGGTATGCGAGGTCCTCCTGCAGCGCTGAGTAAGCAGCCCTCCTCACTGGCGCATGCTTGTTCATATCAGGCATATACACCACTCCAATAAACAGCTTAGGAGCACCATTCTGCCCTGGCATCACTAGCCACAGTGCATCCTCGTATTGCTGATCAGCAAAAGCAAACACTTTCACAGCATTGGCAACAGCGGCATGCACAGCAACCGCAACACCACCACTGGCACACCCATTCTCCCCAAGAGGCCTGGCCTTATTGATGTATGTGTAGCCCGGAATGAGATCGGCATGCCGCAGCTTCCCTGGCGCCTCCTTGGTTTCCACAAAGCCCATGATGCCGCAGCACAGATCTTTGAGTAATTGGCAAACTTCCACCAGGCTTTGACTTGCCTTGGGCATGTTGTTCACATTGAGGACGCCGCACACCAATCCACTGCTCCCTGGCTGCACCGGTGTGTTGGGGCGGTGGCGGCGGTGCTGCAGGGTCCTGCGGCTGGGCCTGGTGTTGTTGGAGCGTTGGCTGTGCCTGCAGCCCTGCTGCTGACCTGTGCTGCGCCGAGCAGGTGCTGCCTGCTCAGTGCCTGCGGGCTGCTGTTCCTCGTCCTCGGATGCAGGCACAAGCTCATCTTCCTCATCCTCCGTGTAGCCCTCAGCGGCGTAGTCATCACCCGGTAATGCGGCCTGAGACAATTCAGCATCAGGCTCGAGCACAGCATACTGGGTACAGAGCACCAGGCCGGCGCTCAGCTGCTCACGCCGGCCCGCTTGAGTGCGGCCTGCATAAGCCCCACGTGCTGACAGGATGACTGCGCCATTGAAGGTAAATACAGCGCGCCAGTGCAGTACACGCTGAAGCTGCTGCTTCAGCATGACCACCATGCATGCTGTCAGCTGGCGCACTGCCGATGACGGCATGGTGAACACGATGGCTGTCTGCCCCGCCCAGAAGGCCCTGCCTGTGAGCAAGTCGCATGGCACATCTCCTCCTGACATCTGTGCAACAGCATTCAGGCCTGCGGCCCGCACCTGGGCGACGGTTGTACAACGGTGGTTGCTGTCCTGCGTGGGCCAAACAACTTCACCTGGTAACCCCAACTGTTCTCATCCCTGGTTTGACGTCTCTGGGCGCGGCTAGACCCAGTGATTGTTCTGCTGGACGGTGCAGCCTCAATCTCAGTGGGGCCACCAGGTGCTGCAGTGGCGGCAGGAACTTCGGTATCCGCAGCTGCAAGTGGGTTTGTAGGGTTGGTAATACGCGCAGCAATGCGGGTTGGTCGGTTTGCGGGTTGGGGTGTGCCCACGTAGCCACCTGCAGCAGCGGCGGCATACGTGTGAGCCCTCTTGGACGGTGTTAAGCTGACTTTATGCAGCAGAGGCAGAGTAGTGTGGCTGCTTTTATCTACTATTGTATCCTTGTTAGAAATGATCCGGCTATGGCGCTTGCTGTGCTCCCAAGTGACACTAGTGCCTCAGAGACAGAATCCTCAGAACTTGTTGAGGCCTCGGATTAGTTGGTTGAATTGGTACTCCTTGGCTGTTGTGGGACCCCATGAACCTTGTTTGGCTCCTTAGTGGGTGGGCCTGTGGCCCTACTTTGGTATTTGGTGGTATTTGGTGATGGCATGCTGCATGCCAGTGGGGCCACTGGTGCACTAAAGCGAGTTCCAGCTGCACACACGTGTAGCTGCCGTGAGCATAGGACATCAACAATGACCCACCAACACCCAGGGACTGTGAGCCACAGGGCCACCCTATTATAACCGTACTCTGGAGTCTTCTTTGATGTCTCAACAAACACTGTCAATGTTTGAGCTGCAACCGTGACAGGTGTACGCGCATGGCACTACATATTCACGTTCTATTCTGTATGTCACTACACATCACGCCATTGGTGACGTTAACACATTTGTAAGTAACAGAATGGAACAGCCTCATGTATCATCATCATATTACCCATTCAAGCCATAGCATCAACGCCATTGGCCCCGCAACCCACCGGGACGGATGGAGGAGGGAGCACTGCTCCAGAATGATTGCAAGTATTGCGCACATTCCAAGCCTTCAGAAGAAAATCAGCAATACATGGTGACACCATCCGACAACATCCAGAGCTGCCCCAATTTCATCAGACACAAAACGCAACACCTTGGTTGATGAATCAGACTTGGACAAAACGCTGCGCAACTTCTCAGCGCAACCAGGCAGGGATCTGATCTTAGCAAACATACTATCCCTCTCAGCAGAGGTAGCAAGACAATCAAAGACACACTTGGCGTCCTTGATGCGCTTTAGACTGGGTGCACACAATCTGCAGGTAGCCACTGGCCGCACAAAGCGGAATGACCGGTCATTACTCCCTAGAGAGCATAGTAGCACTAAACATTTCAAATTATGACGACGCCTTCACAATTGATGAAACATCTACACGTTGTACCGGTTGTCCAAACATGGCGCGCATTGAATGTTTCATGCATAGTTGTAGTGTGAGATTTGCCGTCACGTGATTGATACACACACTTACAGTCTTTTCGTTGAACACAACTCGCATCGCAAACTTCAAGCACGGAATCACACAAGGGTGACTTGTGAGCAGCTGTCAGAGCAAGGCTTTGCCTACACTCGTGCCGGGAACCTGATTCTCTGTGGCCCCCATGCCACAATCACAGATCCACAAACACTGTCAATGCCTTCAGTCCACACCACAAAGACTGTTGCCTCAGAGGGATAGATACGGGATGCTCTAGCTATGCACACACAGCGGTTGCATGGCACAGGCTGAACATATTGCTTCACATGTGGCACGCCACTACTCTCCCCCCTCCCCAAGGGAAGCCTGTGACAATGCAACAAGCAAAACAAGCAAGCTGCCAGAAAAAACTCAGTATCCCTCACAAAACCTGAGGAAAATGACAGCAAGCCAGGGCGCGCTGACGTACGATCAGCCGAGAAATCACAGACATGCAGCACTCAAGGGACCAGCCTGAACACGCATGCAATAGCAATGGTACACTGCAGCTGGTCTGGTCACCAGGACAATGTAACATAGCGCACCATAATAACCAGGCCGTACGAAAGCACAACGCGCTGCCCTGAAACAACAACAGTTGGTGTATATGTCCAGAGGCTGACGCTGGAGCCACTGACAAAATAGGCCTTCCTAGGAGAGGCCTTCCAAGGGCCAACAAACCCAATTAGAGTGCCATGTAGCTGGGGGTGGCGACTGTGAACTGCTACATACCCAACAAGAAACCCATAGAGCCGCCGGCATCGCAAACACCAGAAAAAACACACCACCAAAGAGGCTGCGAGCACCAGCAGCCTATGAGTGGACATGCTGGCAGGCCAACAGATCTAACACTGTCTGTGACACAAGTCAACGCCTGACAGCAATCCACACAGTGACACAGATCGCATGCTACATAATGTAGTGTGAGATTTGCCGTCACGTGATTGATACACACACTTACAGTCGCCACCCCACTGGCACATGGACGCAGAGGGGCAACTGCATGCCACACCCAGACTGCAAAAACACCAGCGTCTGCTGCTAGCATGCCGTACTGATAGTGGAAGGAGGCCATACTGCAGGGGAAACAAACCACGTGGCCTGGCTGCTGCTGCTGCTGCTGCTCCAGCCGCCAGCTCCAGCGCCTCCAGTCTTCACTGCCACGATGTTATCACTGCTGTTGCTGGTACTGCTGCTGCCACTGCTGCTGCTAGTAGCAAGCCATCACATATTACTGTCAAGCCAAGCAAGCAACCAGCCAGGACTCTGCTGCTGCACCACGCTGCTGCTGGCTGTGGGGTTTCTTCTGCTGTAGGGGTATCGTTCCCTCAATCTCCACCAAACAAGGTGGGGAGATTGAGGTGGAGCCACATCTGGCCTAGATATAATCACAAATACGACAAGCCAAGCAAGCAACCAGGCAGAAGAGTAGTTGGGACCTGGGGTAGAGTCACAAGGTGAGACCTGGGGTAGAGTCACGACCATATATTTTCTCCACACAATCTCCACCAGAGTGTTTGTGGGTCACTCACCCACAAAGGCTGTAGCAGCAGAACACCCAACTACTGCCATCGACTGTTATAAGACCTTCTGCGATGAGCTGCCATAACTGCAGACCATACCATGTTCTTTCTCTACGCTGAATCCGGCTCAGGGATCACCGTGTGCCTCACTTGGGCACTACGCCGACAGGGAGCCTGTAACACTGCTCGAGAGGACACGCATCAATGGCTGCCTCAAGCAATCATATTTGTTTTTTCTCATATCATACCTTGTCGTGCTGCGTGGCCGCATGTGGCTGCTAGCTGAGCTGCAAACGAGCTGAAGCTATAACATGCTTTCCCGAAGCTGTAACGGGCCATCCCGGGGTTGGTCTTGTCCACACACCACCAAAGAGGCTGCGAGCACCAGCAGCCTATGAGTGGACATGCTGGCAGGCCAACAGATCTAACACTGTCTGTGACACAAGTCAACGCCTGACAGCAATATTGATTATTAATCCACACAGTGACACAGATCGCATGCTACATAGTACTTTTTATGCATAGTCCAGTCGAGTAAGCAACATTTGGGATGATTCCGAGCGGCAGCGACCGGTGGTACTGAGCAGAAGCACAAGCCAAATACATAGCACCGTCCACTACCCTCCAAAAGCATGCCACTCACCACGCAATGGTGGCAATTGCAAGGTGGCATCAGCTGAAGAGGTACACCGTTATCAGCATCCATTCACTGAAAAGGGGGCACAGCTGTGCAGCGCACAATGTGCTGTTGGTTTGCTGTCAACAACTGGTAGAGCTGTTGCCAGGGCTCAAGCCTTGAGGGTTGTCCATCGCAGGCAAGTCTTCTGCAGAGCTGCCTCCTGACCTGTCGCGTGCAGGATGTTCATGCAACGGCTAACATGTTCTGCGTATTGGCAGGCCACCAGCAGTGGCGCCAAACTTCTTGCACCCATTGCATGCTTAGTATGTGCATATGCAAGCCAACTGCATGCATAGTATGTGCATATGCATATAAAAGCCATGCCAGGCCGTCGCAAAAACGCTGCATTGGCAATGCCAATGCTAGCGGTGTTAGCTGCAATGTCCTTGCTTGATCACTGGAACACGATGGTATGTCAAGCCTCTCAAACCCACAGGCACTGCAGTAGCTGGACCAACCGCTCAATTCACAATGGCACGCTGCCCACTGCCTGTGGTGGCGCAAGCCAGGCACTACAACATGCATAGGGCTGTCCATGCTCAACCGCAAGTCCTTGCAGGCACATCGTGTAAAAATGCATGGCAGCTTCTATGCTTGACACCACAAGCCCTGCATGCACAAAATGCAAACGCATGGCTGGCAGCAAGCCTAGTGAGCCGCGCTCATGCACTGGGGGTCATGCTGATCTTTACAGTCTTAGACCAGTGCAGTATGCAGATCTGCTTTTCCTGGTATATATGAAGCGGGGTGGCTTACAACAATCCAGCAGCACAAGAGGCAACCCGGCCATTCCACCAAAGGACAGTGGAGCAGCACGCAACAGCTAGCACATTGGTCAGAGTACATCACTAGCACAATCTCGGCAGCAATCCAGTGTTGCTACTGTTGTTCATGTATGCCTTAGCTCTTATTATGTATTATGTATTATGTATGCCTTAGCTTATGTATTATGTATTATGTATTATGTATGCTCTTATTATGTATTATGTATGCCTTAGCTCGTATTCTGTAATATAGTATCAGCAAATCATTTTTCAGCCATGTAATTGCACAGTAGCAACGATTGCCGCGAGGCGCATGGGCGCTAGCGTGCGTTTGGTGGAGGGGCTTGGTTGGCAGCTGCAGCGCACACAGTAGCTTTCAATGTTAATTAGTGGCTGATTTTCAAAACCGCAGCGTGCAGGGGCCAGCAGACAGAGATAAGGTAGATGGAAGCCGCCGAAGCCCGCTGCTGTCCTGCAACGTGCTCCTCACCGCTGCTTTCGCCGCATCTGGATTCAGAGAGTTTATCAGCACCCAATGCAGGCGGTGCAGCTACACAGGCTGGCGGGCTGGAAGCAGCCCACCATGCTGTGGCCACAGCAGCTTGGCAAGACAAGTTGCGCTCAGACAAATTGGAGATGCCAGCAGGCTTGCCCTGCTAGCCCCTTGCTGGACTTCAGCGGATATCAGACCACGTTTTGGTTGATGCAAGTTGCAGCAGGGTCACCCTGCGGCACTGTTAGCAGCGGCAGCAGCAGCAGTGGGAGCAATAGTAGCAGCGGCAGCAGCAAGGGCAACGGCGAGGCAAGCAATGGCTTCAAAAGTGCAACAGTACACTTTCTTTGAAGATTGTCGTGTGATTTGATGTGGCTGAGTCATGTTGCACCCGCATGCACGCTGCTGGTAGCGGGGACGCCATCCCTTTTACATGCTGCTTTTTGGATTGCAGACTTGGCTTGTGATGCTCGACTGCATGTGCAGCTGTTATGTTGGGCAGGTACAGCTGCATGGGTGCACCTACGCAGCATGCCCGGATTGGGGTTGATCTGAGCACATGTATGTGTATCAAGGCATATAGTCTGTCTGCAGTAGTGCGCCGACGCTTGTTGCTGCCCTGGCAAGTGTTACGTTTATGTGATGTCATAGCATCGTTGTCACAGCAATCATCTTGCCTTTGTGCTTGTAGTGCTGCGTTTGTCAGCGATTTGAGTTCTTTGAGCTTTCACCATTTTGCCACTTGAGACAAGGTTGCCTATGGACCTTTTGGAATTTGCGCATAATGTTGCACTTTGATGCCACCTGAGCCATGCTGACATCCATATTTGTTTCTCGGTTGTGCTGTTGTTTATTGAGTATGCTGCCCCCACAGAGGAGGGCCACAACCCCAATCCTGGTTTGTTGCGTGGTTCACCGTGCCACCTATGCTGCTACCAGATGTTGTGCCCTTTCGCATGGATTTACCGCTAGGCTATACTGTATGTTGGCTGCTTGTGTGTGCATGCTCTGCCTCCCTTTCCCCCCTTTGGTTGTGGAGAGACATTTTGGACCCCATGAGCATTGTTTGGCTCCTGTCTGAGTTCTGAGCTCTCTGAGCTTGTTGAGGTTGCGGCTTCTTTCGGTTGATGGTCTTCTTTTGAGTTTTGTGGACCCCATGAGCCTTGTTTGGCTCCTTTGCGGGTGGGCCAGTGGCCCTACTTTGGTAATTGGCTTATCTGTCAGGCGCTGATATGTTGCGTCAACATGTGTAACGGTTTAACACCCCACTCAGCCAACAACGCTGAAGAGCATGAGCGCTCCTTGCCACAGCGCATTGCACATTTGATGATGTCTGTTTGCACCTTGTCAATATGGAACAGCTGCCTGTGGTGATGACCACGCCTTCACAACTGATGAAACATCTACACGTTGTACCGGCTGTCCAAACATGGCGCGCATTGAATGTTTCATGCATAGTACTTTTATGCATAGCCCAGTCAGTTAAGCAACATTTGGGATAATTCCGAGCGGCAGCGACCGGTGGTACTGAGCAGAAGCACAGGCCAAACACATAGCACCGTCCACTACCCTCCAGAAGCCTGCCACTCACCACGCACTGGTGGCAATTGCAAGGTGGTATCAGCTGAAGAGGTACACCGTTATCAGCATCCATTCACTGAAAAGGGGGCACAGCTGTGCATTGCACAGTGTGGCTGTTGGTTTGCTGTCAACAACCTGTAGAGCTGTTGCCAGGGCTCAAGCCTTGAGGGTTGTCCATCGCAGGCAAGTCTTCTGCAGGGCTGCCTCCTGACCTGTCGCGTGCGGGATGTTCATGCAACAGCTAACATGTTCTGCGTACTGGCAGGCCACCAGCAGTGGCGCCAAACTTCTTGCACACACTGCATGCATAGTATGTGCATATGCATATGGAAGCCATGCCAGGCCGTCGCAAAAACGCTGCATTGGCAATGCCAATGCTAGCGGTGTTAGCTGCAATGTCCTTGCTTGATCACTGGAACACGATGGTATGTTGAGCCTCTCAAACCCACAGGCATTGCAGTAGCTGGACCAACCGCTCAATTAACAATGGCACGCTGCCCACTGCATGTGGTGGCGCAAGCCAGGCACTACAACATGCATAGGGCTGTCCATGCTCAACCGCAAGTCCTTGCAGGCACATTTCTGACGCCGAGGTTTCTGCATGCTCGCAGCGTCTACGCACAGGCAAAGCTCGCAACCCTGCAGAGCAAGGCATTGTCAATGAGCTTTTAAAGTATGGAGGCAACACAGTTGCAGACATGCTGCTGCAGTACTGCAGCCTCGTATGGCAGCTTGAGCAGGCACATCAGGTGCAGGGGACAGTCGTCAGCATGCGCAAGCAGGGCGATCTGACAGACTCAGGCAACTACCGCGGCATCACCCTGCTCAGCATGCTCTATAAGTTCTACACCAGCGTCGTCAACCAGCGCCTTATCAAGTTTGCAGAGGGGGAGCAGCAGGAGCAGCAGCAGCAGACACACCAAGCGCAGCAGCAGCAGCAGCAGCAGCAGCAGCAGCAGCAGCAGCAGCAGCAGCAGCAGCAGCAGCAGCAGCAGCAGCAGCAGCAGCAGCAGCAGCAGCAGCAGCAGCAGCAGCAGCAGCAGCAGCAGCAGCAGCAGCAGCAGCAGCAGCAGCAGCAGCAGCAGCAGCAGCAGCAGCAGCAGCAGCAGCAGCAGCAGCAGCAGCATTCAGCACAACAGCAGCAGCAGCAGCAGCCACGCGCAACTGCTGCTACAGCAGCAGCGGCGCCGATGCTGCACGAGAGTCAGAACGGCCGCCCCAAGCGCACTTGTGCTGACCATTAAAGCGTGCTCAGCGAGGTCCTTAATGGCAGGAAAGCTGAGGGAAAGGAGTCTTATGTGTTGTTCGTTGCCACCTTCAAGGCATTCCCCACGGTCTGGCTTGATGGCTTGTTCCAGAAGCTGTGGGATAAGGGTGTGCGTGGCAAGATGTTCCGTGTGTTGTACAACTTGTAGCATCTGATCGATAAGAGCAGGTTGGATAAGCAGCATCTGTTTGCGTGCTTTGTGGACTTCAGGAAGGCTTATGACCTTGTGCGTCGCGACCTGCTGATGAAGTGTCTAAGCGACATTGGTGTGCGTGATAACATGCTCCGTGCGATTGTTTCGATGTACTGGCATGCCCCTATGATCACCAAATTTGGACGCACTGTAGGCCAGCCTTTTGACAGCACCAGGGGCGTGAAGCAGGGCGACCCCCTGTCTCCGCTGCTCTTTGGCATTTTCTTTGATCGCATAGAGCAGTGGCTGGAGGAGCGCGCGCGTGAATGCGGTGTGCAGCTGGGTGGGCGCTTGCTGAGACTGCTGCTGTATGCGGATGACCTGGCCTTACTAGCCAGCAGTCAGGAGGAGCTGCAACAGCTGCTGGATGCTGTGAGTACCTTCTGCGCGCATTATGATATGGAGGTGAATGTGGGAAAAACAGAGGTGGTAGTATTTGGCCACCAGCGCTACCGGGGTCCTGCGCAGTGGACCTTTGTTGGCAGGGATGGTGTGCGTGTGCCTGTGCCCAGAAGCAGCGAGTTCAGGTATTTGGGATGTGTGTTCCATGAGACTAAGGGTGTTACAGCATGTGTTTCGTCCCTGGCAGCTGCTGGCTCGCGGGCAATGTGGGCCATGCGCTCCCGCTGCGCTGACCACCACATCACGGGACTTGGCTTGCAGGTGCACCTGTTCAACTCACTGGTCTCGCCAATCTTGGGCTACTGCTCAGAAGTGTGGGCCCCTGCACTGCTTCATAGCTGCGGAAGTGGGCCGCAGGGCGTTGCCAAGGCGCTTAGCAATGACATGCAAGTGGTGCAGTTCACGTTTTTGCGTATGTTGGCTGGGCGTGTTCGCAAGTCTACTTGCAGGCAGCTGCTATTGCGTGAATTTGGCTGCAGACCCCTGATCAGTGGTTGGTTCACAGCTTGCTGGGACCTGTGGGACCGGGTGGTCTCACGGCCGCCTAGTGACTGGTTGTTTTTAGCAATGCAGGAGAACAGAGACCTCAGTATGCGCACCTACCCAAGCAGCGCTGATCAGGGTAGGCAAAAGTCCTTGTGGTTCTGGCAGTTTAGGTCCCTTGTGCGCACGTTGCATACCCGTACGGGCACGTTGGGCGACATACCTGATGCACTGGTCGGTCTGCACTGCCTTGAGGAGTCTGATATGCGCTGTGTGCATGAGGCTTTTCAGTTTTGGTTGTATCAGCAGTGGCATGATTTACTCACCGATCCCAGAGTTGCTGGTTCTGATACTGTCATGCATTCTACGTACGAGAGCTGGTTTGCATGCACATCACTTGATGAACTAGACATGTCAAAGTCGTCTGGCTGGTGTCCAGACTATGTGCACAACACTGCTGGCCTCAACAAAGTACACCTGTCGTCACTGATGCGTTTTCGTCTGGGTGCACATGACTTGCGCGTGGCTACTGGTCGGTGGGAGAGGGCTGGCAACTCCTTATTACCTAGACATCAGCGGCTTTGCACCCGATGCGCTGCTGGCCAGGTTGAGGATGAGTTCCACGTGGTATTTGAGTGTGATGCTTACGAGCTAGTCCGGGAGCGTTTTTGGTGTCTGTTTGATGAGTTCGGTGGTTGGCAGAACCCAAGTGCATTGGCAAACCCAAGCGGGCGATGTCTGGCAGACTTTATGCGGCAAAGACAAAGTAAGGTTGCTGCTTTCATACACAGTTGCTTACTGGTACGTAGCGATCCAGAGTTGGCACATTTGTTGCTTCCCAGTGATGGCATGACTAGTAGTGCTTCTGAAGTTACTGATTCTCTGAGTTCTGAGCTCTCTGAGCTTGTTGAGGTTGCGGTTTCTTCCGGTTGATGGTCTTCTTTTGAGTTTTGTGGACCCCATGAGCCTTGTTTGGCTCCTTTGCGGGTGGGCCAGTGGCCCTACTTTGGTAATTCGGTAATTCGGTATCAGGACGCGCAGCGTGTGGTGTCTCATGAGGGTTGCACCACGGATAGGTTCACCTGCGACCTTGGCCTGCATGAGGGTGATGTTATTTCGCCCACGCTGTACCTTGTAGCATGCGAGCTGTGTCGCTGTGTGGGTTGCTGTCAGGCGTTGACTTGTGTCACAGACAGTGTTAGATCTGTTGGCCTGCCAGCATGCCCACTCATAGGCTGCTGGTGCTCGCAGCCTCTTCGGTGGTGTGTGGACAAGACCAACCCCGGGATGGCCCGTTACAGCTTCGGGAAAGCCCGTTATAGCTTCAGCTCGTTTGGAGCTCAGCTAGCAGCCACATGCGGCCACGCAGCACAACAAGATATGATATGAGAAAAAAGATATGATTGCTTGAGGCAGCCGTTGATGCGTGTCCTCTCGAGCAGTGTTACAGGCTCCCTGTCGGCGTGGTGCCCAAGTGAGGCACACGGTGATCCCTGAGCCGGATTCAGCGCAGAGAAAGAATATGGTCTGCAGTTATGGCAGCTCATTGCAGATGGTCTTATAACAGTCGATGGCAGTGGTTGGGTGTTCTGCTGCTACAACCTTTGTGGGTGAGTGACCATAAACACTATGGTGGAGATTGTGTGAAGGAGTATATGGTCGTGACTTTACCCCAGATCCCACCTTGTTTGGTGGAGATTGAGGGAATGATACCCCCGCAGCAGAGAGGTATTTCCGCAACCAGCAGCAGCGCAGTGCAGCAGTAGAGTTCTGCCTGGTTGCTTGCTTGGCTTGTCACTATTTGTGATTATATCTAGGCCAGAAGTGGCTCCACCTCAATCTCCCCACCTTGTTTGGTGGAGATTGAGGGAACGATACCCCTACAGCAAAAGAAACCCCACAGCCAGCAGCAGCGCGGTGCAGCAGCAGAGTCCTGGCTGGTTGCTTGCTTGGCTTGACAGTAATATGTGATGGCTTGCTACTAGCAGCAGCAGTAGCAGCAGCAGTAGCAGCAGCAGCAGCAATGTAAAAACGTGGCAGTGAAGACTGGAGGCGCTGGAGCTGGCGGCTGGAGCAGCAGTAGCAGCAGCAGCGTTAGCCAGGCCAAGTGGTTTGTTTCCCTGCAGTACGGCCTCCTTCCAATATCAGTACGGCATACTAGCAGCAGACGCTGGTGTTTTTGCAGTCTGGGGGTGGCATGCAGTTGCCCCTCTGCGTTCTTGTGCCAGTGGGGTGGCGACTGTAACTGTGTGTCTTAATCACGTGATGGCAAATCTCACACTACATTATGTAGCATGCGATCTGTGTCACTATGTGGAATGCTGTCAGGCGTTGACTTGTGTCACAGACAGTGTTACATCTGTTGGCCTGCCAGCATGCCCACTCATAAGCTGCTGGTGCTCGCAGCCTCTTCGGTGGTGTGTGGACAAGACCAACCCCGGGATGGCCTGTTACTGCTTTGGGAAAGCCCGTTATAGCTTCAGCTCGTTTGGAGCTCAGCTAGCAGCCACATGCGGCCACGCAACACGACAAGATATGATATGAGAAAAAAGATATGACTGCTTGAGGCAGCCGTTGATGCGTGTCCTCTCGAGCAGTGTTACAGGCTCCCTGTCGGCGTGGTGCCCAAGTGAGGCACACGGTGATCCCTGAGCCGGATTCAGCGCAGAGAAAGAATATGGTATGGTCTGCAGTTATGGCAGCTCATCGCAGATGGTCTTATAACAGTCCATGGCAGTGGTTGGGTGTTCTGCTGCTACAGCCTTTGTGGGTGAGTGACCACAAACACTATGGTGGAGATTGTGTGGAGGAAATATATGGTCGTGACTTTACCCCAGATCCCACCTTGTTTGGTGGAGATTGAGGGAACGATACCCCCGCAGCAGAGAGGTATTTCCGCAACCAGCAGCAGCGCAGTGCAGCAGTAGAGTTCTGCCTGGTTGCTTGCTTGGCTTGTCACTATTTGTGATTATATCTAGGCCAAAAGTGGCTCCACCTCAATCTCCCCACCTTGTTTGGTGGAGATTGAGGGAACGATACCCCTACAGCAAAAGAAACCCCACAGCCAGCAGCAGCGCGGTGCAGCAACAGAGTCCTGGCTGGTTGCTTGCTTGGCTTGACAGTAATATGTGATGGCTTGCTACTAGCAGCAGCAGTAGCAGCAGCAGCAGCAATGTAAAAACGTGGCACACTATGGGAAATGCAAATCCACAAGTCATCCAGAATTCCTCCATAGCAGGCCGTCCACAAGGCTGTCCACAGGCGGTCACCGCCCGTCCAGGAGCGATCCAGATCCGACCCTATCCACAGGACCGAGCGTACTGCTCTGGATGGCGTGTACGAGATATGGATGCACCTATGGATGAGCACACCACGCTTAGATTGCACGCTATTGTGTTACAAATGTATCGATATGCAACATACGAGGCTTCCCAGGCCCCAGTCGATCACTCAGGCCCCTGCAGGATCATCACTCAGCCCCCTGCAGGAACAACAAAGCAGGCCTGCAGCAATGCGGTGTAGCATGCATGACACAAGTCCACGCATACACGTGGTGCTAAGTGCCACCCAATATGCTTTGAACACGAGGCAGCGCTGCTGGGAATCATGCCTTGCAGTTGTGCAGCACTGCTGCATTGAACGCAGTGTGTACTGCATGCACCAGTCTGCAGTACAAATTTAAGTAAGCAGTTGCACGAAAGCACACTCTGCACAGCACTAAGCAGCATCTACACTACACCAGTGTGTTGCTATAAGCTGCATCAGTGTTTGCTGTCAACACCTGCGCAACGCGCATGTCAAGCCCACAAGCGTCAAGTGCTATCTGCAACCACTACAACGTCTCAGCAGCGGTCCACGGCTGCGCAAGCTAAGTGTCATCCCTGTACCGCTGTGGCTTGTTGCGCTGACGGCCACCCTTGCTATCTGCCCCGGCGCGGCCTGCTGCTGCTGCTGCTGCTGCAGCAGCAGCAGCACTCGCAGCATGTGCTGTCGCACCGCTGTCATTGCCCCCTGTTTCGTGCAGGAATGCCTCAGGTTCAGCCAGTAGCTCTTCAGCAGCTGCATCGCCCCCATCACTGCCACTACCCACCTCTGAATCCCAGCGGCCGTCACCGCTGTCCGACCCTGCCTCGCTGTCCTCTGACTCATGCTGCCCACCCCGGCCCCCGCGCCCCTTGCGCCGACGCTGCTGAGGCTGACGCTGCTTACGCTTGCGCTTGCCTGCGCCCTCTGGCTTGCCTGCTGCGCGTTGCTTGGCAGGCTTGGGCAGCCTGCCCACTGGCTTGTCTGCACCTGGTGGTCGCTGGATGGCCTTGTCGCTTGGCTGCTCACCAGCAGCTAGTGCCGCACAGAGCGCCTCCTACATGTAGTAAAACAGCAGGCAGCAGGGTGCAGAAGACAGGAATGGTCAACCAGCTTGACGCACAGACGGGAGTGATATTTCAGCTTACCAACCTGCTTGTTCTTGACACTCTGGGATGTCATTGCAATGTGCGCCATTGCAGCACACTGGTACACCTGCAAACATCAATTTATCCATTTTCCTGCAGCACACGCCGCCACCTATCAAAAGCAACACAAGTTGACCAAAAAAAACTAAGACGACGACCATCAAGACACTGATGCAAAAGATGCAGCTTTGCCAAACTCACCCCCATGTACTCAGCCACCTTTCTGTTGACAGTGCCTGGGCTGTCTCCAGCCAAGGCCAATCCTGCCTTGTACGCTGCTGCAGCAGCAAACGCTTCAGCAGCAGCAGCTGATGTCTCTGCTGCAACACTGTTGCCTGCGCCTGCTGCTGCTGCTAGTGGTGATGATCTATGGTGCGGCTGCTGCTGCTGCTGCTGGTTTGCGAGCCTGCTGGACCGCCTTGGGGTCCCCCTGCAGGCGGTCCAGCAGGCTCGCAAACCAGCAGCAGCAGCAGCAGCAGCAGCCGCACCATAGATCATCACCACTAGCAGCAGCTGATCAGCTGATCATCATGTGCTGCCGCTGCCGCTGCCATTTCTGCTGCTGCTTCAAGCACATGCTGCAGCTGCTGCTGCTGCCCCTCAGTTGCGGAGGGCTGACCAGCCTGTGGTTAGCGGATGTGTAACAGTCCTCACTACTACGTATACTGCCTGCCTGCCTGCCTCACCTGCAGCTGCAGCATCCACAGGTACCTCAACGGCGTCTGCACGACGCCGCAGTGGGCATTTACCAAGGCCATGATGCTTTTTAAACTGTGTTCTAGAACGAGGATCTAAGTCAAGGCAGCGGGGGCAACGCCTGGTGTACACCTGTCCGCTGGCATCTTGAAAAGTTTCTGCTTCATCATAGAGGCTGCCAGAACCAGCTTTTCGTTTCATACTTAATCCACATTTCAAGCAGTGAGCTGCCAGATGTCACGGCCAGGAGCAGCAAGGACAGCTGAAGAGGACATATATCAGAAGGGCCTGCGTAGTGTTTTCACAACCTAAATCGCAAGTTTAGTGACCAGATCGTCTCTCAATCAAACACCGGGAGCGGCATTGGCCCTATGTGTCGGGCAATTGTCACCAGACCTGAGGGGTTCAGGGTTAGCCTGTTGCAGGGCCTGCAGCGGCAGTTGGACCCTTTCAAAAGCATTCAACGCATATTTGGCTCAAGTATAACTGATTCTGGAACAGTATGATTGCCGCTGCTCATATGTTGGCCGCTGTAACAGCTGTAGTGCTGTGCCTAGCACACTGGTCCGCACACAGTGAAGTGGAGGCCTGAAAAGGCTAAAAAAGCCACAGACATGTACAGTTCGGACATTACCAAGCTCCACGGCACAATCTGCATGGTTTGAGCGTACTCAGCCTCACTGCACTGCAGCCATCCAGAGCAAGTTGCTGCGGATGCGCAGCAGGCCCCTTCTGGACAACTACTGGACAGCCTCTGGATTTGGCTTTCCCATAGTGGCAGTGAAGACTGGAGGCGCTGGAGCTGGCGGCTGGAGCAGCAGTAGCAGCAGCAGCGTTAGCCAGGCCAAGTGGTTTGTTTCCCTGCAGTACGGCCTCCTTCCAATATCAGTACGGCATACTAGCAGCAGACGCTGGTGTTTTTGCAGTCTGGGGGTGGCATGCAGTTGCCCCTCTGCGTTCTTGTGCCAGTGGGGTGGCGACTGTAACTGTGTGTCTTAATCACGTGATGGCAAATCTCACACTAAATTATGTAGCATGCGATCTGTGTCACTATGTGGAATGCTGTCAGGCGTTGACTTGTGTCACAGACAGTGTTACATCTGTTGGCCTGCCAGCATGCCCACTCATAAGCTGCTGGTGCTCGCAGCCTCTTCGGTGGTGTGTGGACAAGACCAACCCCGGGATGGCCTGTTACTGCTTCGGGAAAGCCCGTTATAGCTTCAGCTCGTTTGGAGCTCAGCTAGCAGCCACATGCGGCCACGCAGCACGACAAGATATGATATGAGAAAAAAGATATGATTGCTTGAGGCAGCCGTTGATGCGTGTCCTCTCGAGCAGTGTTACAGGCTCCCTGTCGGCGTGGTGCCCAAGTGAGGCACACGGTGATCCCTGAGCCGGATTCAGCGCAGAGAAAGAATATGGTATGGTCTGCAGTTATGGCAGCTCATCGCAGATGGTCTTATAACAGTCCATGGCAGTGGTTGGGTGTTCTGCTGCTACAGCCTTTGTGGGTGAGTGACCACAAACACTATGGTGGAGATTGTGTGGAGGAAATATATGGTCGTGACTTTACCCCAGATCCCACCTTGTTTGGTGGAGATTGAGGGAACGATACCCCCGCAGCAGAGAGGTATTTCCGCAACCAGCAGCAGCGCAGTGCAGCAGTAGAGTTCTGCCTGGTTGCTTGCTTGGCTTGTCACTATTTGTGATTATATCTAGGCCAGAAGTGGCTCCACCTCAATCTCCCCACCTTGTTTGGTGGAGATTGAGGGAACGATACCCCTACAGCAAAAGAAACCCCACAGCCAGCAGCAGCGCGGTGCAGCAGCAGAGTCCTGGCTGGTTGCTTGCTTGGCTTGACAGTAATATGTGATGGCTTGCTACTAGCAGCAGCAGTAGCAGCAGCAGTAGCAGCAGCAGCAGCAATGTAAAAACGTGGCAGTGAAGACTGGAGGCGCTGGAGCTGGCGGCTGGAGCAGCAGCAGCAGCAGCAGCGTTAGCCAGGCCAAGTGGTTTGTTTCCCTGCAGTATGGCCTCCTTCCAATATCAGTGCGGCATACTAGCAGCAGACGCTGGTGTTTTTGCAGTCTGGGGGTGGCATGCAGTTGCCCCTCTGCGTTCTTGTGCCAGTGGGGTGGCGACTGTAACTGTGTGTCTTAATCACGTGACGGCAAATCTCACACTACATTATGTAGCATGCGATCTGTGTCACTGTGTGGAATGCTGTCAGGCGTTGACTTGTGTCACAGACAGTGTTAGATATGTTGGCTTGCCAGCATGCCCACTCATAGGCTGCTGGTGCTCGCAGCCTCTTAGGTGGTGTGTTTTTTCTGTTGTTTGCGATGCCGGCGGCTCTATGGGTTTATTGTTGGGTATGTAGCAGTTCACAGTCGCCACCCCCCGCTAAATGGCATTCTAGTTGGGTTTGTTGGCCCTTGGAAGGCCTCTCCTAGGAAGGCCTATTTTGTCAGTGGCACATGTGAAGCAATATGTTCAGCATGTGCCACGCAACCGCTGTGTGTGCATAGCTAGAGCATCATGTATCTATCCCTCTGAGGCAACAGTCTTAATGATGTGGACTGAAGGCATTGACAGTGTTTGTAGATCTGTGAGTGTGGCATGGGGCCCACAGAGAATCAGGTTCCCGGCACGAGTGTAGGCAAAGCCTTGCTTTGACAGCTGCTTACATGTCACCCTTGTGTGATTCTGTGCTTGAAGTTTGCGATGCGAGTTGTGTTCAACGAAAAGACTGTAACTGTGTGTCTTAATCACGTGACGGCAAATCTCACACTACAATTTGTTGTTTTTTAACGATTTGCTGCGTGACGTGCCTGCAAAGTACCCGGGAGTTACCCTCATGGGCCCCAGTGACGAACCTGCAGGCCAAGTTGTGGCAGCCATGCAGGCTGATGACTTTGTTGCTGTCTGTGGGTCTCTGTCTGAAGTTCAGGCTGTGGCTGCAACTGTCCACAATTACAGTTGCCAGTGACGCTTCAAGCTCCACAGCTTGAAGTCTGCCGTCATGCATGTGCTGCCAGCAAGGCAGACCAGCCAGCTGGTCGACTTGGGCATTGTTTGGAACAATGTCCTTGTGCCTGTTGTATCGGAGGATTGCTATCTTAGCCTGTGGTTCCACAATAATACATGTACATAGATTACACATTTTGAGAAGATGCTGCAGCTGGCTAAGGTGCAACGTGTGAAGGGTGGGCTCATGCCAATTTGAGAGAGTTGTAGCAGCAGTGTGGAGGTTAAACGCATATTTTTGCTGACGTGTGTCGGTCCTATTGTTGAATATGGCAGTGAGGTTTGGTTTCCGGCCACAGCTAGGCAACTGCACCTGATTGACAAAGTGCAAACAGACATCATCAAATGTGCAAACAGACATCATCAAATGTGCAATGCGCTGTGGCAAGGAGCGTCCATGCTCTTCAGCTCTTGGCAGAATGGGGTGTGAAACCGTTGCATACGTGGCTTCATCAGAAGGCTTTGGAGTACTTATGCAGGGAGTTCGGCTGCCGAATCAAGTGTGTACAGCTGATTGGAGGCGTCCTTGTGGTGCTGTGGCGGTGACACCGTGGCACAAGTATGTGCAGAGCCTGCTGTGCAAGTATGGTGTGAATGTTGTGACTGCGGAAGGCAGAGCTAGTGCGTGCAAGAGCCATGTCAACAAGCAGTCAGGACACTACATGCTGAAAGGATTGCATGTGCAACGTTGGAGCACTCCACTCTGAGTCGGTATGTTGCTCCTGTGCATCCCAATCATGTTGATGCTATGGATTTCAGAAGGCCTAGGCCGTACTTGCGTTCCAATCCATACCACGTGTTATTGTATTGCTTTTGCGTGTTCGTATGGGTTGTTTGTGTGTACGTGAGCGTACAAGTCAGTTTGGGGGTCGCAGAGCTAAATCCACTTCAAGATGTACTTGTTGGGGTGCAGAAGTTGAGTCTTTGTCACACTTGATGTTTGATTGCCCTTCTACCTCTGCTCAAAGGGTGTTGCGTTTTGTATCTGATTATGTTTGGGGCAGTTCTGGAAGATGTCGGATCGTGTCACCGTGTGTTACTGCTTTTCTTTATTGTCAAGTCTTGGGATGTGCGCAATGCATGCAAACATTCTGAAGCAATGCTCCCTCTTCTCTCCGCCCCGGTGGGACGCGGGGCGGATGGCGCTGATGCCATGGCTTGAATGGGTAATATGATGATAATGATTAACGTGTTATAATGCATGGTAGCTTCTATGCTTGACGCCACAAGCCCTGCAGGCACAGTAGGCATACGCATGGCTG
Organism: Scenedesmus sp. NREL 46B-D3; assembly: GCA_014080715.1. NCBI lineage: Eukaryota > Viridiplantae > Chlorophyta > Chlorophyceae > Sphaeropleales > Scenedesmaceae > Scenedesmus > Scenedesmus sp. NREL 46B-D3. The sequence goes on along the minus strand of JACERP010000077.1, from coordinate 132,760 downwards.
GCAGCAAGCGTAGTGAGCTGCACTTATGCACTGGGGGTCATGCCGATCTTAGATCAGTGCAGTACGCAGATCTCCTTTTCCTGATTTATATAAAGCAGGGATGCTTACAACAATCCAGCAGCACAAAAGGCAACCCAGCCGCTCCAACAATGCATTAATGGCGGTGTAGCCACCACACCTGATGCAGTGCACAAGAGCTGCCATGCATTATAACACGTTCATCATTAACATCATATTACCCATTCAAGCCATAGCATCAGCGCCATCCGCCCCGCTGACGGTTGCGCTGTATCACATCTTCCCTAACACCTGCATACACCCAGATGTGGTTGGGAGAGGCAGCAGGCAGGCTCGAGGCCCCTGCAAAGCCAGCAAAGCGCAGCCTGAAGCTGCGGCCCTGGATGCCAGCACACAACTTAGGGTGCTTGTCGTTCACAACCTGCTCCACCTCAACTGTCAGTTCAGCCACAGTTGTGAAGCTGTCAAAAACGTCTACCAGCTCACCACCCCTACGGGCAGCAGTGCTGGTGGTCATACCCACAATGTTGGACAGCGCCGCGCGCACCCTGCGCGCTACACTGCTTGGGACGCGCAGACAGCTTGGCAGCTGAAGTAAGCCGGCATAGTGCTTGATCAATGCGGCCTTCAGCTCCCTTGCCGACAGCCTGGGCCCACCTTTGTACATCGACGAAGTGAACACCGCAGCACATCCGTGCTCAGGCCACAGTTGAGGCAGCAGACCACTAGATAAGCTAGCAGCATGCTGCTGCAAACCGAGCCCCGCCAGTATTGTTGGTGGCGCCAACAATGATATGTTACGCATTGTCAGCAGCGCACCAGAGAGGCATGCTGCTACGTCTGTGGCATCGTGGCCCTCCCAGTCAGTTCTCACCACCTCCATTGGCAAGACTGTTGCAGGCAGGCCAGCCATGCTGAGCGTGGGGATGAGATGGATGGGTGTCAGGGTGACCAGCTCCCGAGGACCTTTTGCACCCCGTGGTCATCAGACATTCCTGGGGTGTCTGTCCCCACCTGCAGTCCAGCGGAGCTTGTGCTCACGAGTGTCACCATGTCGAGAGAGTCGGGTGCTGCCAGGAAACGTGTGCTTCCCACGCCGTTGCTCTGCAGCCGGCGCCCTGCGATAGTGCCAGAGGACAGCAACACAAAAACATGTCACCAGCCTTCCACGCGATGTGGTTGCACGAGCATTGCAGCAGAGCCAGCTCAAGCCAGCTCAAGCAAGGTCGAAGGCTTTGTGTGGTCATCGTGTCCATCAGCCAATACACAGCCTGTACAAGCGTGATGTGAATTATGAAGCTTGCAGTAGCAGAAGGCAGCGCATGCTGGGATGTCACAAAATGCAAAAGACTGCCTACGCAATGCTGCACTGACAACACATTGTGCTCAGCTTGGGATACTCCCTGGGCCAAGCCTAAGGCTTCCTGAGTTGCCACACCCCAGCACATCATCAAGATTCAACGCCGGCACACAAGCGGGTTGGCTCAGGCTATGCATTAAGACTGGCCCCTGGTACATGATGCAGCTGCAGTGTTATCCACGCTCACCAGTGACTTCGACTGGATCTGAGCAGATACAATAGGCAAGTTCGCCAGTGCCCCCTGTTGTACATGACATGCTGAGGGCGCTGTCCAGGTACGTCAAGACGCACTCGCAGTCCGTCCGTCCAGCATTGGGTCTTATTGTGGCCTCAGAGAATGTATACCCCCCCCCCTCCTTGCGTTAACAACACCTCCTTCGCACTTAGAGAAGGTGCTTGATGCTGCACCACTGAAGGAATCACTAGTGCAGCTTGTGCATGCCAGGTCGCTTGCTCTGGCAGATGTGTTGGCCAGTTCGCGAGCGTTTTGCTTGCCTTTTTGATTGGTACGTCACAAACGTGGGGTATTATAGCCTCTTGTCAGCCAGGTGGTTCGCATATGATGACCTTTATGCGGCAGCAACCTGCTCTTGTGGCCGCCTTTGTGCATTGTTGCTATCTGGTGCGCTGCCATTCGGAGGCAGACCCTGAGTCATTCTTGTCTTCGGTTTCTGTTGCTCAAGCGATCGATGCAGCGGACGAATTCTTCTCTGCTGATTCTTCTGCTTTTTCTGATGACGACGATATTTTCTATGAGGTTGCGCCCCCCCCCCTCAATGAGCCTCTTGTTGGCTCCTGAATGGGGTTCCCACTCCTTGATGGGTGGAGCATGTAATGTAATGTAATTTATGTTGGGTGGACAGGTTTGACAGGTGAGACTGCCAGCCTATGATGATGTGAGCAGCGTTGGTGCATAGCCGTCCCTGCACATGCATCCGTCCTTGGTTGCCAAGGGGACAGCATTTTCGGGGCAGCTCCTGCAAGATGTGTCTCTAGCTAGCGAGTATGAGTTGGAGGCAATGCATACGTCAGGCTGGGTGATGTCTGCGTGACATGGCAGGAAAGGCAGCAGCAAGCACGTGCTGCAGGTTGAGCAGGGAACCATACAAGTTACAACTGGCTCAGGGCACATTGATTTGTGTTCTGTTTCTGACAGAGTGTTACAAGAGGGAAGCCACATAAGCTTCCTGCCACGCAACATAACAAAGGCATAATATGTAATGGCTGAAATTAATCTTGGTGCTGGCCAAGCAAGCCGTACCTGCAGCGTATGATGGGCAGCTTGCCACATACCACCCTGCTGTGACTGGCTATCACTCACGTATGCAAACGACAAGATGCCCCATGCCCTTGCATGAAGAGATTGCACAAAACTTCAGCAGCTGTAATTAATATGCACATATTGTCGTGGCACATGCTCGGCCTGTGTTGCATGTAATGTAATGTAATGTAATGTATGTTGCCATGTTGAGGAGTACGGTAAGACTGCTGCAACTCACCATTGCATATTGGATCATGATAACTGCCAGGGTAATATGCTGCTCCAGTCTGCAGGTAACCAGCCTTGCACTGACAGGCATTGCCCTTGGCTTCCCAGTAGCTGTTGGCACCGCTGCAAACCTGATCCACTGCAGAGAGACCACAACAGAACATGTTACAAGTTGTGTACGCAAAAGAAGTTGGTGATACCCAACTGTTTTACGCTGCCAGAGCAGACAGCAGCTGCTTGTTGATCAGGATCAACCATTCCAGTGATTGTGTTTCATATGGGTCCAGACACCATCTTAGGTGGTATGAGCCGCCCTGGGACTGCCATCGGATGAGCACGTTGTCGTGACACATTATGTTGACACATGATCAGTGTCGTGACACCATTATGTAGCATGTAGCACGTCATCCCCACATTTCATTCAATCAATTAAACGATTTTCTAGCAAGAGTGAAAACCCAAAAAGGGGAGCCGCTCCCAAAACACCTTAGGCGGTTCCTAAGTGGTCGGCGCAGGCCCAAAATCTTTAAAGCCAGGGCCAAATACGGCCGAATCCTTGAACGCAAGAGCGCTCGCTTGACCGATCTCTCATGCAATGTTCATACCTAAACCCTAATCACTGATGGCCCTGAGCTGGACCACATCGTCAGTGCACTCCAGCATGGGACGAATCCTCCCACAAGGGCACTGGCAGCCCACACCAGCAATCATAAACGGCTTGCTAGAAACCAGACATTTGCTCCCCGTAATCTAGGTCAGGCTACATGGTAGAGGTGCGCATGCGCATGAGGACCTTGAAATTTATGCATGCACTATCTCTCTATTGATGCGGGTGCTCAGTATCAATGATCCAATTTCAACATTCCATGCATAGTGCTTACATTAATCCAGAACGTGTTGCAGCAAGCACGGCACAATGTGAACCTGTAAAATTTGTCACAATGTTGAGTGCTATGTGCTGCCATGGCATGGCCATGTTCCCTTGCGACAGTGTGCAGTGCATTCCTTTGCAGCCGTGGTATGTGGAATGAATACTGCACCCAGCTGATTGCACGTTCTGCCTGTGACATTGTGTTGTGCCTATATATACAACTATATTGTGTGCTGTCCAGCGTCATCTAAGGCAGTGTTCAGTGCATTATTCTTGCATTGGTGGCCTGCATGCTAGGGAGCAGCTGCTTCATCGCATCTAGCTGACTGCAGGACCGCATTTTTCAACTCCAAAACAGTTATCATGGCAATGACAGCAGCTTTGTTGGCAAGCACTGTTGGTCATTGTTTATTTACGAGCACTGGACATGCAACTGCACTCACCGGTCAGCTCGCGCAACACCTGAGCAGCAACACGTTTACGCTAGCTTAAGCCGAGTAACAATGATGCATTATCACGAGCGGCACACTTGAACTCAGCAATGGGAGTAGGACCCAAGTTGAGACGCAGTCACCACCTGCGGCCGTAGTGTACATCAACCGGCCAAGGGAGTCCATCAGTTCCGATTCATATGTCATCTGTACGTGCCCTTGCAGTGAGCGTCTTCGGATCTAAGCTTCTTGTTCGCGTGCACTGTGAAAGCATGTGCACGCTTGCACATGATTTGCTTCAGGATGTTTGAACAAGAACGTTGCTCACCAGGGCAGCTGCAAGTGAGGCTGGCACCCACGCCACCAGCAGAGGCACAACCCTGGTTGCACTGACAGCCAGTGTGGTCTGTAGTGGAGCAGCTGTCCTTTGGACCTGCGGATGGACCCCACACCATAACCATGATGGCGGGTAGCACTACTCGCTGCACTACTGTTGCGTGCATATGTAAAGTTGCAAGGATAAGCACCGAGGGAACAACACTGCATGCTGCGCAACTGATCAACCAGTTAGAGGCTGATGGTCTATGGTGCACCCAGTCTGCACCTGTCAGCAGCAGCTTCAGCTGATGACAATGCACACTGAGTCAGCCCGGTCCCTTCTGCACTCACACTGGGCACATGCTGCTGCGCCTGCAGTGCTGTACTCGTAGTAACCGCTGCAGGGAGAGCATCGGGTGTCACCGGCAGACGCAGCGTAGCCTGCACTGCAACGATGAAGGGAGGGTTGTACTTGTCATGGTGATATTTGACAGAACTCAGCACAGAAGTGCTTGCTTCAGGTAAAATTTTGGGGGTGTTCAAGGGCGTGCGTGGGTAGCCTCTACCTTTGCTTCCTGGACGTGGACGGGCTGGCGCCCAGAGGCGGCTCCCTTCGCCTCAACTTGCTTCATGTTCATCAGTACAACCATGGCGCAGTACAGTGGGTGGAGCCAGCTTTGCTTACATGCACAGCCTCGCATGCAGAGGTGGGGAGACACTGCTGGCTTGCTTGCTTTTTTGCTGCTGTGTGAAAGTGTTGCTTCTTTTCACAGAAGAGATTGTGGGCACAAAGGTGAGCGAGTGAGTATGAAGAAGGTGACGGCACCCATGTTTAAAACGCGTGCGCGCAGGCGCAGGCAGAGAGCGAGAGCGAGAGAGAAGCATAGAGACATACAATGAGAGCGAGACACAGACCCACATAAAAAAGACAGCCTCACCTGCGGGGCACATTTGGCAGGCCAGGTTGCCACCCTGCCATGATGTGTCCAGCTGGGGCACCCAACCAGCTTTGCACCTGCAAGCACTGCTGTCGCTGGTCAGCACCATGTTTGTGGGGCAGGCCTGGAGGCAGTGCTGCCAGGCAAGGCATAATCATTGCTTCCGCACGCTGTAGCAGCATCACATGAGCAGCAGGACAACCAACATCATGGTTTGTACTGTGAGCAGGGTCGGCATGCATTGGCGGCTAGGTTGATTACAACAAGGAGCGGCCGCGCAGATTTACACTTCAAGAGTCTGCAGCTATGCACCGCCAATCTTTGAGGCCCCTGCCTTCTAGCACACTCATCTCAGCTCAAGCAGGCCCGCACGGCTTCATTAAGCTTCACTCGCCTGTGCAAACCAGCTGTGGGCCCACACCGGCGCCGGCGTAGCCCGCTTTGCAGCGGCAGGCACCGCCTGGCACCGTCTCAGTGTTGCTGTCATGGTTTAATGGGCAAACGTCTGCAGCCAACAGCAGACGGCAGACGTGCATGTGCAGTTGTGACACCTTCTTTTCCAACAGCTAGCAAACCAACAAATGCAGCGGGCGGTGGTGCCAAGCAGTGAGTACAGTATCAATCAGGCAACAAACACCACGCAAAACATGCAGCGCTTCTTGACTACCTGAACCAGTGAGATGAGCTCCATCCACTAGGTAGGCGTGCAGCCCTTCCAACTGCTGCAGAAGAACGTTTTGCAAGAATTTTGCTTATCACCCACTGCGAGCCTTATACAGCAAGTCTGCATCTGATGGGCAGGTACACAACACAACTCTAGGAGCGCAGAGTGTGTGCACAACGCGTGCGGAATTGCAGCGCACCAGCAGGCTGCCATGGACGGCAGTGGGCCACAAATAGTGAGCACACTACTCTGGCGCCACACAAAGCAAGATGCAAAAGTGCAGATATTGTTGACCACTGCTGACAGGACCCCAGTTCCGAGGACCTTTAGTGGACGAGCAAGTGTTGTGTGTATGGCGAGGGCAGCACGTCATGTGGCGCTATGGTTGCGACAGCGCAGCAGCCCAGCTGGCGCTTGCACGACACCACCTAGCTAAACTTCAAACAGTCGCTTGAGTCGCCGCACTGCGGACCTTACGAGAAGTTTTGCGGCAAGAGCGGCGCTGTGAAACCCCTGCGCAACTCACCTGCATCACCAGGGCAATCTCCTCCTTTCAACTCGCTCCACTTATTGTTGTCGCCCTCGCAGGTCGCATACGGCCCAGTTACGCCAAAGGGGCAGATGGCGTACAGGTGGTCCCTGCAAGCAGGGTGAACAGGCAGCCGGCAGCACCACACTCGTCAGAAGGGTGTCTCACAACAAGGCTTCAAGCAGCAGCCTAGTGCTGCATGCCGCAACCTTTTGATGGTGGGAGCTTGGCGAGCATCTGGTGGGTGAGCGGGTATGCAGCAGTGTGCGAGCATTGCTGCGCTTGACAGATGCCACAGAGGTGCACATCGCCACAGACAGCCTTGCGTCCATCTTCCAGGTCCGAAAGGCCACCACCAGGCCTCAGGACATGCGTGATCACAGACATCTCAAAATCATCCAGAAAATAGTAAGAACCGTCACCAGCTCAGTATACACAGTTCATCTCTGGAAGGTCAAAAGCCACATAGGTATAGTAGGCAACGAGGTCGCCGACACAACTGCGGTGGCCGTAGCAAAAGGCCACGAACCGGAAGAAGGCATCAAACAAACGGAGGTTGTAGACCCCACAAACAACAGAGAAGGCATGTACTGGTTATACACAGAGCAGGAAGTGCAACCAAGCAAGGCAGCAGTAGCAACTGCGGCCGTTACCGCCATGGCGGGAGTGGAGATGGACCACCCTACAAATATCGCACTAATACCAGAGCCTAACCTAAAAGAATCACTAAAAAATCGCATACACGCTGAATGTAAGTTCGGCCAATCCAACACTGATACAATTCACCATGCTAGTTGGGAAAGACTGAAAGACAAAATTGATCACCAACACAGCCATATTTTCACGACCAGCTCAACTGTCTCCACCTACCTGAGAAAGCTCGTGCTCCAGTATAGATACGGTCTTCTACCTACGTACAAGCTGCTGAAGCGCTACAACAAAACTGACAGCAGTCTCTGCCCCCTATGTGGGCAAGAGGACAGCGGTCATCATGCTATGAGCGGATGCAGCAAGCTTCTGATAAAGGCAACATTGCGACACAATAACGCTGGCACTCTCATTGTAGAAGCCATATACGCAGGCGAGCATGGGAGCCAACTCATAGCAGCCGACGTGGGCCTGAACAATCGAAGGACCACCCGGGGTCAGCCATCCATAGAGGCCACGCGTGCCATACCCGCCTCAGCACACCCCCAAAGCATACCTATACACATCAGATCTCAACTGAAAAAACAAAGTATTCCAGACGCACTCCTCTACCATTTTGTTCGCAAGAGCCGCCGCCGGCACTACATCGTGGTTGAAATCAAGTATTGCAGAGACACTAAGCCGGAAGATCAAGAAGCACGAGCTGTAGAGCAGCACCGTAGACTGATAGCTACTCTCAAAGAATACGACCCAAAAGCCACTGTGAAACACTGCAACCTTCTGCTGGGAGGGTGGCGCGATCTACATGTGTACACAAACCTAGTTCAAAGACTAAATGAAGACCTGGGGGTGACCGGCCGTTCACCGGAGAAACTCCTCTGTAAGCTACACTTTAAAGCAGTTGAAGAGGTAGGAAACATGTGGAAGTACAGGAGAGCCCTTCTGCTCAACAAGCTCGGCGCAAAGAAGGAGCGGAAAACCGGACTGAAACGCGCCCTCCCAAACTGGATACCTCAACACAGAACTACAAAAGAAACGGAAGAAGTAACAAACTGGCCCCACGGGTACCCTCCTTGACCCTAGGGTCAGGTTGGGATGGTAGGGTGCGTGGAGGCGCATAAGGAAGGGTGCTTAGACTCCCCTTAGATCCTGTCACACCCCTTGTAGCAGAGGGGTAGATGATGGAAGTTAGTGAATGTAAAACGACAGAAATGCTCTACATGCCTCAGAGGGATGTCTATGTGCTAAGCTTCCATTAACTTTCAACATATTGCAAAAAGGGTGGGAAATCAGCGGAAGTTGGGAGTTAAATTTCATTGGGCAGGGTTGAAACCGGGGAAGTTGGGAGCTAGTGGGATTTAGTGGTAAGGCAAAAGCAGGAAGTCAGTGCAAACAGCCACGGACTTGGGGGAGTTAGCTGCTCAAGACATGGATTGGGCACCTGTAACTGCTAGAGGTCCCCTGGGCCCCTCCTTCATCATCATCATCATCATCATATTACCCATTCAAGCCATAGCATCAGCGCCATCGGCCCCGCGCCCCACCGGGGCGGGAAGAGGAGGGAGCACAAAAATCAGGATTTGAACTCGCGTCCCGTTGAGCTTAGTGCGAACTGCATCCCACTCGCTCAAGACATGTATTGGGCACCTGTAACTGCTAGAGGTCCCCTGGGCCCCTCCTTGGGGTGTCTGCATGGTGTACTGTGGCAACTGGGCTTTCATTGGCAACTGGGCTTAAAAGCAAGCTCATCATGCGCCTGTGCCATGAGTCACCTGCAGCGTGGGTGAGACACAACGGGCTGGGCCCCGGGCATGCAAGCTGTATGCAATCACCAGTTTGCTTGCAGGCAACTGTTTGCAAGCTTCCTACAAATGATGCAGTTCCTCTGTCGATTTGCACAGATGTAACTGATGTGAATATGACAGCGTTGAAACAATGTCACTGATATGATGACCTTGATATGGGTTCGAGCTGCCAATATAGTGTTACAGTGATAGGTCTCAAATAATGTAACAGATAATAGGTCACAAACACCCCACAGCAGCACAAGTAGGTGCACGTACACTGCACACGATGCATGCCATCAAGCTGCCCTCCACGTTAAGACCAGCAGCTGCCGCACCTGCCAGCAGCTGCCGCACCGTCGGGTTTAGGGAGGCTGTACTTGACCTGCTGGTCCGACGGATCCAGAGGCACGCCTGGCTGCATTGCCAACATCACTGCCGTTCTGCAGGGCTTTTGAGCCATCAAAGACAGCCTGGTGAGGCAGACGTGACAACAAAACAACATGCACTTGTGTCTGTGGTAGTGCCTGCTCCCTCAACAGATCCCAAAGCCGTTTCCTGTTATGAACACTACATAACAGGTGACATGCATAACATTGTGAGCATGCAAAGGCCAGCCGCTGAGGCCGCACGGCACAGTTGCCGCCCCATAGCCACACGAGTGGTGGAGTGTACTGCTGCTGCACAACACAGGTCACATTACACTGGCACGCTCTGCCCCCAGCATGCCCAATGGGTCACAACAACTGCATCCCGGCCCTATGCTGCATGCTCTGTCTCCAGGCCAGGCTTCCCAAACACACTCGATGGGGTTTGGCCTGCACCCTTCATAACACAATGATATGCATGCCTGGCCGCAAACTGCAGCAAAATTGCAGGCCTACCCAACCCCAATCCGCAATCAAAGAGGCCCGCCCCCCCAGTTCGTGCTCATGCAGGAACACCAGCCTACAAGTCCTTCGCTCGCCAACCTTGTGGCTTTATTTTGCGCCCACTGGTGCTTGTGACTGGCTGCTGCTGTTCCCCCCCACCCTGCTGGTGTTGCTCCCTTTGCGCCTTACACCATGCTCTGTCGCCTGCTGTGCTGCATGCCGCTGCCTGCTGGCTAGTCGCTGCCCACCACCCTGCTGCTGCGTCCCTGCCTGCTGTGCCACAAGCTCCTGCTCTTGCGCCTGCTGCTGCCGTCTAGCTGGCTGCGGCGGTCGGCTAGATGTGGCAGAAGGTTGCCCTTGCTCCTGCTGCTGTGCCTGTGCTTTGCTGGGTCTGCCGCTGCTGCCGCAGGTGCGCTGGCTAGCCTTGTGCTCTGCCAACGCATCAAGTAGACCCAGCAAATCCTGAAGAGACTCTTGAAACACCACAGGACCACCAACAGCATCCCATGGCACATTCACCTCACACTTGATATTGGATGCAGCACAATCAACCCCGGCACGCTTCCTGCACTCGGCTTCCTCCTCCTCCTCCTCCTCAGAATCACTGTCCAGGCCAGACAGCAACTCACCAGCACACGTGCTCTCACAGCATGGCAGCCACTGATGCACATCATTGGACACTTGCAGTTCAACATCATCAGCAGTTGAGCGAGCCACCAATGCATATGGATGGCACTCGTACATAACAGAAGCTATTCAGAAGTATACTAGCGTACAGTTGTGAAGTCTGTGGACATGGAGCTTCCAATGTGAGAAAATGACATGTGAGAAACGAGGGAGAAACGAGGGAGAAACGAGGAAGAGAATCCAGTTTCCTTCGTGATATCACTCGCAGCTAACGCACAGCAGCAATCTGCATACTTATAGCTGTGATAGTCATCGTCTGTTAAGTGCGCCAGCCTCGACCTGGGGATCATGCGTCCGCACTACCACGGCAAGGGCTGTACATGCAAAGCCCAGCCCTTCGGTGCTAATCTGGTCTGAATGCAGCTTCAGTGGTCATTGTTGCTTAGCCAGCAAGTCGCCAGACAAGTATATGCACGGCTTTATTCAGGCAGCAGCAGCAGCAGCAGTATTGACCGTTCCAAGGCTGTGAGTGGATTTGAGCAGGTGAGCGTCTGCATAACACTGAAACAGTAACCAATCATACAGAGTATATCACAGTTGTTTTGCTGCAGCAGCAACATCAGTGAAGAGGGGGGCAGTACTGGTTGTGTGCAGCCCAACAGCAACTAGTTATGTGAAGCAGACGACACACACACATCTCTCTGTGTATCTCTGGATCTTGACATGTCTAGACATATGCGTGCATGCTGCTGTGGAGCTTTCTGCGCTGGTGCTCGTCTGGTTTTAGATGCTATCTTGAGCATGCCTGGTGCATCTGCAGTCATGCATGCTGTACTGCATGCTTGTAGGGCGTGTGTGGCAGCTGGATCGCAAGCGCTGGGCTGACAGCAACATCAATAGCTCATTTATATGTCCAGTAATGAGGTGTTGAACGCGCAGGGCATGTGCGCTGGTGCTCGCTGGTTTAGGATGCTGTCTTGAGCATGCGTGGTGCATCTGCAGTCATGCTGTACTGCATGCTTGTAGGGTGTGTGTGGCAGCTGGATCGCAAGCGCTGGGCTGACAGCAACATCAATAGCTCATTTATATGTCCAGTAATGAGGTGTTGAACGCGCAGGGCATGTGCGCTGGTGTGCGGTGGATGTTAGGTGCTATCTTGAGCATGCGTGGTGCATCTGCAGTCATGCTGTACTGCATGCTTGTAGGGTGTGTGTGGCAGCTGGATCGCAAGCGCTGGGCTGACAGCAACATCAATAGCTCGTTTATATGTCCAGTAATGAGTTGTTGAACGCGCAGGGCATGTGCGCTGGTGTGCGGTGGATGTTAGGTGCTATCTTGAGCATGCATGGTGCACTGCAGTCATGCTGTACTGCATGCTTGTAGGGTGTGTGTGGCAGCTGGATCGCAAGCGCTGGGCTGACAGCAACATCAATAGCTCATTTATATGTCCAGTAATGAGTGTTGAACGCGCAGGGCATGTGCGCTGGTGTGCGGTGGGATGTTAGGTGCTATCTTGAGCATGCATGGTGCATCTGCAGTCATGCTGTACTGCATGCTTGTAGGGTGTGTGTGGCAGCTGGATCGCAAGCGCTGGGCTGACAGCAACATCAATAGCTCATTTATATGTCCAGTAATGAGGTGTTGAACGCGCAGGGCATTGCGCTGGTGTGCGGTGGGTGTTAGGTGCTATCTGGAGCGTGCGTGGTGCATCTGCAGTCATGCTGTACTGCATGCTTGTAGGGGTGTGTGGCAGCTGGATCGCAAGCGCTGGGCTGACAGCAACATCAATAGCTCATTTATATGTCCAGTAATGAGTGTTGAACGCGCAGGGCATGTGCGCTGGTGTGCGGTAGGTGTTAGGTGCTATCTGGAGCATGCGTGGTGCATCTGCAGTCATGCTGTACTGCATGCTTGCAGGGCGTGTGTGGCAGCTGGATCGCAAGCGCTGGGCTGACAGCAACATCAATAGCTCATTTATATGTCCAGTAATGAGTGTTGAACGCGCAGGGCATGTGCGCTGGTGTGCGGTGGGTGTTAGGTGCTATCTTGAGCATGCGTGGTGCATCTGCAGTCATGCTGTACTGCATGCTTGTAGGGTGTGTGTGGCAGCTGGATCGCAAGCGCTGGGCTGATAGCAACATCAATAGCTCATTTATATGTCCAGTAATGAGGTGTTGAACGCGCAGGGCATTGCGCTGGTGTGCGGTGGGTGTTAGGTGCTATCTTGAGCATGCGTGGTGCATCTGCAGTCATGCTGTACTGCATGCTTGCAGGGTGTGTGTGGCAGCTGGATCGCAAGCGCTGGGCTGACAGCAACATCAATAGCTCATTTATATGTCCAGTAATGAGGTGTTGAACGCGCAGGGCATGTGCGCTGGTGTGCGGTGGGTGTTAGGTGCTATCTTGAGCATGCATGGTGCATCTGCAGTCATGCTGTACTGCATGCTTGTAGGGTGTGTGTGGCAGCTGGATCGCAAGCGCTGGGCTGACAGCAACATCAATAGCTCATTTATATGTCCAGTAATGAGGTGTTGAACGCGCAGGGCATGTGCGCTGGTGTGCGGTGGGATGTTAGGTGCTATCTTGAGCATGCATGGTGCATCTGCAGTCATGCTGTACTGCATGCTTGTAGGGTGTGTGTGGCAGCTGGATGCAAGCGCTGGGCTGACAGCAACATCAATAGCTCATTTTGTGTCCAGTAATGAGTGTTGAACGCGCAGGGCATGTGCGCTGGTGTGCGGTGGGTGTTAGGTGCTATCTTGAGCATGCGTGGGCATCTGCAGTCATGCTGTACTGCATGCTTGCAGGGTGTGTGTGGCAGCTGGATCGCAAGCGCTGGGCTGACAGCAACATCAATAGCTCATTTATATGTCCAGTAATGAGGTGTTGAACGCGCAGGGCATGTGCGCTGGTGTGCGGTGGGTCTTAGGTGCTATCTTGAGCATGCGTGGTGCATCTGCAGTCATGCTGTACTGCATGCTTGCAGGGCGTGTGTGGCAGCTGGATCGCAAGCGCTGGGCTGACAGCAACATCAATAGCTCATTTATATGTCCAGTAATGAGTGTTGAACGCGCAGGGCATTGCGCTGGTGTGCGGTGGATGTTAGGTGCTATCTTGAGCATGCGTGATGCATCTGCAGTCATGCTGTACTGCATGCTTGTAGGGCGTGTGTGGCAGCTGGATCACAAGCGCTGGGCTGACAGCAACATCAATAGCTCATTTGTGTGTCCAGTAATGAGGTGTTGAACGCGCAGGGCATGTGCGCTGGTGTGCGGTGGATGTTAGGTGCTATCTTGAGCATGCATGGTGCATCTGCAGTCATGCTGTACTGCATGCTTGTAGGGGTGTGTGGCAGCTGGATCGCAAGCGCTGGGCTGACAGCAACATCAATAGCTCATTTATATGTCCAGTAATGAGGTGTTGAACGCGCAGGGCATGTGCGCTGGTGTGCGGTAGGTGTTGGGTGCTATCTGGAGCGTGCGTGGTGCATCTGCAGTCATGCTGTACTGCATGCTTGCAGGGCGTGTGTGGCAGCTGGATCGCAAGCGCTGGGCTGACAGCAACATCAATAGCTCATTTATATGTCCAGTAATGAGGTGCTGAACGCGCAGGGCATGTGCGCTGGTGTGCGGTGGGTGTTAGGTGCTATCTTGAGCATGCGTGGTGTATCTGCAATCATGCTGTACTGCATGCTTGTAGGGTGTGTGTGGCAGCTGGATCGCAAGCGCTGGGCTGACAGCAACATCAATAGCTCATTTATATGTCCAGTAATGAGGTGTTGAACGCGCTGGTGCGCATTGGCGGTCGGGTGATGCCTTGAGCATGTTGAAAATGTGGCACTGGCATGCGCACAATGAGCATTTATGCTGCCGCCGCAGTGCGGGTTTGTAACAAACACATACACTGGATGGCCATGATCAGTGCGTGTCAACGTGAGCCCATAACTTCTAGCATTGGACAGCTGTGAAGCTATCTCAACAAATAAATTCCTGGCAACTGTAATTGCTTGTACTGCTGGCGCTTGTGTTAAAGGGTTTGTTACACAGCATGCACAACCTGCGAACCCAGCCCGCATACTGCCTGCCCGCATGCATGCAGCTGTTACCGTCGCATGCAAGCTGTTGTTGTGAACCCAGTGTAGTGATGCTGGCTTCAACGATTACAGTGTCATGTAATGGGCAACGGCACCAGTCAAACTTACAGCAAAACACCACGTGAAGCACTTGATGGTAGGGTGACATCTGACACATTGTCATGCTATAGTTACAGCTGCGTGCAGCTACCACCGCCTCTGGCCACAATCAACATTATGACGACCACAATACCTTCTGAATAACAGAGACTAAAGCTAGTAGCGCAACCGGAACATCTGCCGAACAACTGAAACATGATGATGGGGATGATGCCGCACACTGTGACAACTGTATTCCCTTGTGCCAGCTTGTGCGTGGCGCGCTTTTTAATCAACCACTGCAGCTGCCTGCTTGTTGGCATTGCTGGGCCAGCTGTATTGTATGTATAGCATATGCGCTGGTGTGCAGTTGGTTTAAGGTGCTATCTTGAGCAGGCGTGGTGCATCTGCAGTCATGCTGTGTTGCATCCTTGCAGCTGCGGGGTGTGTGGGGGCAGCTGGATAGCTGGCGCTGGGCTGACAGCAACATCAATAGCTCATTCATATGCCTAGCAACGAGTGTTAGATTGCGCAGGGCATCTGCGCTAGTCCTCGTCTGGCTTTAGATGCTATCTTGAGCACGCGTTGTGCATTTGCAGGCATGCTGTGCTGCATGCTTGCAGGGTGTGTGTGGCACCTGGATCGCAGGCGCTGGGCTGACTGCAACATCAATAGTTCATGCACATGCTTAGTAATGGAGTTGTAGTACGCGCAGGGCAACTGCGCTGGTGTGCAGTGGGATTTAGGTGCTATCTTGAGAATGCGTGGTGCATCTAAATGCAGATCTGCAGTCCATGCTGTACTGCATGCTTGTGAGGTGTGCACGGCAGCTGGATCGCAGGCGCTGGGCTGACTGCAACATCAATAGCTCATTCAGATGCCGAGTAGTGAGTTGGAGAATGCGCAAGGCAGTTGCAGTGCGGGTTGTCCTGCATGCTTGACGGGTGTGTGGAGGCAGCTAGGTACAGCGCACTGGGGTGACAACCCCATCATTGGCTCAAGTATATGCCTGACAATGCTGTGTGTGCAGGGCGGGTCATCTGCGCTGGTGCGCATCGGGGACCGGGTGATCATCATCATCATCATCATATCACCCATTCAAGCCATAGCATCAGCGCCATCGGCCCCGGGGGACCGGGTGATGTCTTGAGCATGTTGAAATGTGGCACTAGCATGCGCACAATGAGCTCAAATGCTTGAGCAATTATGCTCCCGCCGCAGCGCGGAATTGTTCATACGTGTTGTCCAGTTTGCCCTGCCTGTGCCCATAGCAGCAAGGTAGCTGCAATCATACCTTCTGTTGTGCATGTGCCAACTCGTTACAAGCGGCCTTCAGCTAACGCACTGTTAAACGTCACTGCAACATCACCTGCTGAGTTGCGCTGCTGGGCCAATGTACCGCAGATGCACACTAGTACACACGTTACACTAGAACCTCTCACACCCTGACAGCTGCCGCCATGCTGAAGGGGTGTTAGAGCGTGTGTGCAAAAATCAAGTTGCCAGGCTTTCTACGATGTGTTTGTGTATCAATTGGGTGGGCGGCGCTGAATTGGTGTGTGCTGCAACTTGCAGCAAGCTTGGAAGTTGGTGCATCTTGTGTTCGCATATGTTGTAACATGTACATACTGATGGCTACAACTGGATTGGTAACATGATGATGATGACGGTGGTGATGGACATGTCCATCTTCAAGTATAGCCACTTGATAATATATTCAGCAGCAATGTCTTTACGCTGCCACTGCGTCGCATGCTTTGCGCATGGGCACTTGCCGTCAATTAAGCTGGTGGTGAGAGTAGCCTGTGCCCTGGAAATGATGTCAGATAACACTAGTGGCTTGGCAACTACTAACTTCCTGGCTTGTGTCACTAACTTCCCCTAAATTCCTGAAATGAGGCTTTCAGCAGGAAGTCAGGAGGTATAATCTACTGGGAGAGCCCAGAATTATGGAAGTTGGGAGTTAGCAGAAGTATAATTTTTCCACCATGTTGATTTGGCCCCTTTAGACCACGTACAACACAGCTGTGCAAGCAGAATCACTAACTTCCACCGTTTACCCCTCCGCTACAAGGGGTGTGACAGGAGTTAAGGGGAGTCTAAGCACCCTTGCATAAGGTCTCCTTATCGTCACACACGCCCCCTTCCTCAACTTACGCGGGTGTTAAGTATGAACACACCACGCGTAGCTCATTCATTCATTCAGTGTGCGAGCATTGTTGCGGTTGAACGTGCTTAAACTCCTTGCACAACATGCACCATGCATGTGGGGTGCACACATGCACATGCGCAGCCGCATGTGCTGTTATCTCTAGGGTGTAGTTAGCTGGGCGGCACCCACTCCTGAGAGCGCCACAGGCAACATGTGCCTTGGCAACACTGCCACACTTCATGGCGAGAGGGAGTTGCATACACGGCTGCCTGAGCGCGCACGCAGCACCAACTGTTGCAACCGCATGAACACGCTGCCGTGTACCTTGGTGCTTCAAGTTTGGGCTTGTGCACACGTGACCTATCAGCTGATCAATTGCTGTCGTACATGGCTTATGATACAACACAATGATCAGGTCTCGCTCAAGCTGCACTGCAGATGCAGCCGTTTTACTGTGATGTCTTACTGCGACACAGTGACGCAATGCTGAGCACCTGACTACAGTGTGATGCTTGCATGAGCACACTTGGTGCACATGGAGCTCGTGACACTTGGTTTGTGCATGTTGCCAGATGGTACAGCCTGATGACTCACCCACGACTCGCTGTGGGCTCTGCAGGCCAAACTCCACCGTTGCCTACTGCTGTTGGCGGTGGGCGATTGCAATCTGACACAACACACAAGAAGATGTGGCATGTGGACTTGCAGCTGAAGGTCCACTGCTCTGACTTTGAGTTCCGCAAATCAGCGACTTGCCAGTAGGGTTGGCCACAAACAATGCGCTTCATATGTGTGGGCACGTGTACACGTGCGGTGGTTGACGTGACGTGCCACGCTGGACAGCACGAAACGCATACTATGTGCATGATATGCAGTTCTGCCAGAATACGCAGGCTCATTGTACTTGCATCATCAGCGATAATGGCAGCCACCACCCTTTTGATACGCTACATGGAGAAACTTCTAGTGTGGCTGCCACCAATAAAGACAGGCATACTGCAGAGTAGCAGCTGCCGTGATGCAGTTGGTCAGCATGTTGTTTGTGCAAGTTGCAGCACAACAGAAACCAACAACTGTATTACTGCTGCAAATTGCAGCAGGTATGGCACTGGGCCATCCATCCTGTTGTCTGCCGGTAAGCTTGGTCCATGCCGCTCACCTTATTTTTCCGGGTATATGCCATCGCTACAACCGTCCGCACGGCACACTGGGCACATATATACGGTGCCCAAAGGAGCAAGTGCACCAGGATGCATGAGCTGCGGCGTGTCAAGCTTAATTTTCATGTTTTTGCCTATGTTGGCTGGGCGTGTTCGCAAGTCTACTTGCAGGCAGCTGCTGTTGCGTGAATTTGGATGCAAACCCTTGATCAGTGGTTGGTTCACAGCTTGCTGGGACCTGTGGGACCGGGTGGTCTCACGGCCGCCTAGTAACTGGTTGTTATTCGCAATGCAGGAGAACAGAGACCTCAGTATGCGCACCTACCCAAGCAGCGCTGATCAGGGTAGGCAAAAGTCCTTGTGGTTCTGGCAGTTTAGGTCCCTTGTGCGCACGTTGCATAGCCGTACGGGCACGTTGGGCGACATACCTGATGCACTGGTCCGTCTGCACTGCCTCGAGGAGTCTGATATGCGCTGTGTGGTCCAGAGTTGGCACATTTGTTGCTTCCCAGTGATGGCATTACTAGTAGTGCTTCTGAAGTTACTGATTCTCTGAGTTCTGAGCTCTCTGAGCTTGTTGAGGTTGCAGTTTCTTTCGGTTGATGATCTTCTTTTTAGTTTTGTGGACCCCATGAGCCTTGTTTGGCTCCTTTGCGGGTGGGCCAGTGGCCCTACTTTGGTAATTCGGTGATTCGGTAATTTGGTAATGTAAAGTAACATTACATGTGGACTGCCAATACAAGCAGCAACACCGAGCACACTGACCTTGATTACACAGCCTCGACAGCAAACACAGCCTCAACCTCTGAACCTGCATCAACGGGTTCCTAAGCTAGTACACGACACAAGCCTTCAAATGCACATGCATGGCAAGCCGGCTCACAGCTTTTCACAAGGCAGCATTCATGATATACACACATGCCCGCTCCTGCCTATACATATGCTGTTGTGCAGTGCTCGCACTGTCTCTCCTGCAAATGCCATGACTGCGTGTACCATCGATTGTGATTTCACCATCGGCGCTGGTGCTCTGTTGCACAAACACAGGGGGAACGGTTTCTGGTAGGGAGTACTGCTTGTTTACAGCTTTGCACAGCGCGCTTGAGTGCAGCAGTGCAGTGTGCATGCATGAACCTTGCTTCCTAACGCCAGCTTGCTGGCAGCCTGTTTTGCTCTGCTCTGTATTTTTTTGTGCTGCAGACATATCAAGTCTCGGTGTGCAGACATTCTGGGACACGTGTAACATGCATGGGTTCAGCGCAGGTAACATCCTGGACTGGAGTACAGTACGATTATTGTTAATGCAATTTGTTGGGTGGCGCATTTGCAGTATTGTACTGTACTGTTCTGTATAAATAAGAATTATAAAGAACAGTACAGTACAATACTGCAAATGCGCCACCCAACAACGAAGCTTATTAGAAGCTTATCATTAGTAGGTGGCATTCTCTGTGTGCAAATGATTTTGTGCAGTCAGTACACTGCCATTACAGGTTTCTTAAAGTGCACTTGCTGATACACGATATCTTAATGCAGGAGAACAGGGATTTGAGGTTGAGGGCCTACACCAACAGTGTTGAGCAGGGCAGGCAGAGGTCGCTGTGGTTTTGGCAGTTTCGGGCTTTTGTGCGTACGCTACATACCCATACAGGAACGCTAGCAGACATTCCTGACTCAATGGTTGGCTTGCCCTTGATGCCTCTGATTGCCTTGATGCCTCTGATTGCCTTGATGCCTCCGATTGCCTTGATGCCTCTGATTGCCTTGATGCCTCTGATTGCCATTGCCTTGATGCCTCTGATTTGAGCAATGTACAGAGTGCTTTCCAAGCATGGTTGTACCAGCAGTGGCAGGACTTGCCAGCCAACCCCAGAGTAGCTGGGTCTGATACTGTCATGCACTCTACCTATGAGAACTGGTTTGCATGCTCCTCTTTTGATGAGCTTGATTTGACGAGACCATTGAGTTGGTGCCCAGATTATGTGCACAACACAGCTGGCTTAAACAAGATGCACCTGTCATCTTTGATGCGTTTTCGTCTGGGTGCGCATGACTTGCGTGTGGCTACTGGTCGGTGGGAGAGGGCTGATAACTCTATGCTGCCCAGGCCACAGCGACTGTGCTCTCGGTGCGGTGCTGGCCAAGTTGAGGATGAGTTTCAGTTTGTGTTTAAGTGTGATGCATATCAGGTTGTTCGCGATCGCTTCTGGCGGCTGTTTGTTGATTTTGGAGGGTGGCAGAGCCCAGCTGTGAGCCCTCTTGGACGGTGTCTGGCTGACTTTAGGCAGCAGAGGCAGAGTATTGTTGCTGCTTTTATATACTATTGTCTCCTTGTTGGAAATGATCCGGCTATGGCGCTTGCTGTGCTCCCAAGTGACACTAGTGCCTCAGAGACAGAATCCTCAGAACTTGTTGAGGCCTCGGATTAGTTGGTTAGATTGGTACTCCTTGGCTGTTGTGGGACCCCATGAGCCTTGTTTGGCTCCTTAGTGGGTGGGCCTGTGGCCCTACTTTGGTATTTGGTATTTGGTATTAAAACCTAGCTGTATGACTCCGCCGTAACTACGTGCCATCAGCCCCTGCAGATTGCACTGCCAGGGCAGTGACCTTCAAGGACACATTAAAGGGGTTGCTTATGATCACGAATCACAATGTGGTACTCGAGAGTGCGCTGACCCAATAATGAGTGCGTGTTGCAGGGCACCCTGTGTGCCGCATTGTGACTCGTTATTACCAGTGTTTCCCCTTTGTATGTATCCTCAAGGACGCTGCCCCGGCTGTGCCAACCTGCAGTGACGCAGCAGGACGCATGCACCGCATACGACCAGCTGGTTCTGCAGAAGCGTGAAGAGTTGTGCTGCTGCTGGATCCCGGGCAATCGTATTGCTATGAGGGCGCTGAGCAGTACATTCACTTGATATACATATGTTGCTCTTATGCTGTAATTACAGCATGGTTATAACCACTACCCCGGATGCCCATCGGTGCTGTTGCCCCGTAACTTCTGCATCGGCTGTCCTAAAAACCCTAGTAAGTTTCATCTAGCTCAACAGTAAGCCGAGCACACAGCTTTAAAAACAAAATGCATTGTCACTGCATGTAACAGCTCACGTGTCAAATTTGAGGGCAGTTCCCTTTTCTCCGTCGCACCTCAACTTGACTTCCGCCGCAGATGCTGCTTGACTGTCATAGGTCTCCTCATGGACGACGGGTTTCAAGCGTTGCAATGCCGTACAGAACTAGGCAGCAGGATACCCAAGCTGCAAGGTCAGAAGGGAACAGCAGCTGGATATGCAACAGGGATCTGTGAACTTGGGGGTGTGCCATGTGGAAGTGCCACTCAGCTGGAAGTGCTGGCAAACCTTTCAACAGGCTACCCTGTCATGTACGCAGGCTGAGCTCAGTCTCATGTTGCTCACGTCACTCAACAGTGTTGCTTTGATGCGTTCATGCAGACATCCAGGCAGCAAACACTGCAGCAGGCCATCAAGTAGATCGACGTATTGAACAATTTTTTAGGACTCCCATAAGCCCCAGCAGGATACCTCACATACTTCACCCCGCGGCAACAGCAGCTGCACAGCATGAAAATGACAGGGCGCTGCAACCAACCAGCCACCAGGAGCATAGGTCGCAGCATGACCATCAACATGTACAGGAAAGACACACGCAACAGATGGAACCACACATTGCCACACAAAGAAACACCAAGAACAGCAGCAGTAACAAGCAGCAGCACAGTCTGCCCAGGACGTCGCAGCTGAAGGAACAACAGCACATGACAGACAGCACAGCAGGGAAGCTGCAGTCCTGCTCACCACGGCTCTCCCATTACCAGCAGTACCCACACCACCATCACACAAGACTGGCTGACCACCCACATGATCCACAGCAGCAACAGCAGCAGCAGCAGCAGGGCATGTGCCAGCACAGCAGGCCGCATGCAGCAGCTGCTGCTGTGCCCTCCTCAGGTTGGAGCGCCTCCCTCAAGATGCACGACTTCCTAATGGCACAGCAACGCAAGCGGGAGCAGTACTGGATGGCCAAGTATGGCAAGATGCTGCTGGCCCCTGCTGCCGTACAGGCAGTGGGCCATCCCAGCCGCAACCCAGCCAGCTTGTTCAGGTGGGCACCGACAGCTGTCAGCGCTGCGTGGCAGGTTGCAATTGGGTGAGTGTCCTGCGGCGTTCACCCACGGCAGCAGCAGCAGGCTGTGTGCTGCGTCTGCATGCGCTGCTGCCTTGCCAGCACCAAGTGCTGCGGCTGCTGCTGTGCGTGCGTGCGTGCATGCGTGCGTGCGTGCGTGTGCGTGTGCGTGTGCGTGTGCGTGTGCGTGTGCGTGTGCGTGTGCGTGTGCGCGCGTGCGTGCGTGCGTGCATGTCACCTGCCACGCTCATGCACCAGACAGGCGCTGGCCACACTCCACCTATGCCAGGTTCACCTCGTCTGTTCACGCTGTCACTGTACATCGTCATCTGACAGTTCTTGCTTGGATGATATGCGGGCCGTTCCCTGGCTTGCAGGCACCCAGCAGGCCCAACACCCCAGCAGCCGCGCAGCAGCAGCACATCACCGATCAAGAGCAGCCGCAGCAGCAGCCTGCATAAGCTGCCAGAACTGCCAGCTGCACACAGCTCAGGCGATAGCAGCCAAGTGAGCCGCTGCCGTGGTAGCCCAAGGCGTGCTGAGCAGCATAGCAGCAACCCTGCAGAAGCACCTGCAGCAGCATCAGCAGCAGCAGCTGAAGCGAAGGTTTGCTCTGCTGGCGCAGGCGGTACTGCGGCTGGTCTGCTGCCATCAGTTGGTTCAAGGAGCGGTGCAGCAGCTGCTAGTGGGAGCGGCAGCAGCAGTTGCACAGGAGCTGCACATGTTGGCAGCAGCAGTGGTGATGGTGTTGGCACTGGGCGGCGCCAGCAGCATCAGCAGCAGCAGGACGAGGAGGCGGCGTTTGAACGCCTGAAGACTAAGGTGAGGTGGGCAGTACCGCTGTCCATGGCATGCATTGACTGGGTGCGCGTTAATCTGCAGCCTGCTTGAGCTTCATGATTGTTGCAATACGGGTAGTGTGGTAACGGTCGCGGGCGCTCGTATCGAATGTGCCGGACCCAGACCGCGGGCTTGCCATTGCACTGGCCTCGCTTCTGCAGTGCAACATCAACGTACGTTTCTGCCGCAGCCAACCTCGAACCTGTTGCACTGGCTACCATCATGCATTGCATCTGACGGTGTGTCACTGCTGCTTCTTACACGGCCCTAATTGCTACCATGCAGGTCGCGCTGGCCAGTGTCCCGGAGCTGTCAGTGACCAGCAGCCTGCAGTGGGGCAGCACATCAGCAATGGCACCCGCCAGCCGAAACAGCAATGGCCAGGGCAGCCACGTGCGCCAGCCGCCCTGCAGAGACCTTGAGGCTGAGCTGCAGGTGAGATGATTGATGATGAGTGCTGCCTCACTTCCACAGCAACAGGCCCACTGTAGCAATGATGCAGCTGAGAGCACATGGGCACGCAAACACAGCATACGAGGCGTACGGGTGCAGCAAAACATTGCTCGCCAGAGTTATCAGCTGGAGTTTGGACTGCAGGTGAGGGTAGGGGGCGCGGACATGCAGAGTTCGATCAGAGCAGCAGGAGTGCTGCTGCAGCGCAGTTCACGTCAGTGTGTCTCGCTGTGTGTCGCACCGGCAGGGTCCTGAGGTGCAGCCGAGCCTGGCACCATCTCATGGACCCACTGACGTCAAAGACTTGCACCCTCAGACAGTGCATGTTTTGGCCGTGAGGTTAGCTGCTCGATGGCGCGAGAGACCACCGGCCGCTCTTGTCTGTTCCGGCTCCTGCTGCTGCTGCTGCTGCTGCTGCCGCAACTTGACAGGTGCTGCGTGCCATTCATGCTCGCGAGGATGCTGTTGACAAGCTGCGGGCCTGCTGCAACAAGATCAGCGCAGCGATGGGGGCCGGCGGGAGTGGCAGCATGCTGCTGCCGTCAGACCCCTTGGGCAGGCTCTTCTACAGGTGAGGGCGGCAAGAGACGCTTGCTGGAGCGGCCTTGTGGGCGGGTCGGCGGCCTGCTGTCACTGGTGTGCCCTTCTCAGCCAGTTGTGAAGGGTCTGCCACAGTGGACAGACCAGTTTGGTTGACCGGCGGGCTCTCACTGTGTAAGTGGACATTTGTCGTAGCACTCACGAAGTGCATTGTTGACGCTGCCGCTGCCGCTGCTCTGGCTTGTTGCCAGCCTGAGGGCCAAGACCCTGGACGTCATTGAGTCCCACGCGGCCTGGCAGCGCAAGACCTCCCACCCCACACAGCCCTTCAGCCACAGGGGCCGGCCGTACCTGCTGGCCCTGAACCAAGGCCTGGGGTTCTTGGACGAGGCTCCCTGGCTGGCCGGGCGGCTGCTGCGCGGCGCTGCTGTGCAAGATGTGCTGCTGGCTGGGCTGACCCCTGGTGGGGTGGCACTGGATGCCGTGGCCGGCTGCGATGTGAGGCATGGTGAGCGCTGCGAGGCGTGTTGCTGCGTTGGTGATCCAGGAGTTGGTGGCCTAGGGGCTGCGAGACGGTCCCATGCCGTGCATGCTGTGATGCTTGCTGAGCTGCCCTTGATGGTGCTGCACCAGCAGCTGCGGCTGACTCTGCCGTGGCTGGCTCCGGCTCTCCCTTGCCAGGCAACCTGTATGTCCTGGGTTGCCCAGTAGCACTGCACAACCTCCAGTGAGACATGCCGACTGGGTCCGAGTCATTGCAGGGCTTGTGCGATGCAACAGCCTGCAGGAGCTCGGTTGTGTGTGCTTGCGTTGGAGTTTCGCCTGACTCCGGCACATTGCCGGCGCTGAGTGGCAGCCGCTGTGTGGCGCAAACCCATGCTGCTGCTGCTGCTGCTGCTGCTGCTGCTGCTGCTGCTGCTGCTGCTGGCGCAGGTGCCCTGCAGTTGAGTGCTGACGCCATGCGCATTCACATGGCGCGCAAGCTGCTGGCAGCAGCAGGCGCACAGCCGCCGCCGGACACCCCACACAGCCTGGCAGCAGCAATGCTGCAGCAGCAGCATGAGCAGGCACAGCAGCAGCGTGAGCAGGCACAACAGCAGCATGAGCAGGTGCATGAGCAGGTGCATGAGCAGGTGCATGAACAGCAGCAGCAGCAGCAGCAGCAGCAAGAAGTGAAGCTCAGCGAACAGCAGGCGCAGCAGGGTAACCAGCAGCAGAATTTTCCGCAGCAGGAGCAGCTGACCAATGCAGCTGCAGCTGCTGCTGCAACTGCTGCGCTGGGGATTCTGTCAAGCAGGAGAGGCACACCGCCTGCCTGCCCAATCAGCAGCAGGGACAGGTGCCAGGCGCAAACTGAGCAAGGCCGGCTTGTGCAGCATGACGTGGGTGAAGATGCCAGCAAAGAACAAGCGCTGGCCATGGATGCAGAGCAGCATCTTGGGCATCTCAACTCTGTTGGTGAGCAGGAGCAGCCAGCATTGAGCGTTGAAAAGCTGCAAGGCAGTGATGCAGCATGCCATCAGTGCTTGCAGCAGTCACCACTGCAGGTACCACTGCAGCATGCGGAGCAACAGCTGCAGCATGCACAAGAGTCCTCGCTAGACCAGCGATTGCAGCGCAGCAAGCAGCACCAGCAGCAGCAGTGCAGTGGCGGCGGCATGCCTAAGCAGGCGCCTGGCGATGCAAGGCGACAGCAGGAAGGGGATGCCTTGTGTTGTGGCAGCTTGGCAGCAGCAGTTGCGTGCATTGCGGCGGCAGCTTTCGTGCAGTCTGCAAACAGTATGCCAGCTGATAGTTCAGCAGTAGGTCATGCGGAGGCTGCGATGCAAGGCCAGCATGACACAGCAGCAGTAGCAGCAGCAGCAGCAGCACAACAGTCAGCAGACACAGAGGAAGAGGGTGCTTCTGACTGCAGCATCCAACAGGACCAGCGCCCGCCACCAGCAGATCTACGCAAGCCAGCAGCAGCAGATGAAAAGGCAGGTGTCTGGGTTGCGGGCACAGCAGCTGATGCTGATGGCGTCGTTGAGGGGCTGCTGAAGGCGTTGGTGGATTCCATTGAAGCCGATGAAGCAGACTGCACGATTGACCAGGTGCTGCTTGAGCTGCTGCATGACCTGGAAGCCTGCTGCTGAACAAGCAGTTTGTCACAGCAGTTGCAGTGCATTGGGATACCTTGACCACCCAAACCTCAGATTTTGTAGGCGACTGGTGACCGAATTGTTAGTGATAAGGCTACTGCAGTAATGCAATATGTGGTAGAGTTTGGTGACATGTTCCTGAATCCTAATAATGAGGTCGGGCGCTAACCATTTCAGCTCTGTCCAGTATCGTGATAACCCTGCTAGTAAGGGTGGTATCAGCGTGATGGACATCACAGGGCACACAAACCACCACCACCACAAGGTGACCCTGCTCAACTGCTGTACTGCTGTCGTCCCCCACCTGCTCTGTAACAGTGCACCGTAGCCACTACAACTGCTAAAATTACTTACAGTAAATCGCGACATAAGTTGGTTGTCATTTCAATGCCAAGGGGGCCATAGGGCTATAACCACGAGCATCGGCACACGCCTTGTACAAGTGCACCATGTGGTCAAGGTCCAGCTCACCACTACATCTCGTGATCGCTGGCGCTCACTATTGTCGTCTCGCATTGAATTGTTTAATTACAATTCGCATTGAACATTTTTAGTCAACAAACAGTTGGTGTGGTTGCATTAGGTTGTGCAACAACTGTTATGCTGAAGACTACAAGGCTGTAAACGGCTTCACGAAGCTGTGGTCCTGGCGGCCAGCAACCACATTGCTCAAAGCTGCCCGTACCACACAAGCAGTGGTCACAGTTTCACATTTGGATGTTACACGACGGGAACATCGCCGGTTTTTTGAGCCGATGACAGGCTCAATGGGCAACCACTTAATCCATCAATCTTCACATTTTGGAAGGTACATGGGTAACGTCGCCCGTTTGGGGAGCCAATGACAGGGGAATGTCTCAGCGGGGTATCGGCCAGTTGCCTTCGGCTCTAGCGCACTGGCACGCTGCTCCATCGCAAGCAGTGCTAATCCTGACTGCACGCACAGCAACCCGCCACCACTTAGCCACTGCACGGCATCCTTGTGCACCGTCAACATGTTGAGTTACATCGGCTGGCCGACACCGGCACAGTCAAGTAAGAAGAATCTGTCCGCAATTTCATCAACATGGTACATGATCAACCGCCACAGCACCAACCACCCGACAGATCACCTGCTGCCAGCACAGCTTGCTGCCTGGCAGGTGGCACTGCAGCAGCTGCTGTTCTGCCAGCAATTGAGTAGATACGTGTACAGAGCAAAAGAACGCTGCGTGCATGCTACAGGAATGGGGACCAAGTGTAACCTCTACAGCAGCCCAAGCACACTCGGTAAGCACCCACCGCAGGTCATGGTGGCCGTGCACAAATACACTTGCACATCACACCAATCGCACGGCGAAATGTTCACCCTGCCGCTGCTGCTGCCACAACACCGCCCATGCAACCCATGGCCCACACTGCTAGCCACAAAGGAGCAGTACCACGTACAGCACACCAGCTGCTGCATCCCTGGCGAGAGAAGAAGCATGCACAGTTGATTGTGCACGCGATGTCCACATGGCCCGTCTCATGAGGGGCTGTTCGATCAACGGTACAATGTGCAACACTGATGCCCAATACAGCATGAACAACCAACCACCACACAATCTGCGGTGGCTGTGAATGCCAGCAACCAATCAGATATGTGCAAGCAGATGCAAGCACACGAACCAACTATGCCCCTACTACTACTGTGTCCCAGCTGCCTCCCAAGAACCCCAACCAAGAACCCCAACCACCAATCATTGTCACAGCCGCAGAAGCACACACATATGCGCACACAGCCTCTGCCGCAGCTGCTACATCACAGCGACCACGCCACACACCACCGCATGCCCCGCCGCAGCTTCTGCAGACAGCTGCTGAAGCACACACCCCTGCAAGCAGCTGAGCCACTGCCAAGTGCACTCGCCTCGCAGCTGCCACGCGCTGCCAGGGACCTACGACCAGCAGCTTATGAGATGCCGGCTGGTGTTGCGTCCATCACTTGCCGCATCTTCTTGTCGCCTGCCAGCACCGCGATGGCGCCGTCGGGGTCCACGTCCATGATGACGACGTCGCCCTCCTTGATGTCGCCGCACAGGATGCGCTCAGCCAGGCAGTCCTCGATGAGGCGCATGATTGCGCGGCGCAGCGGGCGGGCACCGTAGGCGGGGTTGAAGCCCTCGTCCACCAGCCTGCAATACGACACCAGCACAGGGTACAAAAGCCGGCGTTCAGTCGAGGCGTGTGCATGTCAACTGGGCCTTGCAAGAAACCCTAGCGTGCATGCCTGAACGAACTGCACATGATCGAGACACCTGGTGCTGCTGCCTCCTTCAAACAACCACGCAGTTTCCAACCGCACTGTGCTGAGGCCTGCAAGCCCACCTGTCCTTGAACTTCTCGGTGACCTCGATCTTGAGGCCCTTCTCCTCTCCGCGCTTGAACACGTCGCGCAGCATGATGTCTGCGATCTGCTTCACCTCCTTCTTGGTCAGCTGCCTGAACACGATGATCTCGTCCAGACGGTTGAGGAACTCGGGCCGGAAGTAGCTCTTGAGCTCCTCGTTCACCAGCGACTTGATGCGGCTGTAGCTCATGTCCTATTGACACAGCAGGCATGGGAAAGTACGGCATATGTGAGGACGGCGCCTGCGTCCACTTGTCAAGGCACAGGTCGCAGCAACCCAATTGCTTTGACACGCGTACAAGTGCTCACAAAAGCATCAGCTTGCTGACGACACGCTCCAATCCAGGGCACCTGCTCTGCCTTTCTGCTGTCAAGCGCAGGGACGTTTGCACCCTTTGCACCTGTGCTTCTGCTGCACCCACACATCACTTCAGCCATCCCATCAGGCCCCCCCCCCCCGCCCTCACCTGCTCCGCCTCCTCGTCATCAGGGCGCAGGAAGAAGCCAAAGCTGCGGCCGCCCTTCTCGATGACGCTGGCTCCCACGTTACTGGTCATGATGATGAGCGTGTTCTTGAAGTCCACAGTGCGGCCCTTGCTGTCAGTGAGGCGGCCGTCCTCAAGGATCTGCACAGCGGGCAGCACAGCGGAGGGCAGGAAACAGCAGCAGCAGCAGCACACAGTTGAACACACCTTACACAGCTATCTACTGAAACTCGGTTGCGGCTACCTGACACGGACCCGCACAGCGTGGCCTTGCATGCAACCTGCAAGGTGCCAGCCAAGCAGGTGTTGCTACACCGCCTTTGCACTCTACGCATCTCTCAGCGCTGCTTCCTCACCTGAAGCATCATGTTGAACACGTCCGGGTGCGCCTTCTCAATCTCATCAAACAGCACCACCGTGTAGGGCCTGCGGCGCACTGCCTCTGTCAGCTGCCCGCCCTCCTGGTAGCCCACATAGCCGGGCGGTGAGCCGATCAGCTTGGACACTGTGTGGCGCTCCATGAACTCAGACATGTCCAGGCGCACCTGCGCAGGCAGCAGCGCGGCACGGGTCAAGGCATCAGTTGCTGTGTGCCAGCCAGCTGCCGTCCATACAGCCAGCTGGAACACCGAAGATCAAGCTTGGCGAGGCATGCTTGAAGCTGTTCCACAACGGTCGCCGAAATGCACAGACGTACATGGCTGCACACAACAGCCCACGTGGCACAGCTGCTGCAACTGAATGCACGCGACAACAAAACAGGACGACACGACATTGCAACATACACCCCAGAGGACACTGTAGATGCAAAAAGGATTGCGCCCACCATGGCTTCCTCAGAGCCAAAGTAGTAGCTGGCCAGTGTCTTGGCCAGCTCGGACTTGCCCACGCCTGTGGGGCCTGCAAAGATGAAGCTGGCGATGGGGCGGTTGGGGTTCTTGAGACCCACGCGCGCGCGGCGGATGGCGCGGGAGATGGCAGACACCGCCTCCTCCTGTGGGGACAAACACAGCAGCAGCAGCGGCAGCAGCAATGAGTGTGCATGCTGGACTTGCAGACATAGGACAGGATCACTGCCAACAGCTGATGTGAGGTAGTTGCACATGGACCACCCAGGTGTGGTCTGCCGCCCACATGTAACAAGGCACCAACCCACTTGTTGCTACCACAAAGGAGCGAGGCATGGCTGTCGCACCTGGCCGATGACGCGGCCGTGAAGCACCTCCTCCATCTTGATGAGGCGCTCCGTCTCATCAGCAGACACCTTCTCGATGGGGATGCCCGTCCACTGCGCCACAATGTTGGCAATGTCCTGCTCCGTCACCTGCAGACAGCAGCGGCAGCAGAAACACAGCACAGCGCTAAAGCATACAGTTTGGAAGACAGCAGCAGCGTTGAAGACCCTGCAAAGCAATCGTCAGCTGCATGCACAGAACAACAGCAAGTCGATGAGACAGCACCAGAAGCTCATACCCATCACATGGCACACATGCGGCGCTCCAAGTTGAGAGCTTGAAGGCAGGCCACGCACCTGTGGGCCGCCTCCCTCCACGCTCTCTGCCTCTGCCTTGCCCTGCTCCTTTGCTCCGGCAACGATGGCGCTGATCTTGGCCTTCAGCTCCATCTCACGGTCGCGCAGCTGGCCGGCCTTCTCAAAGTCCTGCCCACGCACGGCAGCGTCCTTGTCCTTGGTCACCTGCAGGCACAGTCAGCAAGGCCCATGGACAATGGTGAGCAGGTGCCCTGTGGTGTGCAGATGTGACCACGTCGGCTTGAGGAGACTTGCAGCTGATGCAGGCACACAGGTGTACCTGGAATCCCTGTCACATGCTGCTGGCAAACCTCATGCGCACCACGCCTGCCAATAGCACGTCTGGCAACTAGTTCTCACAGGCCGCTTCACATGCCCGGTCACTGCTCAAAACAATACACCGTCACGTGGCCAGCCCACACAGCAGCTCACGCTTCAACCTAAGAAAACCCCACCGACCTGCATTACGACACGCTGTAGCCTACACCCACGCACCTGCCCTGAGACGCTTGTGACAAGTCACACCCCACCAGCAGCTGCATACGCCTGATCGCATACGCCTGATCGCCTGATCCACGTCAACCACCAGACACCAAACCCCCGACCTGCACCACCGCAACCCCCGGCAGTCACCTGCTTCAGCTCCTTGTCGAGGTCTCGCGCCTCCTCTGGCAGCTGGATGTGCCTGAGGCGCACTCGGGAGCCCGCCTCGTCAATCAGGTCGATGGCCTTGTCTGGCAGGAAGCGGTCGCTGATGTACTGGCTGCTGAACTTGGCGGCTGCCATCAGGGACTCGTCTGTTGCCGTGGAGTTCAACAGGTCGATGTGACAGCGTAGCAGCAGTTGCAAAAGCAGCGCTCGTCAGTGGATCAGCAAGAAACCAGCTCGCCCCTGACGGCAGCACAGACGAGCAGTGCTGTGGGGCCTGACTGCTGACGTAAGCGAGGTTGGCGCAGCAGCAGCAGCAGCAGCAGCAGCAGCAGCAGCGCAGGTGGCGTGCGCACCTGTGTAGCGCAGCTTGTGGTGGGTTTCGTAGCGCTCCCGCAAGCCCTGCAGGATCTCGTACGTCTCATCAATGGTGGGCTCAGGCACAGTCACGGGCTGGAAGCGGCTGCGAGCACAAAAACCAACACCCAGAAAGGCAGCAGGCGACAAAAAAAGTCAGTCAACCACAACACGCAAGCGGGCACTACAGTGGACCACTGCTAGCGAAAGCAAAAAGCGCATGTTTTGGCGTCACACAACAGGCTCTGAGCCTTGCTTGTTCTCCAGCCTGCCAATAAGGAGCTGCCTCAAACCCGCAAGTTTTGCAAACTAGCGCAACAGCTGACATTACCCCACAGAACCATGCACGCAGACCTTTCAACCACCATAGCTCTACTGCCGCACGGCCCACAACACTGCGGCTTCCTGACAGCAGCATGATGCGATCGCTGCAGCTGCCACGCAAGCTGGGCAGCTCACCGCTCCAGCGCCGGGTCCTTCTCAATGTGCTTCCTGTACTCGTCCAGGGTGGTGGCGCCAATGCACTGCAGCTCGCCACGCGCCAGCGCGGGCTTTAGGATGTTGGCGGCATCAATGGCTCCCTCAGCAGCGCCAGCACCAATCAGCGTGTGCACCTCGTCAATCATCTGCGAGCGGGAGTGCATGGCACCACCAGCAGGCAGGCGGACCGGATGTGAGCAGACCAGGGCGCATAAGGAAAACACACAACTCCAAGACAGGCACAGCTAGCCGTTCAAGAACACGCCGATGGCAACACAGCTGCGCTGGCGGACCAAACGACCAGAAGCACGCACAGCAAGGAACCTGTGTGTCAGAAGACATCTCACATGCCACTGCATATCCAAGCGGAGCTGTTTTGACATTGCCTTTTCGTGGCCACTGTACGTGTCCCTCCTTGCTACTTCACTTCATACTCACCAGGATGATGTCGTCGTTCTGCTTGATCTCGTCCATCAGCTTCTTCAGGCGCTCCTCAAACTCTCCACGGTACTTGGTGCCGGCAACCAGCAGGCCCATGTCCAGAGTGATCACCTGGCAAGTGCAGACACAGCAGACGCGATGAGTGCGGGCCACAACGAGCGGGCTGCACAGCAAAGGCTCCAAGTACCTGACCTGACAACAGAAAGCAAAGCAGCACCGCTTGCACCCCCCACCCATCCATGGCATCCTAGACACTGCAGCCCAACCTCAACATATCACTAGAGCACCCAGCTGCAGTTGCCCACCATCATGCCCCAGCTCCTCTCAGGCGCACCGACCAGCAACCAAGCATGCCGTGATCGCTGCACCTGCTCCACCACGCTCAGCACAGCACAGCAGCTGCTGCATGCGGCGCACCTGCTTGCCCTCGATGGTCTCTGGCACGTCCCCAGTAGCAATCATCTGCGCCAGGCCCTCGGCCACTGCTGTCTTGCCCACTCCTGGCTCGCCGATGAGGCAGGGGTTGTTCTTTGTGCGGCGGCCCAGGATCTGGATCACGCGCTCAATCTCCTTCTTGCGGCCCACCACAGGGTCTAGCTTGCCCTGGCGTGTTTGAACACATCAGCGCAGTGGCAGCAGCAAACGCAGTTGCGTCAGCAAGCTGCATCATACGGCTGCTGTTCCCTCCAACCACCCTCGGCTCCTGCAAGCCATGTGTACACCTGCTTAGCCCACGCGGCTGCTGACAGCAGCTGCAAAGGCTCTCCTGCAAAAGCACCTCATCTCCTGCGTGCCATGTGAGTACCTCTCAAGCCCTGATGCCGCAGCTCTGCTGCTGCCGCCTGTTTGCTGCAACGACACCTCACTTCCTGCAAGCTGTGTGCGCACCTCCTCAGCCTGGCGAGTCAGGTTTGTGCCGTACTCCTCCAGTGTTGGCATCTTGTTGGTGCCGCTGGAGCTGCCGCCCACGCCAGCACCCACAGCCTCCTGGCTCTCACCAACCATGCGGATCACCTGCAACAAACAAATCACAGAAAGCCGCGGTAACAGCCACGAATGAGCACGGCAAAACAGCAGATGGATTGTCGCCACGCTGACCATGTTGTGTACTATTGAAAACTGCCACGTTCATTGAGTCGCGCGCGCGCGTGACGCCAAAGACACATACCAATATATCAATGTCATTTGGCTGTGCAGCTGCCAACTAGCCACACTCAGCACACTGCAGTACGTGAGCACGTGCTGCTGCTATGCCTAGATGCTGCCACACCCTTATTAATTAGAAGCATAACAGAACAAAACGCACTCCATTTATTACTGTTGTTTCTCACGCCAGCACACACCTGTGTGCGGATCTTGCTGGGGTCTGCGCCCAGGGTCTCCAGCACGCGCGCAGCCACGCCCTCACCCTCACGGAGCAGACCCAGCAGGATGTGCTCAGTGCCGATGTAGTTGTGGCCTGGGTGGGAATAGACAGCAAGGCAGCAGCACAGCAGAGCAGGTACGGACATTGCAGACGCAGAGCAAGACAGCGTAGCAATGGGGTTGGCTTCTACAAAGGCTAGGCTTCTACAAAGGCTATGACAGTGCATGCTTTGGAGCATGCAACACAACAAGAGTGGGAAGCACCAGCGCTGCTGGCAGCACACTGCACCCACTGCAATCAGCCGGGCCATTTCTGACACCCCTCGACGATCCAACAAACAAGGCGCAGCACCAGCAAAACTGTGCGCAAGTCGGGACTGAACGTAGCTTGCTTAATGGCGCAGCTCTGCACTTCACTTCGTCTGACAACCTGACCAGACACTTTGATAACTTGTGTAATAAGCCATTACTCACCCAGCTGGCGTGCCTCCTCCAGAGACAGCTCCAGCACGCGCTTGGCGCGGGGTGTGAAGGGGATCTCAACCGCCACAAACCCTGAACCGCGGCCGATGATCTTCTCCACCTCCACACGCGCATCCTTGAGGTTGACGCCCATGCTCTTCAGCACCTTGGCAGCAATGCCTGTGGACTCGCCAATCAGACCCAGCAGAATCTGCTCAGTGCCCACAAAGTTGTGGCCCAGCCTGCACAGGAGAAAGCAGAACAGCTAGAGATGAAACATGAGGTAGGCAGTAATGGGACGGGCGAAAGCACAGTGCATTACGCAGATACGTAGGCAGTCGCATGCCAACTGCATGTATTAATTAATTGCTGCTGATGAGTACTGCCAGTCAGGCAGGCCGACACTGACATGCTGCTGCACGATGTTGGCGGCAACTGATGCAGGCACGGAGGCACTAGCAGCCCACATGTGCCAGCCAGCGAAGCAGGGACAAGCAATGCAGCAAGCCAGAACATGACACACACCTGCGCGCCTCCTCCTGTGCGAGCATGACCACCTGCAGCAGCAACAGCAGCACGCACAAGCAAGGTGCGTAAGACATGTTCTGGCAGTGACAAGAAATGAAGCAACCCCTGGGCAGCCGCAGCATGTGGCACCAGCTAACTAGGGTTTGAGGCTACTGTCAACGACTGGATGCGCCCACGGAGGCAACATGCAGACAGACATGTGCCGAAGCTTCCGGTGCAAGTACTGACTTTACAGTAACATATTGTTTTTTTCTCTTCTTCACTGCACTCGTAATGCTCTGACATGCAGTTGTCAGCAAGCTGTGCTACTGTTACTCTGCAGCACGCACCCTGGCCGCACCACACCAACCCGGTGAGGATGCACTTGATCAAACAGTGTGAACCAGATACAGACGATAGCTGCCAAATTTTGTGGCTGACTGAAACCAGCGCTGCTGCTGCTGCTGCCATGCATGGTGCATGGAAACACTTGTGGGCTACAAGCCCGCACACTGGTCTGCTGCAGGCACTGCACTTCAGCGTGATTCAAGCCACAAAGCAAGCAGGGAAATAACCTAATGCCATGTGCTGCACCCCTGACTCTTCTCAAGCCACGCCTAGGCTGTTCAACAACAAAACTGCTCGCTGATGAGCAAAACACCAACATCAGCAGCTCGCCCACGCCCAGCCTAATGTCAGCGCAATCTGTACAACAGCAGGCAATAAGATCTATCAATTTGGCAAAACGCAGCCGCAATGGCCACACGCAGGCGCCGATCTGAGCCCCACCGCACCTTGATAGCCTTCTCCGTGAAGCGCTCAAACATGGCCTTCACCACCATCCTGCCCCTGGTTTGCGTCCTCCTGACTGCATACTGTGGGGCAGCGCTGCGAGCTACACGCGCGCCCATGAAGCTGCTGCTCGGTGCGAGTGCTGCCTGGCACCTGAGCTGCCTGCGGACACGGCCAGCTGCATGCTTAGGCGACAGGATTGCAACCCTGGCCTGGTGACGTGCTCCCTGCACGCCCTGGGCCCCGCCCAGGCGAAGACTGCTCTGCATCCTCAAGCTCCCTCTCTCTCAGGCACCACCTCAAGCTGCGGCCTGTCGCTTGTGTGGCTCTATGTGCGTTGCAAGGCCTGCAACTAAGCTCAAAATCCACAACAAGGCCTGAAACAACAATGATCGGAACAAGTACTACTTGTGTCAATCGACCGTGGCAAATTTGTCCAAATGTTACAGCGTGTCATTTGCCAGGCAGCTGTCATGCGAAACACCTGGAGCATGATTGATTGCCTGGATAGCAACCCATTACTTCCTGATCAGCTCTGCCCAGGATGTGGACTTTTGGCGTCAGGACGGACATCTTCGTTGACAAGAAGTGCTGCTGAACCGGTTCAGATCATTGACGAACATCACAATTGCTTTACTGCAAAAGCATATGATAGCCTTCATTGTGCCCTCCGGCCAAGGGCAGGTCTGTACTGAACATGCCCTTCCAAGACTTCAACACTCTCTGGATCCAGCTGATCCAGCCATTGATTATGCCAGTAGTCATACATAGACTGTGTGCAGAGACCCCTGAGAGTAGCTATGCCGCACCATTCAGGTGAAAGTGGTATGACGTACATGGCCATATGTCCAGCATGCATGCAACTACAATTGCCTGATCCCTGGCCAGGCCAATATGGAAGCACCGCCAACCACATAGCATTGCTGCTCCTTCACAGCTTCCATGTAAGGTGGATGGCAACTAGTACACCAGGCAATCAATGAACCAGTGACAGCGGGCCGATCTCAAGCAGGTGGCGCCAGCTGCTGCAGCTGCTGGCGCAGAGCCGCTAGCTCAGCCTCACGCTCAGCTAGCAGCTGCTTCAACTGCTGCACATCCTGAGCACTGCTGCTGCTGCTGCTGCCAGGCACCCCAACTGGTGCTGTTTTCGCCGTGAGGTCCGCAGCGTCAACCATATCAGACGCTTGCTGGGAGTCACCGCCTGGGTCTGTGAGCCTTAGGGGGCTGGATGCTGCAGCTGTTTCGCTGCTGCCCAAGCTCGCTGCAGGAGGCGCTCCTCCTGCTGCTGGTGCTGCTGCTGCCACCCTTGTTGCTGCTGCTGGTGCCAAGGGTGAGGAGTGCTGATGTTTCTCACTGGGCTTGATGCTCTTGATGGCACCTACATCGCACACGTTGCACACCAGTCAGCTGTAGCTGACATCCAAGGATGAAATGAATTGGAGAGCCGATCGCTGGCATTCAGCTTCCATTTACTCCATCAACAGCATGCCATGCATCAATAAGTAAGCAGGGTGAGGCTTCTGTGCAACCCGAATCCAGCCGTGCGCTGCTGTAGGCCAAATGAACACAGCGACCGCTTGAAGGTGTGCACGCCTCAGCCGACCGCATGCTCACCGCTGCTGTCCACCTCAACAATGTAGCGGCCTGGCTGCAGACTGCTGCCAGTGCTGCTGCTGCTGCCGCCGCCCTGCAACGCCGCCAGCAGCGACGCACGCCTGTCACCCCCGCCATCCGCGCTGCTGCCTCCCAGCCCACCAGCCGCACTCGTGCTGCTGGTGCTGCCGCGCCGCTTGAACAGTGCCTCGATCGGTGCACGGATCTGTTTGATGGCTGCCGCACTGTGACCCCTGAAGCTCGCCAGGCTGCCAGGCTCTTGGTAACCTGCATGATGCTCCGGCGTCAGCACTCCGCCCTCCTTCTCCTCGTCTGCGCCATCCCCTACCGCTGCTGCTGCTGCGCTGCCAAATGGGCCGCCTGCTGCTGCCGCTGCTCCTGCTGTTGGTGTGCCTGGGTTGGGCTCGTCGTCGTCGCTGTCAGACTCGCTGCCGCTGGCGAGCTCCTCCTCCTCTGCTGCTGCCAGCTCCAGGTCTGTGGCTTTCACGCAGGACTGCAGCGCAGCCTCTGACATGGGCACTACCAGGCACGGGCACGCGCAACTGTCAGGCGCGCGCAGTGCGAATGCCAGGTGCCGAGGCAGCACAAGGGAAGGGTCAGCGGATGCACAGCATAACAGCGACGAGATGTGCAGGGACTGTCAGGCGGTGCGTCTGTGCAACGCAGGTGCGGGGACTGCACCAGCAATTGAGGCACATGTCAGCAGCTGATCAACCTCTCAGTCGCCCGCCCTCCTACCCCCTGGCTGAGGCTTGTGTGGCGCACCTGTTGGCCACAATTGCAGCGTTGCCGCGCACTGCCAGGCCCTTCCTGCGCGTGGTGGGCCTGTACATGCCGATGATCAGCAGGTCCACCGACTCCTTGGAAGCAAATGCTAGCACTGACTTACGAGCATTGCCTTGCTGCAGGACATGCAACAGGCAGTCCACGGCACATGTCAATGACGGCAGAGCATAACCAGTGTAAGCCATGTGTGTCCAAACTAGAGCAATATCACAACCTGCCAAGTGCTGCAGCCTTCCACATGCAGCAGCAGCGGGCTGTTGTAGCAGCCGCTCAGCGTGCACAAGCGGCAGGTCCACAACCACAGCCATGCGTATGTAGGGAGACCCGCATCCCCACCTGCAGGTTGAAGGTCGTCACATGTGGCATGCCTTGCAAAGCGTCGCCGGCCAGCCGCTGCACGTTGTTCTTGTCGGCGAACGATGTGCCCGGCTTGCGCATCTGCAGCTGCAGCAGTCGTCACACACAGCGCCACATGTTACATGACATGCCATTGTTACGCATAGGCAGGAACACACCAGCAGTACCCGTCTACCCTGGCCCCATGGTAGACGTAGTGGATAGAATGGTTTCTTGCATAACGGCCGCAGATTTGCTTGCTGCTGATCTGCCGGGCACCCCCTACCTGCGTTTTGCAGCATCCCAGCTGCTTGATCAGTTTCGGTGGATCAAACGCTATGCTGATGACATCACAGTAGGACCGAATCGATTCATTGAAAGTTTATTGTATACTGATCAATGGGTGTCATCATCATCATCATATTACCCATTCAAGCCATAGCATCAGCGCCATCGGCCCCGCGCCCCACCGAGCCACATACCGACTCAGAGTGGAGTGTTCCAACGTTTCACATGCAATCCTTTCAGCATGTAGTGTCTTGACCTGCTTGTTGACATGGCTCTTGTATACTGATCAATGGGTGTTAGGCGGCAGGACACACGGGTTGTACCCCGGCATGCACCTTACACTGGAAAGGCAGGACAGCACCATTCACAAGTGCGTGGCATTGGATATGCGCATTCTGACCACAGAGACAGCGCCGATCAGTGCTGATCAAGCACATGAGCCAGGTTTTGCTTTTTCCTATACTGTCTTGTATGACCGGCGGCGCCTACCAGGTTTTGCATCCTTTGCAGCACTGCGTTTTCAGCATGTTACGTCTTGCAAGACACGAGCGCAGGCTTACAACATATTACATGGCAGACTTTGTCACCTGATGCGCATTGTGATGCATAAAGCATGCTTTGTGTTGGAGGCAGCAAGGTGCATTCATCATATGCGACGCAGCGGCTACGAAGTCGGACGTTGCTTCAATCATACTAAACGTGTCCTGAAGGCATATCCACGTGACGCATATCACACATCACATTGGCAGTTGTTTCAGGATATTGTGTGCTGCTACCACCGGATTGATGGTGATGCCACTCTTATTTCAGGGGTTGTGGATGAGTGGACCCCCACTCACCACTCCACAGTAGCACCGTTGCATCCTGCATGGTCTTCTGATATGGATATCAGTGACAGTAGTGGTTCAGACATGGATTTTGATTGACGCCGTTACACATGGGGAGCACCACACATGACTGAGTGCCCGTGTGATAGGGGTAACATGCTAGGCCACTGGTAAATTTTACTTCTTTCTGTTATGTGTGTTTTTTGTATGTGTTTTTTACCTGCAATACATATTACGACTTGCTGTGTTTCACTGCTGGGTTACACTGTTGCTGCTTATCACAGGACGATTCTCAGTCAAACTGCTGCTGTTGCTGCTACTGCTGCGGCTACTGAGCTAACATTTGCGAGGTTTTTGCGATGATATATTCTGGACTACACCTCGGGCACGAGTGTCATCGCGGGGTTCTGCAGCTGGATGGGCAGGACGCTATAAGTGCCCGGAGGAAGGCGTCCGAGAGTTGGTCCGCTCGGACCACTCTCGTTGACACTGCCGCTGTTTTTGAAATTTTGGTGTCTGCGGTACAGGTGCGTATGAAGATGATGCTTTGATGCTGGCCAGCTTGCCTGCATGGCAGCACACTCGGAGCACCAGGAGAGCTTGAGCGGGCCGCTCCTGGTCAAGCATTGCTTTGAAGGTATGACGTTTTTGCATTTACCTGGAGCCCAGGAGCCGTTAAATCCGTTCCTTTACATGCAGAAAGCAGCGCAGCAGTTATGCAATGCACACCAGTTGTGCAGATGCGGTTGGTCTGAGCCAGGCTGTTCCAGCATCGGCTGCAACAATGCGCAACTCATGTTCGCAGTCAACAAGACTACTAAGTATGAGAGGCTGCTGTTCAATGAGCCACCCTCACCAAGCTGCCAAATCAAGGTCCCAGGCATTCCACGCACCTTAGGCACCGCGCGCACCACAAACACATTGTCCGTGGGCTCCAGGATGGTGTCGCTGGCCCACTTCAGCAGGTAGCGCCCGCTGGCGGTGGTGTCATACGCAATTGCCACACGCCTGTTGAAGGGCGTGCTGCCGTGCCGCGTTGTGATGCGGCCAAACATAGGGCTAGAGCCAGGGCTCTGCGCGCGCGGCGGCGCCGGTGCGGTGTGCAGCGCCTGCATGGGCGAGGAAAGCAGGGTGCACACCAGCGGTGACGGGAGGGTGATGCAATGCATCTGAGGCATCTGGGGAAGGGCTTGAAGGGTTGCTCGAGACCTAGCTGCGCCGACACAGCGGACGGCCTGCTCTGTCAGCAAGTGGAAGACTAGGAAGAGCTGCTGCGCTGGGTGCCGATGCGACATGACTGCTCGCTTGCTTGCTGACTGCTAGCTTGCTGACTCCCTTGGTTGTATGGCTGACAGCTGATGATGCCCCCTGCAGGAGTGACCAACCCAACCACAGTGCCACTCACTGCTGCTACGCCTGGCCCCTGAGGGTTTGCTGCGCTCTTCATGCGGTAGGTGTCCCCAGCGCCAACCTGCAGTGACATAACAGTTTTACAAACAAGGTATGCCCTTCCATAAAGTAGTGAAATATCAAAAAGTGCAGCACAGCTACAAGAAGGTTTGTGCTGCCCAGCTCACCAGATACAACTGCCACTTGACTTGGCTCTGCCTGCCTACCAGTTGCCACCCACGCACATATGCAGCAACATGGACTTAGTGCTGTGCAATACACTGCGGCAGTGACATGAAGCAATGCAGCTGCTGACCTGTGGCTTCATCACCAGGCAGGCGCAGTTGGCGCGCTGCATGACAAAGTCTGTCATGCTACCCAGCATGGCCTTCTTCATGGCGTTGCGCCCACGTGTAGCTGCAGACACGTCACAAGATGCCGGAAAACTCTTCAGCGACTTGAAGATGCAGACACTGGTTTGTTGTGCAGACACAGGCAAGAGCAGCACGGTGCACTGCTGGCTTTGCTTAGCACCAGCAACTTTCAGCTGTTGGAGTGATGAGGCAGCTTGGGCAGTGGCAGAAAATCGAGAAGGCACCTCTAACTTAGCCGCTGCTGCGCTTGCTGCCTTGTTGTTGCTGCAGCTGCCATGTGTCGGTTGAGCAGCAAGCACATGCTGTGTAATGTTGCTGCCACTTGCTGCTGCTGCTGCTGCCATTGCTGGTCCTGCAGGAAACGCACCCAGCACCAGTATGTCTGCCTGCTCTTTGTTGGCAATGTCCACCAGCAGTGGCCCTGGATCACCCTGGGCACACAGCAGCAGCAGCAGCAGCAGCAATACAGGCCCAGGTGAAGCCAGATGAGTGCAGAGCAGCTGCGTGTACCTGTTCACAACAGCTATCTTCTGCTGCAGGTGTTGCTGCAGTCCCAGTGTTCATGCAGCGTGCATTTGCGCCTGATGCTGTCAACTCTGCACAGCGCATTTTACAGTGGCTAGCTCAGACAAGCTCCCCTCCAGGAATCGAGTTGCAGAAGCACAACATCAAACCACAACTGAAGTGAAGCACACTGCTGGGGGCCCCATCTTAGCATGTGAGTGCCGCATTTGC
This sequence comes from Scenedesmus sp. NREL 46B-D3, assembly GCA_014080715.1. Lineage (NCBI taxonomy): Eukaryota > Viridiplantae > Chlorophyta > Chlorophyceae > Sphaeropleales > Scenedesmaceae > Scenedesmus > Scenedesmus sp. NREL 46B-D3. The sequence goes on along the minus strand of JACERP010000077.1, from coordinate 90,820 downwards.
TGCATTGTGCTCTGCAACATATGTATCCCTGCAACCCTTTACACTGCTGTGACAGAGGACAGCAAAGGCATCTGCGCACCTCCAGGTCGAAAACATCATGCTTGTATGGCTGCAACGATGTCTTCAAACCAGCTATCACAGCACCACCCTGATCCCAGGGCTCCTTCTCTTTTGTCCTGCCCCTGGAGATGTGCACCACCACCAACTCATCGCTCCATCTGCCACCATCCTTGGAGTTCTGCTGGACCAGGCAGCATGACGATAAACACCAAGCACAGACATGACAAGGCATCGCCACAGCAACAACACGTTGCATTAGAGGTATCGCTGAGGTGTTGCTGAGGGACAGAGCTAGGTGCTGGATGCAGTCGCTGGTCCAGGCATAAGGCAGGGTTTGCAGAGTTCTCAACAGCAGCAGAGAAGTGGCAAACCCACTTGCAGGATGTGTGCCTTCAGGTACTTCCAGGAGTGAATGGCTTCATCACTTCCCCAGGTCTTAACGGCCAGGACAAACTTTCTTGAGCTGGGCATGCTGCTCACAGCAAGTGAACTGCTTCTGCAAGGCGCGAGCAGCAGAAACTTTGGCTGCCCTTGGCGTGCATAAGCCGCGGAGGAGTCACTTAAAACATCAATATTGTATAGTACAAGGCGAGGTGGCCTGTAGCTGTGATCCGTAAGCACGTTCCTCTCTCGCAACAGCTAGTGCCTCGTCACACGCTAGCGTCTCTTTGTCCGATGTAACGACACGCTGAATTTATGCATGTGCGCATTGCACCTTACTCCTGGCCATATTGGTGGTAGTGTAGTACATCACAAGTCACAGACTGAACGCCTGCACCCTGAACAATTGAACAGCCTGCACGCTGCATATGTTGCGTTTCACATTAAATTTGTCCCGTCTGCCACTGCCTTAAGTGCACGATCAAGTTTCGCCTTGAGCTGTGTGTGTGCTGCCGTTGCAGAAAGGGTGGCAAGGCTGATATGCTTGCTTCAAGGCATGCGCACTCCTGATTTGCACCATAAAACGCTTAAATATCAATTTCATGTGCTCTTAATGTGGCAATTGTCAGCTGCAGACTGCTGCTACCTGCACTGGAGTGCTTTCAGTATCCATTGACCGGGTCAGCTGTGTTCAGCCAGCCAGAAGCAACTTGGAAAGCTACAAGACAAGGCAGCAGTACGTGCATCTCTTAAAATCCATTCAACAGCAGCCATGGATGGCCCTAGTCTAGCTGAAGCGCTGTTTGGCAAGAAGGTGGATGAGGTCTGGCAGGACCGAGAGGTCCGCTTTGATGTAGCAGCAGCTCAGCTACAGTGCAGAAGAGGAGAGGAGATACTCGACACCTTTGTAAGTACACCTTGTGGAGATGTTGTGACGGCGGCAGCAGCAGCCAATCATCATCGCGGTGGCACCAGCATACGAGACCTTCCTGTGCAAAGTCACCCGCCCCTTGGTGGAGCGCAGCTTCCTGCAAGCCAGTTCATTGCACAACTGGTGCCTGGTATCAGCTCAGCGGGGCAGCCTATACCATTGCTGTGACTGTTGCCAATGTTTGTGATTGTGTCCAATCATGCCAGTCATTCTCGTAGAAACTGCCTGCATCAGCAGCAGCAGCACCATCTGCAGCAACAACATGCTGCCATGAGAACATTGGCAACCGCATCACCCGACGTGTTGCAGGAACCAGTCGAAGACACCAAAGGCAACAATGGCGACGCAGGCAGGCTGACAATCACAAACTTGCGCCTGACCTGGCGCAGCAGCAAGCAGGCTCGTACGAGCATCACCATGGGCTGGGATGCCATCTCCAGCATAGCAGTACGGCCGGTCAGCTCGCGGTTGAAAGGCAAGCAAGGCTGCGAGCTGATTGAAGTACAATGGTGGCGTAGCAGCAGCCACTGCAGCAACCAGTGCTGTGTGCAGCAGCTTGCAACAGTTCAGGGCTATGAAAGCAGGAGCACGCGTTGACTGACCAGACAGTGCAGGCACTGCATTGGGGACGTAATATCATGCACGTTCTGTTCAGCACAGCAAGGTGCTGCAGTGCTGCAGCTGAAGATATAGTGTGCAAGTTGTATGCACTCCTATGCCGCAACCGCAGCTGCTAGTACATTATGCATGCTCCAATATGCAACCAGCAGCCATTGCACGCTGCTGTGCTTGCCGTGCGCTGTACTGGCTGCAGGCAATGCTGACGCACTGTACATCATGGCACGCCAGAACCAGCAGCGGTTTGAGTTCATCTTCACAGACCTCACAGATAGGCAGCCTGGCTTAGCAGTTGCACTGCAGGCGCTCGTAGCAGCATATGATGCAAGCCGACCCTACCGGGAGCTGCGCCTGCGAGGTGCGCTGGTTGGGCTCGGCAATGGCTGCAGGTGTTGACACCAACATGTTCCAGCCCATCTGCCGATGGTGTGCTTTCTGTGCATGATCAGCATCCACCAGACCATCAGGCAGTAAATCAAAGCAGTGTTTGTTCCCATGCTCGGTGCCGTATGAGAGCACCACAGCACCTGCACGAAACTCACCTAATACATTGCTGAGCACGCAGCTGCAAAAGAGCTGCAGCTGATTCAACAGCACAGCTTGTCCTTGCTGCTGTATGCACACCAGTGCTATGTCGTAAGCTGCCTTGCAGACAACAAGGTGCATTGCGGAGAGGAGGTACACCGCAAGTCTTGCACATGCCCAGCTGCCCAGTATGCTGCGCTTCTCCTGCAGGCGCGCTTTTGGTTGACAAGGAGCTCAAGCTGCTGCCACGCGAGGTGGCCTACAGCCGCGTGGACGGCGTGTCCAACTTGTCCAGTGAGACAGGCAACCTCGGGACGCTGTACATCACCAACGTGCGCATGGTGTGGCACAGCAAGATGGCTGCCGCATTCAACGTCAGCATACCATACCTGCAGGTGCGGCCCTGTACATGATCAGCGCTGCTGTTGCCGGTTGAAGGTGGAGTGGTGGTTGTAGTTTGGCCAGCGTATCAAGACGGTGGTTGATTAGCAATGCTATGGTAACGGCCTGATGTATCAACAGCGGACACAACAATTGTGAAAGAGACTGAAGTAGAGTTTTGGGGCCGCCGAGACAGGAACAGCCTGCTGCTCATGTACGGTGCATGGTATATCCGAGCTTGCCAACCCAGCACATGGCATGAGATGTATAATGTGCTCTGCTACGAATAACAGGCAGCATCTGCTGCTTCTGTGTGGTGCCTGCTGCTGCATAGATCAAAAACGTGCGCGTTGCTGACAGCAAGTTTGGCCTTGCCCTGGTTGTTGAAACCAGCGCTGCCTCTGGTGGCTACGTGCTGGGCTTCAGGGTTGACCCAAAGGAAACATTGGAGTATGTACACAAGGAGATGAGCAGCCTGCTGCAGGTGAGGCTGTGACAGCATATTGTGAACAACCGCACAATCAGGTGCAAGCCCTGGTTCTTTATGTGAACAGTTAAAGTCCTCAACATCTAGGCAGGCTTCTGACATGCATGCACCAATGTTTCTTTGACTTGGCTTTCACGCCGCAGTGCATGCACATGCAAAGTCTGCGCATAGTGAACCTGGCTCTGAAATTTGATGCTGAGGGCCTGCCACGGATTGATATATCCTAACTTTACTTTGCTTCACATGCTCCACCCAACAACAGAGTGGAAACCCCAGGGAACCCCTTGGGAGCCCCAGTCAGGAGCCATCAAAGGCTCATGGGGTGGGGGGAAGGAAACGTCATTGAAAAGATTATCGTCATTGGAAAATTGATAAGAAACAGCAGAGAAAAACTCATCTGCTTCGGCAATTGCTTGAGCAGTAGACCGAGAAAAAGAAGGGACTCACGGTCCGCAAGGTGACAGCGCAAATAGCAACAATGCACAAAAGCAGCAACCAAAGCACAGGTCTGCTGCATGAACTTGGACATGTGCTCACCATCCACTAATATTTGGTCAAGTTGTGGGCTGACCGTCATTTGAAGGCATGCAGCTTTGCTTCTTCACATGGATTATGATGTTAATGGCTATTCTGTCTGCTCAAAAGATGTTTTTGCCGCATTGTTCCTATGTTCTTGATGTTTTGTGTTGAGCTTTTGCTGTGGTGTCTTTTGCTGCTGGTTGCTGGTGTGCTCTAGGCAGCAAGAAGGATGCCTTACTTGCAGCCTGAGAGATACAAAGCTGAATCGTAGTACCTGTCGTGTTACAGCGATTGCTTTCACACTGACTGCAGAAGAGCACCTGTCACTGCTGCTGCTGCACCTGCTGCTGCGTTGCTGCCGCAGGCGTACGCCAACTGCCCCCTATTTGGCGTTGAGTACGATGTCCATGCCAACGCTGAGGCACAGGCCCTTCAACCCTTGTGAGTGCAGCTGACTGTTTTAGAGCCCTATCAATGCCCTGTGGTCTATTGCAGCCCACGCTATATGTATGCAACTGCCAGGGTCTACCACTGTGATATGTTTGAGCAGCACTGCTGACAGCCACATGCTGTGGTGACACCTGGCTTCCAAGCAGCTAGCTGCTACATGCTGTGGTGTGCTGCTTCCTGCCAATTCAAACTTGCCAGCAATGATTGACAGCCGACCTCAGCTTCTGTCAGGCCCTTGACACCTGCTTGCTGCGTGCTGCTTGATGCGGCTGCTGTCCCGCAGGGAGGATGACACAGACATCCTGGAGCCTGAAGGTGCCGAGGGTGATGCCTGGGCGGCTTACTACGCAGATGGCTCCAGCACAGGGGGCGCTGGGGGGGAGCCTGTGTACAGTGCAGAGCTGGGGCTAGCCATTGAGGCACCAAGAGACGGTGCAAGCATACAAAAACTTTGGAGCATCTTGTGATGCATGCGGTAACTAGTTTGACGCACGATGCAACTTGTTTGTGACGCGTCACGCAGTTGCTCAGGGCATCTACGGTACCGTACTGGTAGATGACTGGAAGATTACAGTTATGCAGCAGGATCCTTGCAGCTGCATCAGTGTCACCATGGTTGTGAATCCATATGCAGCAGGCACGTGCCAAGCACCACGGCCCCATTTTGTTTGCTGCTGTAAGCAGTACTGTCAACGGAGTGCCTTTGGCTCAACTGCACCCCCAGTCAGATGGGGAGTCCTGAAGGTTCGTCCTTCTTGTAATGGGCTGACACCAGAGCAGAGAATGGAAACTGTGTTGTCAACTGGTGTTTGCACAACACTGCTGGCCTCAACAAAGTACACCTGTCGTCACTGATGCGTTTTTGTCTGGGTGCACATGACTTGCGCGTGGCTACTGGTCGGTGGGAGAGGGCTGGCAACTCCTTGCTACCTAGGCATCAGCGGCTTTGCAGCCGATGCGCTGCTGGCCAGGTTGAGGATGAGTTCCACGTGGTATCTGAGTGTGATGCTTACGAGCTAGTCCGGGAGCGTTTTTGGTGTCTGTTGGATGAGTTCGGTGGTTGGCAGAACCCAAGTGCCTTAGCAAACGCGCGCGGGCGATGTCTGGCAGACTTTATGCGGCAAGGACAGAGTAAGGTTGCTGCTTTCATACACAGTTGCTTACTGGTACGTAGCAATCCAGAGTTGGCACATTTGTTGCTTCCCAGTGATGGCATTACTGGTAGTGCTTCTGAAGTTACTGATTCTCTGAGTTCTGAGCTCTCTGAGCTTGTTGAGGTTGCGGTTTCTTCCGGTTGATGGTCTTCTTTTGAGTTTTGTGGACCCCATGAGCCTTGTTTGGCTCCTTTGCGGGTGGGCCAGTGGCCCTACTTTGGTAATTCGGTAATTCGGTTTGTTTGATGCTTGTGCTGGGAGCGGCTGGTACTGTCGGTGCTTTCCTGTCCTTAGTTAAGCTTGGTATTTGAGGGCTTACACTGCGTGTTCAAGCGGCTACGCCACAACGGACACCTGGAAGAAAATGAAGCTGCGTGCAGCTCAACGCAGGCTGCAGCTGTCTGAAGGAGGCTCAACCCCCAGAAAAGCCCCTGTGTGTGGGGCCAGACATCGAAAAAAGAAGAACAGGGGTTACATGGTGTGCACAGGCGACTACGTCGCAACGAACACCCGAAAACAAAGAGAGCTGCTAGAAGTTCAGCGGAAAAACAGACTGTCACCCAAAAGAGGCCCACCCCGAGAAAGCCTCTGGCGCGAGACATGACACGTGGCTCTGCAGGCAGAACCGTCAGACTCACAACACGCAGTGTAGAATTCTATTGGGACAAGCAGCAGGACTAACCTAAAACAGTGTCGGTGACAGCAGGCCATACTTGTGCAGTACAGCGGGCGGGCTGAACTCAACGGGACAAAGTTGGCCAGTAAAGGTCCATACCTTGGTCCGAGGCAGCAAACAAGGGGGGGGAAGGAGCAGAGTACCTGGCAGCTGCTGCAGGGGCAATGCAACTGCATATTGCAGCAGCCGCACCACAAACCGTACAGCTCCTGCAGAGCAGGACCACCAGTCTCAGGCTTGACAGAAAGCAAACGCCAGACATCAGAAGAAGAAGAGGGGTTACATGGTGTGCACAGGCGACTACGTCGCAACGAACACCCGAAAACAAAGAGAGCTGCTAGAAGTTCAGCGGAAAAACAGACTGTCACCCAAAAGAGGCCCACCCCGAGAAAGCCTTTGTGCGCGAGACATGACACGTGGCTCTGGAGGCAGAACCGTCAGACTCACAACACGCAGTGTAGAATTCTATTGGGACAAGCAGCATGACTAACCTAAAAACAGTGTCGGTGACAGCAGGCCATACTTGTGCAGTACAGCGGGCGGGCTGAACTCAACGGGACAAAGTTGGCCAGTAAAGGTCAATACCTTGGTCCGAGGCAGCAAACAAGGGGGGGGGGAAGGAGCCGAGTACCTGGCAGCTGCTGCAGGGGCAATGCAACTGCATATTGCAGCAGCCGCACCACAAACCGTACAGCTCCTGCAGCGCAGGACCACCAGTCACAGGCATGACAGAAAGCAAACGGGCATGAATACATGCAAATTGGTGGCTATCACCGCCGTACCACACGCATACCATTACCCCGCAACACAGTGTGCCAGGAGATAAACGGCTGCCGGGTCAACAGCTGGTTCTTGTACCGCCGCGGCACTCTGGCTTTAGCGGCAAAATCAGCAAGCGCATCCCAAAAAGCACCAAGTGCCGCACGTACCGCCACCTGCTCCACCAGCACAGGCACCACAAGATCACTTGCCACAGCCCAGGCCGCTCTGCGGCCTTTTTCAAACGCATGTACAGATGCCAGGCAGACCATATCCCACACCAGTCGGTGCACATTGTGACGAGGGGAGCAAGCCAGCCACACCGCACGACACGGCAGGCTCTCACCTGCCGGCAACATGTTGAACGCTCTTAGCTGACCTTCAACCTCTTCACGCACAGCAACTGCAACAGGACACGTCCAGAAATGGTGCTCCTCACCCGGCACAGCAGCAGAGCACGCCGCGCATCCCGTGGCAGTCTGCATACGCTGAGCAGTAGGGAATGCATTCAGGGCCAGGCGCCATGCAGACTCTTTGTACACGTTAGCCACCCGCACGCACCACCACCGTGACAAAACCAGTCGCACCGATGGTAACTGTGCCACGGCTGGCAACCCATCCAGGGCTCTAACACTAGCAACAAAAGCTGCATGACGGGGAGCAATTGCTTCTAACGCACGGAGGCTTTGCAGCTGCGTGGCAGCAGCGACAGTCAGGTCCTTCAATAACACAACATCATCAACACCGCCACCTGGTCGCCGCCAGCCCAAGCTCGCACACATCGTCTCCCGCGCTAGCAAGAGGTCATCTGGGAGTAAAGAAGCTAACTGCGCAATGGGCTCACCCGCAGCAACAGCCGCGGTGAAACGCGCCCGCGCAGCAGCAACCCATGCAGCTGGCACCAATGTCAGCAGGGCGTGCACATGCTGGCGGGCCAGCTGACGGTCACCATACTGCGGCCTACTGCACAACCAAGGGCCCCACACCTCACGCTCATAGGCTGAGCGCTGTGCCGAGAGCCCAGGGAGAGCACAAACTCGGTCCAGCTCTGCCAACAACACCACCGCCTGGCCCAGAGACTGCAGCTGTGGGAGCTGCAGCAGGCCAAACGCCACCGCATGCTCCAAGCCCACTACCACCTCACGCTGTTGGTCGAACCACTGCCAAGTTTGTACCGCCGTAAAAATAGGGTTAGCCCATAGTGGCGCGTCCCAGCACAAACCATCCACATCCAAAGGCTGGCTGCCCACATGCCGCAACGGCGGCAAAGCGCGCAAACCCATAGCCGAAACCCGCAACGGCTTGGGCAGGACCACATCAGCCTGGGCAACAGGGAAAATATGACTTCGATGACATAACAATATGCCCCAAGGGCTGCTAGCTGTGGCGCGTGTAAAACAATCCATCGTACTGGCCCAGCGCGTCCAAAGAACGCGCGCCACAGCCACCCAAGGTGCAGTGCCACCTTGCAGGAAAGGCAGAGCCGCACAGGCCCAACGCGACAACAGGTGATGCTGACTTGGCATCAAACCAAAACCACCACACTTAGGATGGGCTGCCATACAATCGCTTGGGATACCAGGGGCCCGCCGCAGATCCTCATCAGGGCCCTTGCCAGCATCAACTAGCGCTGCTGTCCACCGCGTCAAATTGTCCGTCATTGTAGCAGGCAGACAACTCCAGACATCAGCCGTGCTAAGCACGACCCGTTTGAGGGGTTACACGGTGTGCTCAAGCGGCTACGCCACAACGGACACCTGGAATAAAAGGAAGCTGCGTGCAGCTCAACGCAGGCTGTCACTCAAGGAGGCTCAACCCCCAGGAAAGCCTCTGTGTGTGGGGCCAGACATCTTGAAGAAGAAGAACCCCCAGGGTTGTCAACCCCTGGTTGGGTATCCCGCTTTCCATGTTAATTCATGGAGTCAACCGACTACGTCGGCCGGAGGCAACGAATCCATTCCCCCTGTGTTTAACGGGACTCTTCTGCCGGCAATCCGGCAGCCCACCGCTGGTTCTTCTGTCGGGGTAAGGGGCAAACCTCCGAAATCCCCTTACCACCCAACTATGCCGCAACCGAGAATCGATCCGGGAACCGAATCGTCTGGGGAGGGCGACACAGGAGGGCCGGCCAAGTTTTTTGCAGCCGCCGTTCCGACCCAGAATCGAACCTGGGACCTAACCCAGGCCCTGGTTGAGAGCCAGCCTCTCTAACCACTGGGGCCAGACATCAGCCGTGCTCAGCACGACCCGTCGTCCCCGTTACTTAGTTGAGCTCACAGCATACATTACGCATCACGCCGGACCTACTTTGCCGGCTCTGCTTTGCCCACCCGGCCTTTGCTGGGCGCGGCCCGCGAGTCGCAAGCGACAGCATAGAAGACCGGCAGCGGCCTTACAGTGCTAGATCTAAAGCAGTCAGCTCTTTTGACGGGCTGGCAGCTCCTGGACCTTGCACTAGGCGAGCAGCATCAGTCTGACGTGTGCAGTCGTTGGTGCCGCTTCTCTGGCACCTCCGATACCGCCTAGCTGCCTTCTCGACATCGTCTGGAATTTCAGAGGTTCATCTCGCGGGGCCTTTGTTGCAGCCCTGCGCCATTGCAGGCTGGTGTCGGAGCAGCATCGAAGGTTTGCAGCCCCTGCTGGATTGCGTCCTTAAGGCGTGCAGCCGTCCTCGAGTACGCAGCATCAGCAGTATCGTGTTTCTGTCTGGCGCGCTGCAGCATGCGACAGCCGCTAGCAGGCCCCTGACACAGTAGCAGCAGCAGCAGCAACAGTGTGGCAGAGCTCTGCCCTGTCGCTGCATGCTCCAGAGTCTGGCAGCAACAGTCTCGCTGTGTACGGTTTCAGCAGGCAGTTGGGCTTGGTTTAGGGTGGCCTGCGCCGGAAGGCAGGTGTTGGTTCTGGCAGCTCTGTTATACTGCTGTTGGCAGGGTGTTGGCCTGGTCTAATGATCAGTAGCCATCGTTTACCCTTTTTTGCTCTCCAGGCAGTTTCTGTTTGGAGCGGGCTGATGGCATCACATATTGGACGCTATGCTGGGGCGTAGGTGTGTCTGGGCAGCACTCTGTTTACGCCCCTACATTGTTGTCCTCCTTTGGTGTTGTTCTAGCCTTTTGCCTGGTCTCACTTACTCAGTGCTTTGCATCCCGTGGTTGGTTGTGATGGTGCAGCTGCTTCATGTCCTGTCATTGCCCCGGGGCCCTGCCATGTCATGGTGCAGCCGGGGTTGGTGCAACATGGTTTGCCGCTGCTACTGCCACCCTTCTTCTGAGCGTGCATTGTTGCTGTTGCTTTGATCCTTGCCCCTGGTCAGTTCAAGGTTGTCCGGCTTTGTTGATAGCCACTAGCATGCCACTGCAATATGTGGTTGCAGTGTCTGATTCTCAGCCCTACAGCCTTTTGCTGCTCAGTTACCCTCTTGTTGCCTCTAGTCCTCATCACCCTTAACGGGGTGACGCCCGGGGTGGTGTAGTGACTTGAGAGCCCAGCCTGCTCGCAGTGCCGGAAGTGCATGGCGGCCCTGTGCACTTTTAGCACTGCATGCCGTCACTGACACTGTTGGCAGCACTTGAGATTTCCATTGACACCAAATCTCCTCTGGAGGTACACTGACAACACTTGTGGGGGCAATACTGCGTGGAGTAAGGAAGGCGGCTGTGCATGCATGGCCAAATGCCGAAACTTACACACTGAGGCTTTTTCTAGGGGTGGGCCTCCTTTCGAGTGACGGCCCGCGCTGAGCTTTTAGCAATCTTTTCAACTCTGGTGCCCGTTGCGGCGTAGCTGCGTGAACGCACCTTGTAACCCCTTCTTCTTCTCCGGACCTACAATAAAAGTAGAGACTTTTAGCGCTAAAAGTCCCAAGGGGGGCGGCCTGCAAACCTTGAGGTCGCAGGGTCGAACCTGGCCGCATCCGGCCCTTGCTTGTATGGTTGGCCGCAGTGCTGGGCCATGCCGGTTTGGAAACCACCCCTGGTGATTTGCGAGTGCCAAGCGAGCTTTCTGTTTCTGGTTTGCTCTTGCGAGAAACACGGCAAATGCTGTGAACGATGAGCTGGATTATGAAGAGCTGCGATGTACAAGCTGTACATGCAGCAATGCTGCATGGTCGTGCTGAAACAAGCCTGTTTGGTTTTCTTCTCTCCATATGCAGTGTTTGTTCTACAGTCATGTGTGTGCCCGAAAGTGTCGAAAGAGATGATCTGTCACGATGACACCTGTACCGCGACCTTGCTCGTCTCTGCACAGCTGATTTCATACAGCAGCACTGCTGACAGCATCCAATTGCACACTTATGCTGATTTGAGTATCTACATTTAAAAGTAATCCACTGCGGCAAGCACAGTATCCCAAGGACTGACTCGAGGAACGAAGAAAAATGACAGGAGGTACCACCCTGCAGTAGTCACTAGGCGTGGAACAATTTGCCCTTACCCTTAATCACCAGCAATAGTGTGACCTTCAGGCTTGTACGCAGTGTGGGGATAAGTACTTGAGCTTTGGTCAACAAACCTGCGCACAGTTTGATTGTTGTACAATATGCATGTTGTACATGCCCACATGTGCTGCTTCACACTGGGCATAGGGCTAGTTCACAAATAGTTTGATGCATGTCATGTTCCACGCTTGGTGTCGCAATTCAGTTTTCTACCAGCTACCCCCTGCTAATGGTAACCTGCTTGCTTAACGCTGTGCTGCACTCCTGACAATTGCAATGGCGCAGCAAGTGCACCCCACCTGGCTCTGGTTATGGGAGAGGTTGAAGCATTCTCAGCAAGAAGGAGCAAGGGCTGCTGCCATAAGACCGAGGTACGGTACTGCTTTTTAATGCATCACCTTGCCACGTGGGACAAGTGAGGCGCGATACAGCACGTCATGTGCACAGCCTGGAGTATCTTGGTTTGAGTGTGCTGCACTACCGAACCTACTGTTGTGGCTACTGTTGCTACTGTTGCTTCCAACCTCCAGACCACCATTGTCGTGACCAACAAGCGCGTCCTGCTCCTGAGCCAGAGGTTCCATTGGGGTAAGCCCATCTATGGAGCGGAGGAGTCCTTCCACATTGAAGATCTCAAGGTGAGCTAGTTGGCTCCTCAGCCGATGTGGTGGGCGATGGGCTCGGGCTGTCCTCATCAGCCGGTGTTGTCTGTAGACGTCCACATGACTGCCAACTGGGTACAACACTTCAGGAGGCTAGATTGATGCACCTAGTCGGGCAGGCACTTTAATTAATGCACATTTCACATGTAAGTGCTGCCAGTTTGGAGCCCAGACCCTGTCATGTTCGATTGCAGCAGCTGCAGCATGCTGCACACCGAGTTCCTTAGAGGGATGTCAGTGTACAGACAGCCCACAGCAGCATTGCTTGCATGTTGCAAGTTGCTTGAGGCTTTCAACGGTCATGCTGGGCTCGGACATAACTTGGCTGAGCAGTGTTACAGCACAACGGATGTGAAAGCTTGACACATCGCACAGCCATGGCTCAGCATTGGCTTGACGTGACACAATTGCCGAACTACCTGTCACATACCATATAGAGTTGACATCTGTTCACTCACAGAGTAGCATGGATGTCATAGGCGTTTCAAGCATGCTGTATGCATGGCGCTGCCACTGTTTCGGTGTGAGTGCATGTGCACCGAATCAAAAGGTTTTTGGCTGATGACTGGTGACACCGCTGCTGCTGCTGCTGCTGCTGCTGCTGTTGCTTGCCTTCGTGTCTTGCAGTTTGTGTCCATGAGCCACATTGGGTGCGGCTGCTGCTGCTTCAGCAAGAACAGAATGATTTTGTCCCTCAACTTCTCATCTGACGGCAACATCTTGGACTGGAACAACAATGGCGAGGTGCGTTGTGCTGCCAGCTGGCACAATCATCATACATTTGTTAGACATCATGCTGCAGAGCTTGCTGTGCGCTTGCTGGCATGCTTGATATCTGAGCAGTCAATGATGGATGCATATTGCAGTACTCCTTGGAACGCTGATAAGCCCTTCAAGGGGGCCTTGACAGGGGTTCCCCTGCAGCTTGCATGCTTGAAGCATGGCGCTGAGGGCCAGCGTTACTTGGTGGCATACATCTTACCCTGAATGAGTGCACTGTCACACGTTAAAGTGGCATGTATGCCAATCAGTGCCACGGCAACACCGTCACCAAACAGTGTGTTGCTTGCCAGAGGCCTGGGAGGCGCGTCAGGCACACAAGCATTAGTATGATTCTGTGTGAACCACCCCTCAATGCAGTTGGCTTCATTGCTGCTCCACAGGTGTCGGTGTCAGGATGCCGCCGCCACATCAGGCTGGGCCAGAAAAAGGCTCAGCAGACCTACAACCAGCTGCAGGCCATGCTGCAGGCCAGGCTGGACAGCAAGGCTTGTGGCGGCAGTAAGGCGTGCGCACCTGCCCCACAGACCTACCCCCAGTCCCCTGCCATGCCCCAGCAGTACTCCCCTGTGCCCCAGATGTATGTTGTAGCCCAGCAGCCCCCTGCTGCTTACCAGGCATGATCAGCACGTGCACGTGGAGACCTCTCTCCAGAGGCTTATAAATTGATCAATGGGATGGTTGCTGCATTGCAAGTTCCTTCACTTGTACCTCAGGTGTAGCAGCCGCCTGTGGGTTCAGCGATGGGAGTGCAGGTGCAGTTTGTTTGACACCCATGATCCAACCTTTGCATTGATGGTTTTCCATTTGCAAAATTTTTATGGGTGCCGATCATCAACGTGATGGGTGTATGTCTACATTATGATTCTTCACGTACTGACCTTTACGGCTGCAAGGTGACAGTTGTGTGGTGCTGGTGCAAATTAAAAAACACAAATGTTGCATACAATCTACAACAAGTACAACTAACAGAATGTATTACAAAGGTGCTGAAGCAACAGCAACAACACGCGTTGTGGTTGCATCTTTGAGTTTGACGCAAATTGTCAGGCAGTATTGAAGCCTCTCAGGTGACCAGACAATACCTCAAATAATGAAGCTGCTACGATATAACCCATGAATATGGCAAGCAAACTCAAGCTTGAGCCAAGGGCTTTTGTTTCATGAGAACAATCTATATCTCGGTCTTTTGGCACATCACCTGGTTACATGGTCTCTACCGGCCTAATGTATCCCATTCACCCAGGGTAAACATTACATACATTACATTACATGCTCCACCCAACAAGGAGTGGGAACCCCATTCAGGAGCCAATGAGAGGCTCATTGGGAGAACAAGGTAGGCTGCGCCAACGGGGCCTGCCATTTTGCGCCTTCTACTTGCCAAGGCCAGTGGTGATAGCATGATCCCTGTAGCAAAGCTGTCTGGTCCAATGACCTCATCTAACATGTTGTACACCGTTTCAATGAACCATGAGTGTACCGTCTTGATGCATGCACAGCTGAGACCAGATGTGTGTTGCTGTCTCGTGGTAGCAGCTGATGACACTTTATGCATAAAGTGCACCATATGGTCACCATTTTGCAGCAGTACTGCTCGTGCTCCAACACAACACCCATGCACAGGGAGATGCTGTGGCTGTGGAATGCGTGTTCTTATATAACAGCAATGATCAGAAATCTGTATGCAACCGTTTTCCGGCTGGCTCGACGCAGAAGCCAAACAGTAACCACCTGTACGTATAAGGCAACCTGCGGCACAACCTCGGAGGTGGCTGCTCCTACCATCAGTCGCGCAAGATTTACTTGTATGCTATAAAACAAGCAATAATGGAGCATGCAGGCAGCCATGCACGATTGTATGGCCTGCGGTTTCTGTAACGGCAGAAACGGCCAGCACGTTCTGCCAGCGCAGAACGAGCTGCGCTCCATAGATGATTGGTATATTTTACGATAATGCCATGCTATTTCGTCCGGATGCCGTGCTTCTGGTCTTTGCATTGGTCTTGCAGCATGTCGCACAAAAAGCCAACCAAGTGCAGTTGCCACGCGTTGCGTTCCATATCATACACAACCTGTAATCTGTCGCTGCTGGGTTGTGTCACATTCACAGGCGGCAACCCACGCCCAGCAGCAGCAGCAGCAGCAGCAGCAGCAGCAACATGCAGGCCCTGCATCAGCAGCGGCTGCTGCCATGCTGCGGTGCCCAGCCACACCAGCAGTGATGACCAGTGCATGCAAGCGACGCTGCCAAGTACATACAGTAACAAAATAAATGGCTGAGAGGCAGCTGCCACACCAACGTGCAGCAGCAGCAAAAGCAGCAGCAGTTTTTTTTTCTATGAAGAGAGGGTGTAGCTGCTGCCATGCTGCAGCCCACCAGCTCAGGGTTCCCGGTGGAACCTGTGTCGCAAGGTGTACCTCACCACCTTGATCATCACACTTGGTTACCATGCACTGTGCATGTGAGGCTGCAGCTTGGTAGAAAGCCGCATGTGCTGTACTAGTCAGCAGCACAGAAAAAATTTGCTGTGCTCAGGACATGCATGCCTAAATCTAATACGGGAGCTTTGTATCATCAACATTCCTGTGCTGATCAGACTTACAAAAGCTTCACGGCCTACGTGTGACTCCTCATCTCTCAAAAGGTTTGGGGCCGGGTGACAACGGGATAATATGCAGCACGAGTACTTAGGATGTGTGCTGTTGGCTGAGCAGCATTGCATTGAACTTTGCCGTTTGGAACTATGGCAGGCGGCATCATTGCACGTGCCCTTTGCACCCTAGCGTAAGCCTTTTTGTAGAAGCAGCAGCAGCAGTAGCAGCAGCAGCAGCAGCAGCAGCAGCAGCAGCAAAAACAGCAGCAGCAGCAGCAGCAGCAGCAGCAGCAGCAGCAGCAGCAGCAGCAGCAGCAGCAGCAGCAGCAGCAGCAGCAGCAGCAGCAGCAGCAGCAGCAGCAGCAGCAGCAGCAGGGACTGACTCCGACAAGAAACCTACGTGTGCACATTTACCTTGGCAGTTGCCCCTCGGCTCATGCACTTACACCAGGTTCCTGAGTCAGTCGCCTACATCTGCAGGGGTGCATTAATATATGTAAAGCAGGTTTGCACGGTCAGCCTGGCAGCACAGCTGCTCAAGGGAAGCAGCAACACCATGTCACCCACTCAAGTTAGCAGACTGTTGGCGCCCGTTTACAATGTTGTAATTTTTAACACTTCTGCTGATTACACATGATGCATAGCTTCTTTGCCCTGGCCACGCAGCCCCTGCTAATCATCTTGGCGTGCTTGAACTGTTCAGGCACTATGGGCACGACAACAAGCCGGGGGCAAAACCTGAACATCACTGCTGTCTGCAGCAGCAGCAGCAGCAGCAGCAGCAGCAGCATGCCACCGTTGCTGTTGTTCAAGCAGCGACTCTGCATCGCTGGCAATGGTAGAGTCTACATCAAGTACTCTGAGGTGTTCACAAGGTGTACGATATGTGTGTTGCTGTCTCGTGGTAACAGCTGCGACTCTTTGTGGTGCTGCTTGCGCATGCTCCATCACAACACCCATGCACAAGGAGATGCTGTGGCTGTGGAAGGCGTGTTTTTACTTATGAACAATGATTGGAAATCTGTTTGCAAGCGTTTGCAAGCATCCCGGCTGGCTCGACGCAGAAGTCAAACAGTAACCACCTGTACGGCAACCTGCCGCGCAACCTCGGAGGTGGCTGCTCCTACAATCAGTCGCGCAAGCTTTACTTGTATGCTATAAAACAAACAATCACGGAGCATGCAAGCAGCCATGCATGCTGTATGGCCTGCGGTTTCTGTAACGGCAGAAACCGCCAGCACGTTCTGCCAGCGCAGAACGAGCTGCGCTCCACAGATGATTGGTATATTTTACGATAATGCCATGCTATTTCGTCCGGATGCCGTGCTTCTGGTCTTCGCATTGGTCTTGCAGCATGTCGCACAACAAGCCAACAAAGTGCAGGTTCGTACATCTTGTAATGGGCTGACACCAGAGCAGAGAATGGAAACTGTGTTGTCAACTGGTGTTTGCACAACACTGCTGGCCTCAACAAAGTACACCTGTCGTCACTGATGCGTTTTTGTCTGGGTGCACATGACTTGCGCGTGGCTACTGGTCGGTGGGAGAGGGCTGGCAACTCCTTGCTACCTAGGCATCAGCGGCTTTGCAGCCGATGCGCTGCTGGCCAGGTTGAGGATGAGTTCCACGTGGTATCTGAGTGTGATGCTTACGAGCTAGTCCGGGAGCGTTTTTGGTGTCTGTTGGATGAGTTCGGTGGTTGGCAGAACCCAAGTGCCTTAGCAAACGCGCGCGGGCGATGTCTGGCAGACTTTATGCGGCAAGGACAGAGTAAGGTTGCTGCTTTCATACACAGTTGCTTACTGGTACGTAGCAATCCAGAGTTGGCACATTTGTTGCTTCCCAGTGATGGCATTACTGGTAGTGCTTCTGAAGTTACTGATTCTCTGAGTTCTGAGCTCTCTGAGCTTGTTGAGGTTGCGGTTTCTTCCGGTTGATGGTCTTCTTTTGAGTTTTGTGGACCCCATGAGCCTTGTTTGGCTCCTTTGCGGGTGGGCCAGTGGCCCTACTTTGGTAATTCGGTAATTCGGTTTGTTTGATGCTTGTGCTGGGAGCGGCTGGTACTGTCGGTGCTTTCCTGTCCTTAGTTAAGCTTGGTATTTGAGGGCTTACACTGCGTGTTCAAGCGGCTACGCCACAACGGACACCTGGAAGAAAATGAAGCTGCGTGCAGCTCAACGCAGGCTGCAGCTGTCTGAAGGAGGCTCAACCCCCAGAAAAGCCCCTGTGTGTGGGGCCAGACATCGAAAAAAGAAGAACAGGGGTTACATGGTGTGCACAGGCGACTACGTCGCAACGAACACCCGAAAACAAAGAGAGCTGCTAGAAGTTCAGCGGAAAAACAGACTGTCACCCAAAAGAGGCCCACCCCGAGAAAGCCTCTGTGCGCGAGACATGACACGTGGCTCTGCAGGCAGAACCGTCAGACTCACAACACGCAGTGTAGAATTCTATTGGGACAAGCAGCAGGACTAACCTAAAACAGTGTCGGTGACAGCAGGCCATACTTGTGCAGTTCAGCGGGTGGGCTGAACTCAACGGGACAAAGTTGGCCAGTAAAGGTCAATACCTTGGTCCGAGGCAGCAAACAAGGGGGGGGAAGGAGCAGAGTACCTGGCAGCTGCTGCAGGGGCAATGCAACTGCATATTGCAGCAGCCGCACCACAAACCGTACAGCTCCTGCAGCGCAGGACCAGAGAGAGAGAGAGAGAGACTACGCATAGCTGCAGCGTTACGGCTGCGGTGCATCCTCGGTATCCAAGGATGCAGATGCTCGCGTAACTTAAGGAACGAGGGCAGGCCTGCCGTATCCGGCGCCACACCCCCTACCCCTCCACCATGTGGTCGCCCGACCACTGGGGAGGTTTCAACTGGCTGAGGTAGACGGCCTCAGTCAGCCCCACAAGATGGGATGTGTCACTGCTTCCGCCGCTTGGCGTGCTTGCGGTGACATGGCACCTTAAAGGCCCTCTTCATGCGTGCTTTCTTGCCTCTACTGCAGTTGGCCATCTTGAGGTGCCCCATCTGCTTGAGCAGTGCTCCGCGTTGTCTCCAAATCCTTTCCAGGCCGGAGATGGCGGTGTAGTGCAGGTCAGACAGCAGTTTCTTCAGTGCCGGTTCTGACACGCCTAGGGTGGTCAGTTGTTGCTCGGTTTCTGCGTATATCACTCCAGTAACGCCGAGCAGGATCGTTTTCTGGAACACGCTGGGGCGCGTTTGGTCTGCATCACGGATAGCGGCACACAAGTCAGTCATTCCTGTGTCATGTTGTTCTTCAGGCTGGTCAGGTTGGTCATCCATCCCAGCGATGCTATCATGGAGGTGTTTATGCTGTTCGGCTGCTTTAACACGTTGTGTATCTTTGTCGGTGTCCCTGCAATATTTGATTTCTACTATAGTAAATACGTTGTACTGCTCGTCGTACATCAGGGCATCTGGTACGCTTCGTTGGTTTATCAAGGCTTGTTGAACCCTATGGGGAATGCTCGGCATATACGGGTCATCAAAGTCGGCCTGGGTAAACTTGCGGCGCGTAGTCAGTGTGGTGCCTTTGTGAATGAGTTCCTCTGCACTGCTGCAGGACCACCAGTCT
This sequence comes from Scenedesmus sp. NREL 46B-D3, assembly GCA_014080715.1. NCBI lineage: Eukaryota > Viridiplantae > Chlorophyta > Chlorophyceae > Sphaeropleales > Scenedesmaceae > Scenedesmus > Scenedesmus sp. NREL 46B-D3. The sequence goes on along the minus strand of JACERP010000077.1, from coordinate 71,810 downwards.
CAGGCTTGACAGAAAGCAAACGCCAGACATCAGAAGAAGAAGAGGGGTTACATGGTGTGCACAGGCGACTACGTCGCAACGAACACCCGAAAACAAAGAGAGCTGCTAGAAGTTCAGCGCAAAAACAGACTGTCACCCAAAAGAGGCCCACCCCGAGAAAGCCTCTGTGCGCGAGACATGACACGTGGCTCTGCAGGCAGAACCGTCAGACTCACAACACGCAGTGTAGAATTCTATCGGGACAAGCAACATGACTAACCTAAAACAGTGTCGGTGACAGCAGGCCATACTTGTGCAGTATAGCGGGCGGGCTGAACTCAACGGGACAAAGTTGGCCAGTAAAGGTCAATACCTTGGTCCGAGGCAGCAAACAAGGGGGGGGGAGCAGAGTACCTGGCAGCTGCTGCAGGGGCAATGCAACTGCATATTGCAGCAGCCGCACCACAAACCGTACAGCTCCTGCAGCGCAGGACCACCAGTCTCAGGCTTGACAGAAAGCAAACGGGCATAAAGACATGCAGAATGGTGGCTATCACCGCCGTACCACACGCAGACCATTACCCCGCAACACAGTGTGCCAGGAGATAAACGGCTGCCGGGTCAACAGCTGGTTCTTGCACCGCCGCGGCACTCTGGCCGTAGCGGCAAAGTCAGCAAGCGCATCCCAAACGCCAGACATCAGCCGTGCTAAGCACGACCCGTCGTCCCCGTTACTTAGTTAAGCTCACAGCATACATTACGCATCACGCCGGACCTACGATAAAAGTAGAGACTTTTAGCGCTAAAAGTCCCAGGGGGGCGGCCTGCAAACCTTGAGGTCGCAGGGTCGAACCTGGCCGCATCCGGCCCTTGCTTGTATGGTTGGCCGCAGTGCTGGGCCATGCCGGTTTGGAAACCACCCCTGGTGATTTGCGAGTGCCAAGCGAGCTTTCTGTTTCTGGTTTGCTCTTGCGAGAAACACGGCAAATGCTGTGAACGATGAGCTGGATTATGAAGAGCTGCGATGTACAAGCTGTACATGCAGCAATGCTGCATGGTCGTGCTGAAACAAGCCTGTTTGGTTTTCTTCTCTCCATATGCAGTGTTTGTTCTACAGTCATGTGTGTCCCCGAAAGTGTCGAAAGAGATGATTTGTCACGATGACACCTGTACCGCGACCTTGCTCGTCTCTGCACAGCTGAATTCATACAGCAGCACTGCTGACAGCATCCAATTGCACACTTATGCTGATTTGAGTATCTACACTTAAAAGTAATCCACTGCGGCAAGCACAGTATCCCAAGGACTGACTCGAGGAACGAAGAACAATGACAAGAGGTACCACCCTGCAGTAGTCACTAGGCGTGGAACAATTTGCCCTTACCCTTAATCACCAGCAATAGTGTGACCTTCAGGCTTGTACGCAGTGTGGGGATAAGTACTTGAGCTTTGGTCAACAAACCTGCGCACAGTTTGACTGTTGTACAATATGCATGTTGTACATGCCCACATGTGCTGCTTCACACTGGGCATAGGGCTAGTTCACAAATAGTTTGATGCATGTCATGTTCCACGCTTGGTGTCGCAATTCAGTTTTCTACCAGCTACCCCCTGCTAATGGTAACCTGCTTGCTTAACGCTGTGCTGCACTCCTGACAATTGCAATGGCGCAGCAAGTGCACCCCACCTGGCTCTGGTTATGGGAGAGGTTGAAGCATTCTCAGCAAGAAGGAGCAAGGGCTGCTGCCATAAGACCGAGGTACGGTACTGCTTTTTAATGCATCACCTTGCCACGTGGGACAAGTGAGGCGCGATTCAGCACGTCATGTGCACAGCCTGGAGTATCTTGGTTTGAGTGTGCTGCACTACCGAACCTACTGTTGTGGCTACTGTTGCTACTGTTGCTTCCAACCTCCAGACCACCATTGTCGTGACCAACAAGCGCGTCCTGCTCCTGAGCCAGAGGTTCCATTGGGGTAAGCCCATCTATGGAGCGGAGGAGTCCTTCCACATTGAAGATCTCAAGGTGAGCAAGTTGGCTCCTCAGCCGATGTGGTGGGCGATGGGCTCGGGCTGTCCTCATCAGCCGGTGTTGTCTGTAGAACGTCCACATGACTGCCAACTGGGTACAACACTTCAGGAGGCTAGATTGATGCACCTAGTCGGGCAGGCACTTTAATTAGTGCACATTTCACATGTAAGTGCTGCCAGTTTGGAGCCCAGACCCTGTCATGTTCGATTGCAGCAGCTGCAGCATGCTGCACACCGAGTTCCTCAGAGGGATGTCAGTGTACAGACAGCCCACAGCAGCATTGCTTGCATGTTGCAAGTTGCTTGAGGCTTTCAACGTCATGCTGGGCTCGGACATAACTTGGCTGAGCAGTGCTACAGCACAACGTATGTGAAAGCTTGACACATCGCATAGCCATGGCTCAGCATTGGCTTGACGTGACACAATTGCCGAATACCTGTCAATACCATATAGAGTTGACATCTGTTCACTCACAGAGTAGCATGGATGTCATAGGCGTTTAAGCATGCTGTATGCATGGCGCTGCCACTGTTTCGGTGTGAGTGCATGTGCACCGAATCAAAAGGTTTTTGGCTGATGACTGGTGACACCGTGCTGCTGCTGCTGCTGCTGCTGTTGCTTGCCTTCGTCTCTTGCAGTTTGTGTCCATGAGCCACATTGGGTGCGGCTGCTGCTGCTTCAGCAAGAACAGAATGATTTTGTCCCTCAATTTCTCATCTGACGGCAACATCTTGGACTGGAACAACAATGGCGAGGTGTGTTGTGCTGCCAGCTGGCACAATCATCATACATTTGTTAGACATCATGCTGCAGAGCTTGCTGTGCGCTTGCTGGCATGCTTGATATCTGAGCAGTCAATAATGGATGCATATTGCAGTACTCCTTGGAACGCTGATAAGCCTTCAAGGGGGCCTTGACAGGGGTTCCCCTGCAGCTTGCATGCTTGACGCATGGCGCTGAGGGCCGCGTCACTTGGTGGAATACATCTTACCCTGAATGAGTGCACTGTCACACGTTGAAGTGGCATGTATGCCAATCAGTGCCACGGCAACACGTCACCAAACAGTGTGTTGCTGGCCAGAGGCCTGGGAGGCGCGTCAGGCACACAAGCATAGTATGATTCTGTGTGAACCACCCCTCAATGCAGTTGGCTTCATTGCTGCTCCACAGGTGTGTCAGGATGCCGCCGCCACATCAGGCTGGGCCAGAAGGAGGCTCAGCAGACCTACAACCAGCTGCAGGCCATGCTGCAGGCCAGGCTGGACAGCAAGGCTGGGCGGCAGTAAGGCGTGCGCACCTGCCCCACAGACCTACCCCCAGTCCCCTGCCATGCCCCAGCAGTACTCCCCTGTGCCCCAGATGTATGTTGTAGCCCAGCAGCCCCCTGCTGCTTACCAGGCATGATCAGCACGTGCACGTGGAGACCTCTCTCCAGAGGCTTATAAATTGATCAATGGGATGGTTGCTGCATTGCAAGTTCCTTCACTTGAACCTCAGGTGTAGCAGCCGCCTGTGGGTTCAGCGATGGGAGTGCAGGTGCAGTTTGTTTGACACCCATGATCCAACCTTTGCATTGATGGTTTTCCATTTGCAAATTTTATATGGGTGCGATCATCAACGTGATGGGTGTATGTCTACATTATGATTCTTCACGTACTGACCTATACGGCTGCAAGGTGACAGTTGTGTGGTGCTGGTGCAAATTAAAAACACAAATGTTGCATACAATCTACAACAAGTACAACTAACAGAAATGTATTACAAAGGTGCTGAAGCAACAGCAACAACACACGTTGTGGTTGCATCTTTGAGTTTGACGCAAATTGTCAGGCAGTATTGAAGCCTCTCAGGTGACCAGACAATACCACAAATAATGAAGCTGCTACGATATGACCCATATATATATATATATGGCAAGCAAACTCAAGCTTGAGCCAAGGGCTTTTGTTTCATGAGAACAATCTATATCTCGGTCTTTTGGCACATCACCTGGTTACATGGTCTCTACCGGCCTAATGTATCCCATTCACCCAGGGTAACATTACATACATTACATTACATGCTCCACCCAACAAGGAGTGGGAACCCCATTCAGGAGCCAACGAGAGGCTCATTGGGGAACAAGGTAGGCTGCGCCAACGGGGCCTGCCATTTTGCGCCTTCTACTTGCCAAGGCCAGTGGTGATAGCATGATCCCTGTAGCAAAGCTGTCTGGTCCAATGACCTCATCTAACATGTTGTACACCGTTTCAATGAACCATGAGTGTACCGTCTTGATGCATGCACAGCTGAGATCAGATGTGTGTTGCTGTCTCGTGGTAGCAGCTGATGACACTTTATGCATAAAGTGCACCATATGGTCACCATTTTGCAGCAGTACTGCTCGTGCTCCAACACAACACCCATGCACAGGGAGATGCTGTGGCTGTGGAATGCGTGTTTTTATATAACAGCAATGATCAGAAATCTATATGCAAGCGTTTTCCGGCTGGCTCGACGCAGAAGCCAAACAGTAACCACCTGTACGTATAAGGCAACTGCCGCGCAACCTCGGAGGTGGCTGCTCCTACCATCAGTCGCGCAAGATTTACTTGTATGCTATAAAACAAGCAATAACGGAGCATGCAGGCAGCCATGCACGATTGTATGGCCTGCGGTATCTGTAACGGCAGAAACGGCCAGCACGTTCTGCCAGCGCAGAACGAGCTGCGCTCCATGAATGATTGGTATTATATTTTACAATAATTCCATGCTACTTCGTCCGGATGCCGTGCTTCTGGTCTTCGCATTGGTCTTGCAGCATGTCGCACAAAAAGCCAACCAAGTGCAGTTGCCACGCGTTGCGTTCCATATCATACACAACCTGTAATCTGTCGCTGCTGGGTTGTGTCACATTCACAGGCGGCAACCCACGCCCAGCAGCAGCAGCAGCAGCAGCAGCAGCAGCATGCAGGCCCTGCATCAGCAGCGGCTGCTGCCATGCTGCGGTGCCCAGCCACACCAGCAGTGATGACCAGTGCATGCAAGCGACGCTGCCAAGTAAATACAGTAACAAATACATGGCTGAGAGGCAGCTGCCACACCAACGTGCAGCAGCAGCAAAAGCAGCAGCAGTTTTTTTCTATGAAGAGAGGGTGTAGCTGCTGCCATGCTGCAGCCCACCAGCTCAGGGTTCCCGGTGGAACCTGTGTCGCAAGGTGTACCTCACCACCTTGATCATCACACTTGGTTACCATGCACTGTGCATGTGAGGCTGCAGCTTGGTAGAAAGCCGCATGTGCTGTACTAGTCAGCAGCATAGAAAAATTTGTTGTGCTGAGGACATGCATGCTAAATCTAAGACGGGGGCTTTGTATCATCAACATTCCTGTGCTGGTCAGACTTACAAAAGCTTCACGGCCTACGTGTGACTCCTCCTCTCTCAAAAGGTTTGGGGGCGGGTGACAACGGGATAATGTGCAGCACGAGTACTTAGGATGTGTGCTGTTGGCTGAGCAGCATTGAATTGAACGTTGCCGTTTGGAACAATGGCAGGCGGCATCATTGCACGTGCTCTTTGCACCCTAGCGTAAGCCTTTTTGTAGCAGCAGCAGCAGCAGCAGCAGTAGCAGCAGCAGAAGCAGCAGCAGCAGTAGCAGCAGCAGCAGCAGCAGCAGCAGCAGCAGCAGCAGCAGCAGCAGCTGTGCAGGGACTGACTCCGACAAGAAACCTACGTGTGCACATCAACCTCGGCAGTTGTCCTCGGCTCATGCACTTACACCAGGTTCCTGAGTCAGTCGCCTACATCTGCAGGGGTGCATTAAATATATAAAGCATGTTTGCACGGCCAGCCTGGCAGCACAGCTGCTCAAGGGCAGCAGCAACACCGTGTCACCCACTCAAGTTAGCAGACTGTTGGCGCCCGTTACATATTTATAATATTTATAAATTTATATAAATAAAGTTATAATATTTTAACACTTCTGCTGATTACACATGATGCATAGCTTCTTTGCCCTGGCCACGCAGCCCCAGCTAATCATCTTGGCGTGCTAGAACTGTTCAGGCACTATGGGCACGACAACAAGCCGGGGGCAAAACCTGAACATCACTGCTGTCTGCAGCAGCAGCAGCAGCAGCAGCAGCAGCAGCAGCAGCAGCAGCAGCAGCAGCAGCAGCAGCAGCAGCAGCAGCAGCAGCAGCAGCAGCAGCAGCAGCAGCAGCAGCAGCAGCAGCAGCAGCAGCAGCAGCAGCAGCAGCAGCAGCAGCAGCAGCAGCAGCAGCAGCAGCAGCAGCAGCAGCAGCAGCAGCAGCAGCAGCAGCAGCAGCAACAGCAACAGCAGCAGCAGCAGCAGCAGCAGCAGCAGCAGCAGCAGCAGCAGCAGCAGCAGCAGCAGCAGCAGCAGCAGCAGCAACAGCAGCAGCAGCAGCATGCCACCGTTGCTGTTGTTCAAGCAGCGACTCTGCATTGCTGGCAATGGTAGAGTCTACATCAAGTACTCTGAGGTGTTCACAAGGTGTACGATATGTGTGTTGCTGTCTCGTGGTAACAGCTGCGACACTTTGTGGTGCTGCTTGCGCATGCTCCAACACAACACCCATGCACAAGGAGATGCTGTGGCTGCGGAATGCGTGTTTTTACCTATGAACAATGATTGGAAACCTGTTTGCAAGCGTTTTCAAGCATCCCGGCTGGCTCAACGCAGAAGTCAAACAGTAACCACCTGTACGGCAACCTGCCGCGCAACCTCGGAGGTGGTTGCTCCTACAATCAGTCGCGCAAGCTTTACTTGTATGCTATAAAACAAACAATAACGGAGCATGCAAGCAGCCATGCATGCTGTATGGCCTGCGGTTTCTGTAACGGCAGAAACCGCCACCACGTTGTGCCAGCGCAGAACGAGCTGCGCTACACATATGATGTTGATAACGTAATATTACAATAATGCTGTGCAATTTTGTGCGTATGCCGTGCTTCTGTTCTTCGCATTGGTTTCGCAGCATGTATCACAGCAAGCCATTTGTTGCAACAAGGTGCAGTTGCCACGTGTTGTGGTCAGTCTCGAACACAACCTGTACACCGTCGCTGCTGGGGTGTGTCACATTCACAGGCGGCAACCCACGCCCAGCAGCAGCAGCAGCAGCAGCATGCAGCATGCAGCATGCAGGCGCTGCATCAGCAGCCGCTGCTGCCATCCTGCAGTGCCCAGCCACGCCAGCAGTGATGACCAGAGCATGCAAGCGACGCTGCTAAGCACATACAGTGACAATTCTTGGCTGAGAGGCAGCTGCCACACCAACATGCAGCAGCAGCAGCAGCAGTATTTTCTATGGAGAGAGGGTGTAGCTGCTGCCATGCTGCAGCCCACCAGCTCAGGGTTCCCGGTTGAATCTGTGTCACAAGGTGCACCTCACCACCCTGATAATCATACTTGGTCACCATGCACTGTGCATGCGTGGCTGCAGCTTTCCAGAAAGCCGCATGTGCTGTACAAGTCAGCAGCACAGCACGCTGTGTTGTGCTGTGGACATGCATGCCTGAGCTTATGTAACAGGGGCTGTGTAATCACAAGGGCTTTATATCATCAACATTCCTGTGAGAGGGCTGGTCAGACTTGCAAAAGGCTAAGGGCCGGGTGACAACGGGACAATGTGCAGCACGTGTACTGTACACGCAGTGCGATGTGCGCTGGTGGCTGGGCAGCATGGCATTGAACATTGCCATTTAGAACAGGTGCAGGCGGCATCATTGCAAATGTTTGCAGAGAAGCACAAGTCCACAGCACAATACAGCAAATGCAGCTCTCATCTTGCAATAATTGGCTCCCGCCACCATGGCTGAACTGTCTTGCGTCCGACGCAGGTCCATGATGGACCTCTGCTTCTCCTTGCTGATTTGTAGTATTGCGTAGTACTCTAGTATACTGGAGAGTCTTTCTGGCGGCGAGCATTGGCAGCCGTCACTTTGCATGCCCGACAAACGGCTGGCCAGCTATATAAGGTTACCTTCAAAAAAGGCCAGTTGCTGGTCACCGCATTCTGAGGATATTGATTCTTTATTTTTGCCACTCTGCTTACATGCCTTCATGTTCATTCAGTAAAAATATCTGGTTCTAGCTTCAATCTTTTTCATACTTCGCTGTTATGACTGACACGCAAACGTTTTTCATAGCCAGCATTAGCTCATATCTCATGAGATGGCGACTGGACCCACGCGTAACTTGTCTCTCTCGTAGCTTGCATTAAACATCTTGCCCAACACCACACGCCTGTCAGAAGTCAGAGTGATATACACAAACCAGCTGTGAAGGCACCACAGCTGTCCTGCACAGTGGGCACTCGGGCTTCTCTGTGCTCCACTGCGCAATGCACGTCCAGCAAAACACGTGCCCGCACGGCGTGCAGGTCGGATGCGTGCGGGCTGACAAGCACAGCGGGCACTGCCGGCTTCCCCAGCTGCTACTGCTTGCTACAGCACTGGCAGCCCCCTGCTGACCCGTCTTTGCCGAGGCTGCTGCTGCTGCTGCTGCTGCCGCCGGCCGAGGCTCCGGTAGCACGGCTGCATGCTGCTGCTGCTGCTGCTGCTGCTGCTGCTGCACCTCCGGCTTGCCTGCCTGCTGCATCCCCAACGACCCTCTGCTTGTGCTGCGCCGCAGCGCTGCCAGCTGCTGCAGCTGCGGCTGGGCCTGTTGTGCTGCTGATATGGCCAGCTGCACCAGCAGCATCAGCCCCAGAACCCTATACGACGCCCTCGGCTCTCTGCTAGCAGAGATTGATGTGTAGCGAACACCCAGCAGCCGCTTAGTCCATTCGTAGTACGTGCCACTCAAGTAGAATGCAGCCAGGTGCAAGCGACCCAACAGCAACAGCCAAGGCTTGGTGGCTGACCAGCGCGGTGCCAGCTGCTGCAGCAAGCTACGCCAAGCTAGCTTGAGCTGCAGTAGCAGCGGACGGCTGATGCTGCTGGTCCCGCTGCCGTTGTCTGCTAAGTCAACAAATGCTGTGTCCCCTAGGTGCTGCTGCTGGTGCTGTTGGGGTCTGTCGAACCCTCCCTCGCGATACGAATCTTCATCATCCATGCATTCTGCATCTACCATCCAACTGCCACCTCCAAACCCTGCACCCTCGCTGCCACCAGCCAGCTCAAACCCCAACCTGCCAGAATCACTGGCCCTGTCTAGGCTTGCTGCTAACCTCTGTAGCAGTGCAGGCCCCATCACCTGCAGGAGCACCAGCAGCGTACGTGTGTGCGCTTGCGGTAGACCATACACTGTCGCAGTCAGAACGGTGCTTGACTGCTGCTGCTGCTGCTGCTGCTGCTGCTGCTGCTGTGGTGCTTCAACAGGATGGCCCTGCAGCCCCCCTGCCAGCTGCTGCTGCTGCTGCTGCTGCTGCTGCAACAGGCCGTTGGCTGCAGGCAGGCGCAGCTGCTGACCTGTGATCTGCATTATGTCGCAGTACTCCTCCCCTAGGGTTTGCAGGCCTGCGCCGGTGGTGAGCGCATAGTACACAAACGTAGCAAGCAGCTTGCAGGACCTGCGGCAGCAACACATGCAGATGGGCAAGTAGGCGGTATGTGAATGCTGGTAGCAACGCAGGTGTCAGGGCAAGCAGGCTGAAGGTCCATGCCACAAATGTGTCGTGTGCAGGAACTGCATGAAACAACTGCACAAATACCACTCCGCAACTGCCAGTGGCTCCTGAAGGGACTTAAAAACCATCGGATAGTATCTTGACACCTGTATACGGAAAACGGAAACCAAGTGCTTGCAGCCTGTACCACAGTTATTGCTTGCTGTCAGGCAGGTGCCTGCAGGCTGTTTCTCACTTGGAGTGCTGCAGAGCAGGTACTGCGCCAAACATGCGCATGACGGCATCGTAGCAGGCGTCAATTCCCTGCTGAAGGTAAAGGTCATCCTGCAGTGCGACAGTAAACAGCTTGTGTAAGCAGTCAGTGCCAGCTGTAGCAGCTGCCACTGCTGCTGTGCTCAGCACAGTGCTCATTCTGATGTTGCAGGTGGCGCACCTTCTGGGCAGCCCTGACAATGTCTGGCTGTGGAGCTGTGCGCCATGTAAAACAAGCAGCCCTTAGTGGCTGCATGCCTTCTGCACTGTTGTTTGGACTCGGACTCTGTTGCTGATTGTGCAGCAGTGTTGGCAGCGACAGTGAACGGCCTGACATACACTACGATATCCGACAGACAATACCACGAAAGCTGCTGCTTGAGCGACGTGACGTGAACGCTAGTGTGAGTGTCGGGTGCGCTTTAGAGGTGTCATCAGTCACTCAAATTTTACAACACATCCCGCAGCCGCTATAGTTTGCCTCTGGTCAGGCGATCTCGTGAATCATGGATGTTAATCAGGGAGTGCTTGTCAGCAGCAGGATACCACGTACCCACGTCCAGTACAGTTGTTGATAGCTTACACCCACCAGCAGCCGTGCTGTTTCTATGCCGAACCATATATGTTGTAATTCTTCGGTATAAAGACACTCAGTGGTGGCAGGGTTCGCAGGATGGAGGCCAGCCACCCTCCGATTGGCCTGCAGGAGCAGCAGCAGCAGCAGCAGCAGCAGCAGCAGCAGCAGCAGCAGCAGCAGTCGCTGCTGATGGACGTGCTCTTTGAAGGCACCATAGGGAAGGAGCACTTTGGGGATCATGTTCTGGAGGTGAGCGCCAATCATGCTTAGCAGCACTTCAACGAACGGAGAGCTTAGCACCCACCGGCTATCACAGCTGGCTGCAGGTTGATGCAGCCGCTATGCGCACGCAACAATCCTTGTGCACCTGACCGTTCATGCTGCAGCAGCAAGACACTATGCATTGATGCTGCCATTCAACTTGGACTTGTTATCCATCGTTGCAACCTGTGCCTTCGATCTGCGTGTTGCACAGATCAAGTTTCCTGAGCCAGTGCAGATCAGGGCTGTCATCGCAGCAGCAGCAGCAGCAGCAGCAGCAGCAACAGGCCAGGCTGCACCCGGCGGCGGCAGGGCTCTGCTCAGGGCGTTTGCAAAGGATGTGTTCTCCTCCTCAGCCGCCCGCTTTGTGCAGCTGATCGCTGCAGCAGAAGTGGGGCAGCAGCTGCATGCCCTGCCTGTGTCAGAGGTGGGCCCACACGAGCGTCCCTGCACTTTGAAACCAAATAAAAATTTATATATAAAAAATATTTGGTCTTCAAAATTATTTTTTTGCTTTTATTTATTGATCTTTCAAATGAAATTGATGCCCAGCGCATGCGGTACACTTGGCCGCAACCACCAAGGACACCAGCAGTAGCAGCAGCTGAACATTGAACAGCCGCAGGCTCACTCTTGCACTGCAGCGGAGTTGCACGCGCTGCTTGATGTGGAGCTACGCTCTCTCTTACATGCACACAATCGCCAGGTCTAGTGCAAGTGGCCTGCAACACCCACAACAGGGACAGCTCATTGTGGTGGTCAAAGGCACACTTGATCACAGCAGCAGCAGCAGCAGCAGCTGCGCGCCTGCCTGCGTCCAAGGAGGCCCATGCACTGCACCGTTTGCCTCGGCTAGGCGGCATTATTGTGAGCATACACTTGCCGCGGGATACCTTCCTGCAAGCCGAGACCGCGCCACAGAAGCAGCAACGCCTCGTCAAGCACAGCTGCAGTGCAGGCAATCATCACCACCTTGTGCGTGCTCTGCGTCTGTGGTTACGCTGGCTTCACCTCGGCTGCTGCTGCTGCCGCAGGTGCTGTGCACTGACCACCTGGTGCTGAACGGCAAGTTCAGGAGCCTGCAGCTTGTGCTGCAGGGCTGCGTGCTCAAGACGGCACCACAGCAGCTACAGGTCAGCAGCGGCAGCAGCAGCAGCAGTTCTACTTTGTACATGAATTGCTGGCTGGGTGTCAATTGGCCCTGCAGCAAAAAAGGACATCGATGGTCAGCGATCGGCATCCTGTAGACAGCCTCACCATGGGGGTCCATTTTACGCATGCGCGTCTGTTTGCATGCCGCATGCTTGGTGTGGCAGCTCTGCCTGGTCTGTACCAAGGCAGAAGCTGCGTGCAGCTGCATGCGTGTGCCTGTTCTATCCAGTCTATGTTCCTTTGCACAGCTGCAGCAGCACCACAACCTGCCGGCAAACGCGCCGGCTGCTGCTGTTTGCTTCCTTCCAGGTTCAAGCAGAGCAGCGGCTGGGACTCCTGCCCACAGCCAACCCCCTGCTGCCATTCCCCAGCGAGCAGCAGCAGCAGCAGCAGCAGCCGCAGCTTCAGCTGCACCCGCCGCCGCTGCTGCCGCTGGCTTCGTTGCCTGGTGCTTTCGTCAAGGCGCTGGCGGCTGCCGTTGAGTACTGGAACGTCGTGCAGCTGAGCCACTTCCGCATTGAGAGCCAGCCGCCCGTTGGCAGGCTGGATGAGCTGTCGCTGCTGGCTGATGCTGTGCTGGCAGCACTGCGAGGTGAGGCGGGTGACGGCTGATGCTGTGCTGGCAGCACTGCGAGGTGAGGTGGGTGCTGGCTGATGCTGTGCTGGCAGCACTGCGAGGTGAGGCGGGTGACGGCTGGTGCTGTGCTGGCAGCACTGCGAGGTGAGGCGGGTGACGGCTGGTGCTGTGCTGGCAGCAGTGCGGGGTGAGGCGGCGGGGGCTGCGTATGCCGCAAGCGGCGCCTTCCCTGAGGAAGACGCAACGACAAGCGCTGACTCAGCGTTTGCCCATGCGGGGCAGGCTGGACACGGCGTTGCTGCTGGCTGGTTTGCAGTGCGGGCAGAAATCAGGGGTCAGAGGCAAGATGCTGCGGTTGTGACTGTGCCGGCAAGCCTGGTGCACAGTCGCCGCAGCATGACGTGCTGCAAGCAGCTCTCTGCGTGCAATGTCGCGCAGGCTCGCTGTCACGCGTGTCTCCTGCTGTGCAGGCAAGCCCGGCGCGCTGCAAGCCAAGATCGCAGCAGCAGCTGCAGCCGGTGCTGCGTCTGCAGAGCAGCAGCCTGCCGCCTGGGCGCGTATGGAGGATGCTGCCCTCGACATGGCGGCCAGCTGGTGCAAGCTGCTGGCATCAGCCAGGTGGGCCGCCCTGGGTGTTGTCGGTGCTCTGCATCCTTCACTGCCCTGACTGTCTGGGGCGGTGCTGGACCCGCTGCATCAGCAAACACGGGACCTGTTGATGCAGCGCAAGCTGCTGGCATCAGCCAGGTGGAGGCGCGCTGATTCGGGCATGGCGGCAGACTCATGCTGCCCTGGTGCTGTCCAGGGTGGTAGCAGCATTGTATGTCATTGTGAAGTGAGGCGGACTGTACTGAGCAGCCGCATGCGGCTTCCTCGGGCCAAGCACCCAGGTGCAACGTGTACCCTGCAACAACTACTCCGTGTGTGTCTTTCGTTTGCAGCGTGTGCTTTGTTTGGTCATCTGGTTCTGCTTTCTTTAATCAGCACCCAATAGCAGCCAATGCACAGCTTGCAGCTTCGCGCTGGGGGTTGCCGATGTGTCTCCTATTCCTATTCCTACATTTGGGTCGTGTTGATGTCGCCCTGCTGCTCTGTGTTGCTGGGGTCCACGCCATGCCCGTGCACCAGCAGTAGCTGCTCCCGGTCTCACCCTCTCGTTTCCACCACTGTCACCGTCACTGCTGCTGCTGCGCCAGGACGCATACTCCATACGACCTAGAAGTGGGCGTGGCTGGCATCGCTGCATCCATACTGCTGGCCAGCTGCAGCAGCACAGCCGCGCCATACCTGTCACAGCTTGATGGGAGGCAGGAGCTGGCAGGGGCAGCAGCAGTGAGAGGTGCGGGGCTTGGAGGAAACATGCGAGGTGGTTGCCTGCCGCATTGCTGCTGCTGCAGTTGGTGCGTTGCTTAGCTGCCCGTGGTGTTGCATCAACATGCCTACCGTTTGGTGCCATGCCTTGCGTGTGAGCTGCTGCCATATTTGATGAGGTGGTCCGTCCAGCCAACAGTAAGGCTGTTTGACCACCGAAGGTAACAATGTTTGCACTCGCCGCCGCTGCTGGCACCTGCTGCTGCTGCACCTGCACCCGCAGCTGCTGTGTGCATTCCCAATGCACCACCGCTGATCAGCCGCTACGGCATCGGGTTGTTGGAGCTGCTCCTGTGCTCCTGCCCTGCTCTGGCCTGTTCCACGCTGCTGGGGCCCTTCACTCCAGTGCTGCTGAAAGACAAGCAGCAGCAACAGCAGCAGCAGCAAAATGGCGGCTGGGCCGGCAAGGATGTGGAGTACAATAGCAGCAATAGCGGCGGTGCAGGGAACACAGGCGGAGACAGGCACAGGGATAGGGGCTATCGTGGGGATGCTTACAGAAGCAGGGACAGCCAACGACGATACTCACAAGACCCAGCAGCAGCAGCAGCAGAGTCAGGCGGCGGAGGCGGTTTGGTGCGTAAGCGGCAGCGGGTGGATGAGCCGGTGGCTGGTCTTGGTGGCAGCAGGGGGCAGCAGCGGCGCGGCAGCAGTCCTGGCAGCAGCAGGGCTTTGCAAGAGGGTGCTGCAGGGCAGCCGCCAAGCTCACCCAGTGACACAGCAGCAGCGGCAGGCGCTGATGATGATGACGACGATGGTGGGCTGTATGATGAGCTTCCCGGTCAAAGTAACAGTCAGGGTCAAAGTCGAAGTCATGCCGCTGGCAGCCAGGAGCAGCAGCACGAGCAGGGGCATGAAGGCGCATTTGATGATGATGCGCAGCAGCAGGAGCAGCAGCATCTGGCAGGCAATGGTGGTGATCGGGATGAGCAGGTTGAGGAAGAGGATGACGAGGACGAAGACGAGGAGTGTTTAAGCCTGTCAGGGCATGACGACATGGACTATGATCAGGTGCGCGTCAGGCTGCCATGGACTTGCAGGTCTAGGGCTTCCGCATCTCAGGGCTCGACCGCCTGGCAAATGTGGGGTTGTGCGTCTACTTCGCGCTGCTGTGCGCAGCAGCAGGGTCATGTGCTTGCTGGGGCTGCCTGCACCCTGCGCACGTGCGTCCCTGTGCTGCTGCACTTGCATTTGATGTAGCTTGTAACGCACCAAGGCACGGCTCTGTGCTGGCTAGTGGTGCCTGCCAGGCGTGCGGGGTGCCGCTGCGGGACGGCCATGTGTTGGGGCAGCCGGGGATGGGGCAGAGGGTGACCGGCAGCAACTGCCGTGAAGCAGGCGGTGTGCGCACCTGCTGCTGATGTCTGAGTGCTTGCCTGCTGTGGCGCTGCAGGGCTGATGCGGCCAAGCTGTGGTTTGTGTCATCGGTGCGGCCGGTGCCCAGCAATGTGAAGCAGAGCTGTGCTTGCAGCCATCACCCATCATGTGCTGTGGGCGTGCGTTTCTGGCACCCTTTGCAGGAGGAGGGTGACGGGGCAGCTGGTGATGGTGAGGGTGTCAGCGCGGAGCGGCAAGGGACGGGAGAGGACGATGAAGACGCCCTGCTGCTGCTGGACACTGAAGGGCAGGAAGACAACGCTGGCGCTGGTACTGATGCTGTTTCCGGTGGCCCTCAGGACGCTCAAGCAGACACTGCTGCCGATGCTGCCGGCGCAGCAGGCGACGGGGGCCAGGCTGTTGGCGCTGCTGCTTCACCTGCTGCTGCTGCTGCTGGTGTGGAGTCTGGTGGCATGCACGCCAGCCGCGGGGATGGTGCAGGAACGGGGACTGGCAGTGAGGCAGGCCACCATGGCCGCAGCAGTCGCGCAGCAGCAGCACCGACAGCTGATGGCCGCAGCAGAGGCAGGAGCAGGCAAGGCGACGGTTCTGCCGACAGACTCGACAGCAGCAGCAAGAGGGACAGCAGCAGGGACAGGGATACGGTCAGGGCTCAAAGCAAGGAGCGAGCAGGGCATCGCACGCGCGAAGACGGCAGCAGAGACGAACGACAGGGTTCAGGGGTTGGGAGGGGTGGCAGGGGTTGGGGGCAGCGACCCGACGGATGTGGCGATGCAGCAGCAGCTGAGCGCAGGCAGGCGGCGGCGCTGGTGAGGCGGCGTGCGCAGGCGGTGGAGTTGTACAGCGGCGTTGTGGCGCTGGCGATGCAGCCCCGCAAGGCAGGCATGGCTGACTCGAGCATGGTGAGGCACAGCAGCAGCAGCAGCAGCAATGCGACACTTGCATGTCCTGCGGTCAGCCGTCGACATGCACCAGCAGCAGCAGCAGCGCAGGGGCAGTGCCACAGCTGCAGCATGCAGTGCGCCCCCCGCCCCAGCATCAGGCACACCTTGGTGCCGTGCTGTCTGTCTGCCTGCTGCTCTGTCGGCATGGCCCATGTGGCCTTGCCACTCACGAACACACTGCATCGACCGCCCTGCACTTGCTTGCATACTTGTGTCAGCTTGTTTCAAGCCACATTGTGTCATTCCTCTTCTATCGCCTCACCCCGCTGCACTGCCGTGCAGACTGTGCTGCGGCGCCTGAAGTGCTGGGAGGGCATCTCCATGCTGCGCGGCAGCATCGGTTGCATGCTGGACGGCTCGGTCAACGCCCTGCTGATGCCCGTGCCAGACTTCACGCAGTGCATGCACAGGGCCCGCGCGGCTGTAGCGGACATGTGCGAGCTCGTGCTGCAGCCGGCGCCGAGTGCGCCGCTCTACTGGAGCGCGGAAAGCAAGCGCGTGCTGCAGCAGGAGCAGCAGCGCAGCGCGGCAGCTGGCTCGCGCGCGTATGACAGCGGCGGCGGCAGCGGCAGGGTGTGCGGCGGCTGGCAGCAGCAGCAGCAGCGGAGGCAGCAGGCGGACGCGTGCGTGCTGCAGCTGCTGCTGAGCTTCAGGGTGTTGGAGCTGCTGGCGGCGCTGATTGACCTGGCGGGTGTGCACGGCAGCCGGCTGGCCGCGCAGCTGCAGCAGCAGCAGGGAGCAGGTGCGGAGGCCTGTCGATGAGTGCAGGCAGTCGCAGTGCATGCATGCGCTGTTTGCGTTGCCGAGCCTCCATCCTGTGCGTGCCACGAGTGACCATCTCCTGTGCATGCAGCACACATGTGAAGGGCTGCCCATCTACTTGGCGCGTGCATGGCTGCGTTCAGTGCGACACCTTTTCCGCTGCATGCTTGCGGCAACCTTGCACCTGCGCTGCCGCTTGGTCCCTACTCCTCTTCATGTTCACACCCCCAACCTTCGACTTTGCATACAACAAACCTTACATCTGGTTCCCGCGTGTCTCTGCAGACGAGCCTGTGCAGCAGCAGCAGCAGCAGCAGCAGCAGCAGCAGCCCTCCGCGGCCCTGCAGCAGCAGCTGGTGGCGCTGGGCAGCGAGCAGTCGGCGCTGCTGGCGGCGCTGCAGGTGCTGCTGTCCGGGCTGGCCTGCTGCTCAGCCGGCTGGGCGTACCTGCGCGCTGCCGGGCCCGGGCTGGAGGCGCTGGCGCGTGCCATCAGCCACGACACACAGGTGCGCTGCCTCGGCATGCGTCACACCACGCTGGACTGGGCTGCTTAGTTTGCTGCCGTCTGGGTTCGAGGCGCTGGCACGCGCCATCAGCCGCGACACAACGGTGCGCTGGTCGCTGTTTCGGCAAGCGCGTTCATGCATCATGTAACCACAACACGCCGGACTGGCGGCTGGGGCGGTTGGCTGGCTGCTGTCCAGCTGTATGTGCGAGCCAGTGCGTTGAGATATGTTGGCCCGATGACCCACGGCTGGTGGGGCGAGGCGGCGGCTGGGCGGTGGCATGTGTCTATAATCCAAGATAGGTACACACGCGGTCAATCAGCTGGCGCCTGCATGCCAAGGCAGTACAGGGGCTTGTAAAGCCGGCTGCTCTACTGCACGTGCCATGCACGACTCGCCGCTGGCCTCTGTCGGGCGCTGCATCTGCTGCCTTGCTGCCTGCTGGCTGGTTTGGTGCTGCAGGCGTGTCTGGATGGGGGCAGCCTGGACCTGACGAGCGCTGCTGCGGAGCCCTTCACTGCAGCAGCAGGCAGGCCGCTGCTGCGTCAGCAGCTGCTGGCCGCGCTCGGCAGCGGCACCAGCAGCAGCAGCAGCAATGCGGTCGGCCTGGGGGTCGGCGGTTCTGCTGCTGCCGCTGAGCTGTCCGCGGGTGTGCAGCGGCTGCTGCTGCTGGCACAGGCGGTGGGGGAGCTGCAGCAGCCCAGCGCTGCTGCCGGAGGTGACAGCAGCAGCAGCAGGACGGCTGCAGCTGTGCAGGTGCTGGTGCAGGTGAGCCGCCCCACAGAAAGCCGGTGCTGAGGCCGGTTGTTGTAACGCTTTTGAAACTGCAGTGTGCAGCTCTTTAATCAGGTGTGGCGGCACGCAGCGAGGGCTGTGGGGTGCTGGATGCTGCGACGCTGCTTGCCACCCAAACCCATTGTCGTGCGTTTGCCACCCGCAACGGTGTCTGTGGTCGTCATTGGCGTGTGTTTGTATGTGTTTTTCTTGAACACACTCATCTGCTGAGTACCACTGATGTACTGCTCCTGCTGCTGAGCACCTCACTGCTGCTTCTGCTGCTGCCACCTGCAGTGGCACCCGGCAGCTTGATGCTGTCACCTGCCATGCCGACGCTGCTGTTGCTGCACAGCTTGTGGCACACCCGCCTGCTGCTGCCACCTGCAGTGCTGCCTGGCAAAGTGATGCGGTCACCTGGCGTGCTGACGCTGCTGCTGCTGCTGCTGCTGCTGCTGCTGCTGCTGCTGCTGCCGCACACCTTGTTGCACAGCCGCCTGCTGCTGCCACCTGCAGTGCTGCCTGGCACAGTGATGCGGTCACCTGGCGTGCTGCCTGGCACAGTGATGCGGTCACCTGGCGTGCTGACGCTGCTGCTGCTGCTGCTGCTGCTGCTGCTGCTGCTGCTGCACACCTTGTTGCGCGCCCACCTGCTGCTGCCACCTGCATTGCTGCCTGGCACAGTGATGCGGGCACCTGCCGTGCTGATGCTGCTGCTGCTCCTGCTGCTGCTGCACACCTTGTGGCACAGCCGCCTGTTTTTCGGGTGTTCGTTGCGACGTAGTCGCCTGTGCACACCATGTAACCCCTCTTCTTCCACAGCCGCCTGCTGCTGCCACCTGCAGTGCTGCCTGGCACAGTGATGCGGTCACCTGCCATGCTAACACTGCTGCTGCTGCTGCTGCTGCTGCTGCTGCTGCTGCTGCTGCACACCTTGTGGCACAGCCGCCTGCTGCTGCCACCTGCAGTGCTGCCCGGCAAAGTGATGCGGTCACCTGGCGTGCTGACGCTGCTGCTGCTGATGCTGCTGATGCTGCTGCTGCTGCTGCCGCACACCTTGTTGCACAGCCGCCTGCTGCTGCCACCTGCAGTGCTGCCTGGCACAGTGATGCGGTCACCTGGCGTGCTGACGCTGCTGCTGCTGCTGCTGCTGCTGCTGCTGCTGCTGCTGCACACCTTGTGGCACACCCGCCTGCTGCTGCCACCTGCAGTGCTGCCTGGCAGAGTGATGCGGTCACCTGGCGTGCTGCTGCTGCTGCTGCTGCTGCTGCTGCTGCTGCTGCTGCTGCTGCTGCTGCTGCTGCTGCTGCTGCTGCTGCTGCACACCTCATTGCGCACCTGCCTGCCGCCTGCTGCCGCCTGCAGTGCTGCCTGGCTAGCGGCGTGGGGCGCCAGGCTGCGCTGTGTGCGCTGGGCAGCTGCCCCGCGGCCCTGCGGCGGCTGTGCGGCTTGATGCGCGGCCGCGGCAGTGTGCTGGCCGCTGCAGCGGGCGCGGAAGACGAAGCGCAGCTGGTAGGCGGGTGTGGCTGGCGGCGACGGGTCTGATCCGGGGTGGCAAAGGGGGCTTTTTAAACCAGGCGCGTGGAGGTGGCAGGTCGAGCTGCACCATTGTTTGCGTCTTGCTTGCCGCAGCCACAGCTGCGTACACTTGTTCCCTTTTGAAGAGTCAACGCACGCGCTGCTGCTTGCTCCAGCTGTTTCACGACAGCGCTGAGCTGCTGCTTGCTTGCTGTTTCACGTCACTGTTGCTCTGTGTGTTGTTGCATGCCGCCGCACGTGCCACTCCTTTTCCGACTGCTGCAGGCCAGCCTGGAAGCAGACGACCTGGATGATGGGGAGCACCCCTTGGCAGGCGGCGGCAGCAGCATCTCCAAACTCAGCAACGCCCGGCTGCCGGCTTACGAAAGTCTGCACGCCCCCGAGCTGCTGCTGGCTGTGCTGTCGGAGCCGCACACAGATGTGCTGCAGCAGTGGCTCCCGCTGTCTGATGCACTGCTTGCGTCAGCCACGGACGAGCTTGGCGTGCAAGCCCGACTAGGACATGCGGCGGCTGCCGCGGCCTTTCCTGCAAGCACCCTTGCTGCGGGCGTGGCAGACGGACAGCGGCACCAGCAGCAGCAGCAGCTGAGTGGGGGGTTAGCGCTGCAGGCAGAGCCGGCAGCAGCAGCTGCGGCGGCAGATCGCCAGTTTGCGACGCTGCTGCAGCTGCAGGGGTATGCGGCGTCGGGGCAGCAGCTGCTGGTGACGTGGCGACACGGCGACGGCAGCGGCAGCGGCAGCGGGGCGTGCCTGGTGGGGCAGCTGCAGCAGCTGCTGCCTCCCCTGGTGACGGTCACGGCAGCAGCGGCAGGCAGGGGTGAGGGCGGCGCGACAGGGCCTGGCGCGGACGGGGCAGGGCCTGCAGGCGGAGTGGGGGATGGCCAGGCTGCTGCTGCTGCTGCTGCTGCTGCTGCCAGCCCTGCAGACGCTGCTGCGGCTGCCGCTGCAGCTACACGGGGTGCAGCAGCTGTGGCCGGCCAGGCGCCCCCCTGGGGGATGGATGTGGACCCAACAGCAGCAGTCGGGCTCGTATCAGCCAAGTATGACCTGGCAGCAGCACTTGGAGCCTTGAACCTGCTGACCCTGCTGCTGAAGGGAGCTCCGGATGCTGTGCGGCAGTTGGCAGCAGCAGCGGCAGCAGACCGCCCCGAGGAGCGTGCATCGCTAAGACCCAGCCTGAACCCCAATGGCGCGCTGCATGCCGTCGGGGACGGCGATGAGGGTTTTGAGGGCGCTGTCAGCTGCACTGTGAATGGGTTTGGGGTGCAGGTGCTGGTGACGGAGGTTTTGGAGGCTGGGGTTTTGGCCGTCCTGGAGCGGGGTTTGAGGGCAGGCATCTGTGCCCTGGAGGCATCCAGCAGCGACCTACTCTGGGGCGTGAGGGGTGGCGATGCCCTGGTGAGCTGAGAGGGCGATGCATCGTACATTATAGCATGTCAAGACGTGTTGTGCAGTGCTGCATGGTGGCTGCTATGCCTGCCGCTGCAGCACAAGCACGCTGCACAAATGTGTCAGGCCAGGAGCCTGCACGACGGGGCATCCCTGCAGCCATTATTGTGGCTGGTTGCCCTTGCGTGCTGCTGGTCGTGCGTGGTTGCACCCGCAGCTCCGGCAGCAGCCGGCAAGTGAAAGTCGTGCTGCCCTGTCACAGCTGCTTGCGCTGCTGCCTTGCTCACTCAGCAGTGCCCTCGCTGCCCGCTGCTGCCGCCTGGCGCGTGGTCCAACAGCGCCGCACTGTGCTGCTGCCGTTCCTGTGCGGCGCTGCCTCCTCTGTCGCAAGGTGACCTGCGGTTGACCTGCCTCAGGTAGCACTGCACTGCGCTGCTGCTTTGCAACCAGTGATAAACAGGTGTAACTAGTTGTAACTACTTACAACCAAAATGCTGCCCTGTGTGCTGCTGCGCTGTCCCGTCAGGATGACCTGGAGCGGCTGCGTGGCCGCGGCGCTGCCGCCCAGCTGCTGCTGGCCGCCTCGTCCGCCGCCGCTGCGCTGCTGCTGCTGCTGGCGCGTGCTGAGGTGGCGCAGCTGTCCGGCTGCGGGCTGGTGGACGCGCTCGCATGTGGGGCTTTGTTGGCTGTTCGAAGCAAGCCCTGCCAGCTGCCAAATGGATTGCGTGCGATGTGCATGCGACTGATGAAAGTCATGGAGTAGCCTGTGGTATGCCTGTGTGTTGCGTGCTGGTCCTTGACGTGCATGTGCGTGGTGCTGTCGCTGAGGTGGCAGGGCTGTTGCGCTGTCAGTCAGCGGCCGCAGTGGCATGTGAGGAAGCAGCGGGTGCGGTAGCATTGAGAGCGCTGTGCACAGTGCGCTGCCCTGCGCCTGTGTGCAGAAAGTTACACACGCAGGGAGGGAGCGGGTTGCACAAAAGTGCAGTCGTTCACCATGCAAGGTGGAGCGAGCCCAGCGAGCTGAGCCTGGGCCAGTGGG
Organism: Scenedesmus sp. NREL 46B-D3; assembly: GCA_014080715.1. NCBI lineage: Eukaryota > Viridiplantae > Chlorophyta > Chlorophyceae > Sphaeropleales > Scenedesmaceae > Scenedesmus > Scenedesmus sp. NREL 46B-D3. Next base: position 49,746 of record JACERP010000077.1, on the reverse strand, counting down.
AGGTGCTGCTTCACACCTTGGCTCACATCAGCAACCTGCAGGCTTGCAGTGCCTACGGGCGCGCATGCTGTCAGGCTGCGTGCAGCCACTGCACATCAATGCACATGCACCAGGAGCGGCTTGCTGCGTGCTTACTGCTGCTGCTGCTGCTGCTGCTGCATCCTGTGTATCTGTCGCAGGCGCGCACGCAGTTGTGGTCACCTCCCAGGAGGGCCTGGCAGCCACCGTCCCCAGCGCAGCACTCGCGACGCACCTCACAGCAGCGTCAGACGCCCGCAACACCCCTGTGCAGCGCAGCACGGCCGCCGCGGCCGTCGCCGCCGCCGTTCTGCAGGCAGGCGCCGGCAGGAGCCACCTGCTGCTGCTGGAGGCGCGGCAGCAGCTCTCGGTGTGCTTGAGCTGCTGGCACAAGTGCGGCTGGTGGCCCGATGCTGTGGGCGCTGTGCTTGGGGAGTACCCCAGCGCGAGTGCTGCGCTCAACCAGATAGCAGCAGAGGAGGCGGCAGCTCGAGCCAAGGTGACAGCCCTGCACGCATCCCACGCACTTCAGCAAAGAGTTGGCAGCAGGCTTTCTTTCGCATGTCACCGCTTCGCACCCTGTCTGCTGCAACTTGATTCCTCGTGTGCCTGTTCAGCTGTGTCGTTCTGTTGTGTTCTTGGGGGATAGGGGCAGGCGCATTGCCGGGCCACGCACCAGTATAAGGCCCCTTGCAGCTGCTGCCTTTTTCAAGCCACCCAAAAGGGCTGCAATACCTGGAAGTACGCACTACTCAAAATGTATGACCAGCACGCTGCTTACAAGCCCGGTAAAACTCCAATTGCATGTATGACTCAGCATTCTGTTGTTGCAGCGTCAGGCACGTGCCCTGCCACCTGCTGTCCCTAGGCAGGCTCCTCGGCAGCTGCTGCCATTCTAGGACAACACTACTGCAGTGGCTGTGAGGTGGACGTGCTTCCTTACTTGACCTTGCTTGTCTCGCTCATTTCCTGCCTGTTGTTGCAGGGCGAAGCAGGTGCGCTGCCACCCCCTGCCCCTCGACAGGGGCCCCGGCAGCTGCTGTCTGCGCTGATGGCGCTGGGGGACATGTGCCCTGCAGAGTGGCCCGCGCCGGGGGCAAGCCAGGCCGCTGCAGCAGCAGCGGCGGCGGCAGCAGCAGCAGGCCAACCTGTTCCGAGTGAGTTGGCAAGCACAGGCCGGTGGCAGCAGCATACGCGACATCGCGTGGCTGCCGGCCAAGCAACGCTCGCAGTTGCGTTGGTTGGTTGGCGCATCTAGCGCTGACATGAGTGTGTTGCCATGGTCTGTGGATGCTGTGCACTGCTTTCCGGCAAGATGCTTGCGCTTCCACAACAGCCTCTCGCTGCATCACTCCAATCCAACCTGTAACCTCCCCCCTAGCCCGGCTACGCCGCCAAAATCACGTCACGAACCTGTCACACCCTCACCTGCAGCTGTCGCGTTTGAGCGGCCCTCGCACATGGCGCTGCGCGCGCGCATCGCCAGCAGCCTGGAGGGCCACATGAGCCGCCTGGCGGGCCTCATCAGCTTTGCCGCGGCAGCGGACAGCAGGCTGGTGCGGGGGGCGCTGGTGCGGCTGGCTGTGCGCGCCGGCAGCCTGGGCGGAGGCATGAGCCCCTTCCTGCTGCCCCTGGTGGGTCGGGTTCAGCAGCAGCAGCAGCAGCAGCAGCAGCAGCAGGCCTGCGCGGCTCGCCCTGCACTGCAGGTGTACTGCATCATGTCAGCGAGCACCGGTCGCTGCGGGGAAGCGACGCAGCGGCTGCTGATGTCATTCACAACATGGTGTTTCATGCAATTGCGTTGCAAGGGTAACTCTTGACGTCGCTGCTAGTCTCTCAAACCCTTTTCATCCTGTCCCCGGCTGATCATGTGTGTGTGTGCTCCCTGAATTGCTGCGGGGCTTCCAACCAACGATGGTGACACAAACAGCTGTTGGAGGTCCTGAGGGAGATGCTTGACGCAGCCGTCAAAGCCCAGCAGCAGGTCAAGGCCAAGGTGGCAGCGATGGCGGCGGCAGGCCAAGGCGCCGCAACGCAGCAGCGCGCACTGGCGGCCGCCGCGGCGGCGCCGGGCACCCCCCAGCTGACCGACGGGCGGCGCGTCATTGAGGTGCTGATCCCGCTGGCCGCGCGCCCGGGGTTCAAGGCGGTGCTGCTGGAGGGCAAGGCGGTGGGCATGCTGGCCAAGTACCTGCACCGGCTGGCCGCCAGGGCGCGCGAGGACGGCGAGTGCCATGTGGTGGTCGGGCTGCTGCTGCGGCTGCTGCAGCTGCTGTGCAACCCGGATGTCAGCCTGTCGCCACTCAGCCCCAGGTGGGGGTGACCGACTCGCCAGCTGGCTGAGTGGGGCGCGTGCGCGGTGGAGGCGTGGCTGGCGCTGCAGCGCAGCATCATGCCGCGTTATTGATTGGGTTTTTTGTTGTGACAGGGCACATGGGCGTGTAGGCAACGAAATGCATTGGCGTTGTGTGATTTTGTCATGTGGTGGTGGGACTATGGCAGAAGCTGCTGCTGGCCATGTCGCGCCGTTCAGGCGTCAGCCTGGCACCACTCAACCCCATGTTGCGCAGGTCTACCTGGTGGCACGTGTGTGCCTGAGTTGTGCGTACAGTTGGTGATTGTTGGGTTGTGCTGCATCATAGCATATGTTGCGTCGACTTTGCATGCCAGCATGCTGGTGCAGATGTATACAATAATATAATGAATATGAGTGGTGGTGCGGCTGCTGCACGCGATGACTTTGCGGGGTTCTCAGCCTGATGCGCCGTACCCTGGACCGCCATCTGCTGCTTTTGGAGCTGCATGCGTGTGCGTGCGCGCTGTGGCTGCAAACCTGCCGCTGTCGAGCAGTGGCATTGGCCCTTGTGCCATTCTCGCCTGCAGGCACAAGGGTGACCGAACCGCGGTGCCCCCGTTGACCACTCAACTTTACGACATGGTACCCCCCTTGTGAGCAAAGTTTCGGCACACATCATGGCATCTCCTCATGTGGCGTCATGTGTGGCTCTGGCTGCAGGCACGTGCGTGAGGACGAGGACACGCCGCTGCTGCGTGACGGCAGGGACGTCGTGGCTGCGCTGCTGTCGTCGGCCTCCCTGCTGAGCCCCGCCAACATGGCAGCAGCGGCAGCGCTGCTGGCAGGGCCCTGCGCTGCCGCGGGCGGCCAAGGCTTCGCGGGCTACCCCAAGGGCCTGGCAGCGCTGCGGCAGGGGGGACTGCGGTGGTACGTGTCCCAGGCTCCCGAAGCAGCGGCGCTTGTGCAAGGTGAGCCCGCTGTGCGGTGCTGGCGCTGGGCAGCTGCAGGAGGCAGCGCGTGCAAACCTGAGTCAGCGTGTGTAGCTGTTGTTGCGCTGTGCAGGTGGGCCGCGGCCTTGATTGTGCTCAGATTTGCCCCTGCATGCATGCTCCTCACCATCCTGCTGCTGCTGCTGCTGCTGCTGCTGCTGCTGCTGCTGCTGCTGCTGCTGCTGCTGCTGCTGCTGCTGCTGCTGCTGCTGCTGCTGGACTAATGCTTCAAGGCACGTCCCGGTTTCCAAGGACTGCTGCCGCCGACTGTAGTCGACTGTAGTCTCTTTCAGCCACCAACCCGCTGTGTTGAATCAAGGCCGCTGGTTCACCCGCATCTTGCTGGCTCATGGCAGGTCGTATTTTTGAAACGCTGCCGACATTCTTTGTTTCTGCACCTGCAGCTGGGCAGCAGGGCACTCCCGCCGCCCAAGCTGCCGCCATCAGCTGGGCAGCCGGCCGGCTGCTGGAGGCGGCAGCAGCACCCGCCGCCGACGCTGTGCATGCGGCTGCCTGCCGGCAGGTGGCGGACGCGCTGCGGCGGGCGGGCCGTGCGGCAACAGCAGCGGACGCAGCCGACGCCGCAGCACCCGCGGCCATTCTGAGGTGGGCTGATTGGGGGTATGGAGACCTGCATGAGTCAGCTGCTCTTCCGCAAGTCAGCAGTGTGTTCAGGGTGCTTCACACCCCGTGCGCGCCAACTGCCGTGTATAGAAGAAAATTGGAGGATCCTGTGGCACCCGGTCGCCATCCAACAAATGGCACACACAGCAGGGGCTGGCCCACACATACAAGAGCAGCCCGTCTGTGACGGGTGAACACCTTGTTGCGTTTCCAGAGCCAGGGCGACATGCTCGCGTCTTCTGCCTTCAGCTGTCACAGCATTGATACTGCCACGCGTTACCAGCACTTCGGACGTGCTCGAGTGCTGTGTGGTGCTGCGCTGCTGCTCCTGCGCTGCGCTGCGTGTAGGTTCGCCAAGGCGGTCCAGGAGGCCGTCGCGGCTGCGCCGTTCTCTGCAGCAGCGGAGGACCCCGCCTCGCTGCTCGACGTGCACCCGGCGCAGCTCGCCTGCGAGCCAGCCGCGGCAGACTTCTGGGCCGTCAGCAACGCAGCGGCGGCTGAACAGGCGCAGGCAGCTGCGCCGCAGCAGCTGCAGCGCGGCAAGCGGCTGCGGCCGTACAACGAGCGGCTGCCCGCCGAGCCGGCTGCCGTGTCTGCCGTGCTGGGGGTGCAGCGGCTGGTGGCGCCGAAGCGCCGGCGGCTGCAGAGCAGGGCGGTGATGCAGCTGCAGGCTGGGGCCGCTGCTGCCGAGGCGCAGCGGCAGCAGAAGGTGGAGGAGCTGCCTGTGAAGGGGGCTGACGGAGGTGCGCACATACATGGCTGAACTGCTGCTGTGTGTTTCCAGAGGATCTGTCCGGGCTGAGCTGGCTTGTGCATGCATGACTGCAAACAAATGGTGCGGGTGCCTGCGCAGAGTGTGTGTTGTTGGTCATGCGTTTCCCACTCGTCCCTGTTGCTGCAGGAGCATGCTGACTGACAGTGCCTACTGTAGCTGTGTAGTGATGGCGGTGTTTGCGCGCCTGCCTGCTGCTCACCCAACTCTGCTGTACAGTGCTGCGCTTGCTGCTCAAGCATCTAGTCATCCTCCAACTGCAGACGTGAATCCAGTACCACAGTCATGGCGCATCATTGCTCCACAATGGCCACCGCAACATGGGAGCTTGACCAAATGCATTTGCCATGCTGTTCACTTGCCGTGCGTCTGGGCAGGTGCCCTTGACTCAGCAGCCATCCTCGAGAATTTTACCATCTGCCTCACATCCATACCTCATACCCGCCTGTTAACAAAAATCTTGCACTTATCCTTGTCACTTTTTGTTGTTATGTTGTTATGTTGCCTGCGGCTGCAGATGATGCAGCCGCTGTCCCGACCATCATGGCACCTCGCCGCTCCACTACCGTGTTCAACAAGAACACGGGCAGCCGCAAAGCCTCCCTGCATGTGGACGACTACGAGGGCAGGCGGCAAGCAGCAGTCGGGCCGCCCGGCACCAGCAGCAGCGGCGGCACCGCTGGCATGCCGCCACCAGCAGCAGCAATAGCAGGGGTCAGGCCAGGTCTTTCAGCAGCGGCAGGGATGGGTGCATCAGCGATGCAGATGCCAGCTGGTGGGGTGGGGTCGCGGCTGGTGCCTATCCCTCCACCGCCTGGGCAGGGGGCGCCGGCAGGTGGGCGCCAGCAGCGCAACCAGGTGCCACATCAGCAGCAGCAGAAGCAGAAGCAGCAGCCGAGTGATCCGCGGCAGCTCTGGTGGCACAAGCAGCAACAGCAGCAGCAGCAGCAGCAGCAGCAGCAGCAGCAGAGTGAGCCTGGCAGCCCAGGCGGTAGTGGGTCTGACTTGCTGGGTGGCTTGGAAGGGGACTCTCCCAGTTACCACGCACCGCCAGGTGACGATGTAGTTCTTCCCGCTGGTGGTGGTGCGAGCGACAGCGGGGATGTGCGGCGGCAGACTGCTGAATCTCGTGGGGATGATGCTAAGTTCATGGTCAGCGAGCAGAGGTGATGGGTTGGCCCAACTGCTACTGGCAGTTGTATGTTTTGCTGTAATGTCCACACCGTGCTTCTTCTTGACACTGTGCTTAAGACTTCCAACTTGTGAAAATGTGAAGGCGTCCAATAATTATCAATTCTTCATTGCTGAGTACAAGGCGCACCCCTTGCTACTCAGTTTGTGAAGTGTGGGCCCAGCATTGCAACAGCCACTGGCTGTGGGTTTCAGGAGGCCTAGGCCGTACTTGCGTTCAGTGGCAATACCACGTGGTATTGAATTGCTTTTGCGTGTTCGTATGGGTTGTCTGTGTGTACATGAGCGTACTAGTCAGTTTGGGGGTCGCAGAGTTAACTCCACTTCAGGATGTCCTTTTTGTGGTGCAGAAGTTGAGTCTTTGTCACACTTGATGTTTGATTGCCCTGCTACTTCTGCTCAGAGGGATAGCATGTTTGCCGAGATCAGATCTATGCCTGGTTGCGCTGAAAAGTTGCGCAGCGTTTTGTCCATGGCTGATTCGTCAATCAAGGTGTTGCGTTTTGTATCTGATGATTTTTGAGGCAGTTCTGGAAGATGTCGGATGGTGTCACCGTGTATTGCTGCTATTCTTGTCAAGTCCTGGGATTTGCGCAATGCATGCAAACATTGTGGAGCAGTGCTCCCTCCTCTTTCCGCCTCGGTGGGGCGCGGGGCCGATGGCGCTGATGCTATGGCTTGAATGGGTAATATGATGATGAGCCACTGGCTCGTGTGTGGCCTGTGTGTGCAGCAAGGCAAGCATAGGTAAAACATCTGCAGCTGTTTGGTACTGCCATTGGCCCAACTTTGGGGGGAAGGGCAAGTATTTGAGAACATTGTACTGCAGCACTGCAGCCACTCTGTGGCTCAGCAGCACACACCTCTGACGCGTGCAGATGATGAGTCTTCCTGCAAGCCTTGTCATGATGAGTCACTGCAGAATTTGCACGCGTCGCAGATGTGTGCTGCTAAGCACGTGATGCTGCGTGTAAAGGCCAGGTCATACCACTGGCGTTTCAGGCTTTTTATTGCTAGCCAGCAAGCGAGCTGACAGGGGTTGCAGGGCAGTTACACAGCTCGTGCAGGTGGCAAGAGGCTCGCGGTGAACGTGGACCGGGAAATTCTGACGAGAGCGACAGGCCTCTCACCATGTTGCACGATGATCAAGAAATACACTCAAAAATACATGGGCACGGCGAAACGACAAGCCACGACAGCATCATCTTATTGGTACCATTTGTATAGCATTTGTTTATAAACACCCGCACTTTCTGGTGCCAACCCCTCCTCATATATGTGATATGCCCGATGTGGTGTTAAATACAAAAGCAAGGTCGGCAGCGTAGGCTGGTTAGTGCCTGCGTGTTTGTTCGATCTCATCGTTAATGCTGAGCTCTCTCAAGGCGTGATAAGCCAGAACCTGTTCCAAATACAATTAGATGAAGTGTTCAGTGTTTATCTTGCTGTTTCTCGGCTGTTGGGCAAGAAGCGTGCGGAGCCATGGCTACCTGACACAGCCGGCGAGCAGGAATTACTATGCCAACCTGCAGCAGACGTTCTGGAACCACATGTCAGGAAATGGTGGCGTTGGTAACATTCCAGGCGAGTGTAGGGCATTGTGCGCCCCCACAGCAGAGCGGCATGCTGTGCCGGAAGAGACAAACGTTGGCCTGTAATTATAAATCTGTCCGACAGGCTTTGGCGTAGCTACAGCTTCCCCCGTCGCGTGCATGTCAAGTGGTAACAGTCGTCCTGTGCTGCTACTGCTGCTGTAGCTGCTGCTGCTGGCCGGACAACGCACACGCGAGTTCCCGCAAACTTCCAGCATCCATCACGGGATTGGAAATGGACAGAGTGACATTATGAATACAAATTTCGTGTTCTCTGCGGCACCTGCAGGCCCATGCGGTGACAACTACCAAGGCATGGTTACCAACTTTGCTGCGACACCCTCGCCGATCCAGTAAGCGTTGTGTCTTCTGTGGCTTCAGCTAGTAGTAAGCAATGTTTCGCTTCTTTCATGATATGCTGGCCCTCAGTGGCCATTGCATGCCAAAGCATAAGGTCATGGCCAGGCCCCACACAGGTGGTGACACCAGGTCACACGGTCCATGTGGTGCCTAGCATAAAGAAAAGCTGCCAGTTCACCATTGGATGCTTGCAGCTGTGCATGCTGATAGTAGTTCTTAAGTGAACAAGAGCTGATGTGGTGGCTGCTGGTTGTTACATGACGCTGCAACAGGGCCAACTACACACAGGGCCAGGTGATTGAAATTAAGGTGAGCTTGCAGCAGCAGCAGCAGCAGCAGCAGCAGCCCGCCTTCTTCTGCCTGCATAGCTTTGATATCACAAGCATGTGGCCACAGTAGTCAGAGTGTTTTGGCACAGATGCGCTGATTGGTGCTTACACGGCTCTGCACATCACGGTGCTGCAGGTGCTGCTGACCTCCAACCATGGTGGCAAGGTGAGCAAGCAGAAGCTGTACAGCACTAGTGTCCTGATCAGGGCAATGACAAGGCTGCTGGTCCTCCGTCACAGCTACAACAGCAGCCCATTTGGGCTGTCTGCACAACAACAACTAGCCTTTACACACTGAGCAGCACTACCAGTTGCTGGCGCGGACACCTGTGGCTGCGACATTGCATTGCCTGCAGGGCAGTTATCACCTCAGCCAACCTTGCCACCATTTTTTGAGGGCTTGCGTTCAACAATGGCGTGCTGGAGTGCCCGCTTGCTTTGCTGCTTGTGCTCCTCTTGTTGACTTTTCCATCGTCGTCATGTGCTCATACCTGCTGCCGCAGATGACACTTCACAAATGTTCCTCCTCACGGTTCCACCTCACCCCGCATACCATATTGACATGTTTTTCTGTGTTTGTCCCTGCTGCTGCAGTTCAACTTCCGCATCTGTGACCGCCAGAGCAACCTTGATGATGCGTGCTTTGGCAGCAACTACCTCACACGCGTTGACAACGGCCAGAGGGACACCTGGCTCACCAGTCAGGACAACTGGGTCATGCAGTACAGGTGGGAGTGACGGCAGTACAATCAGCAGTACAATGCCAGCACAGCCAGACCAGTTCAGGCAGGCCAGTGGCTGTACCGAGCGAGCAGTAGCAGTGCAGGTAAGGACAGCAGCAGTTGATGCAGCAGTGAGGCAATGAATCGTCTGCTTCAAGTACTCAATACAACTCAGGTCATGCAGTTCCGTGCCACTGAACTCTTTCAGACCCTGCCGGCCATCCCTTGTAGACTGCAGGCTGCCTGCAAACATGAGCTGCAAAAGCGACTGCATGCTGCCGTGGTGATGGACGTTCATGCACAGCTGACCTCGGAGCAACCTGTTGCCCCTGCCTGCATGTATGCTGCCCTGGCTTGACCTCACCCACCAACCACGGCCAACCCTGCCCCCCGCCTGGATGCGTGCACTGCAGGCTTCCTGCCGACATATCGTGTGCAAACGGCTGCGTGCTGCAGTGGTGGTGGATGTCCATGCAGAGCTGCGTCGAGCAGGGCTGCAGCCGCCAGTACTGTGGCGACTACGCGGACGGCAGGAACGTTGTGTATGGCAGCAACCCTGGCTGGTGCTACATTGCTTCCGGCAAGCCCGAGTTTTTTGCCAATTGTGCAGGTGTGTGCACACTGAGAATGTACAGCCGTTCAGCACTCTCATACCATATCAAGTTGGCAGTGCCGGCTGATGCAGCTGCCTGTTGCTTGATTTGATTGCAAGGAGCTACATATCAGTCGTCATAGCACATGTTCCTGTTGCAGCAGCAGTTGCACCCCAGTCATATGTTGCTGCAGCTGCGGCACCCGCAAGTCCACAGAGCACATCAATTACTCAATGTTCAATGCCATGCATTGTCTCTTCCGCCATACCTCCATGCTCAAAGACATCCGCATCATGCCAAGCGGCACACCACCAGGCACGCCGGCCCCTGCACCGGCGCCACCCCCCAGCCCTGCCTCTCCACCCCCGGTCAGTGCCTTGCACTGCATCTATCTCCTTGACTGCTGCTTCATCTGCTTGTACACATGCCTCTGCTTTCCTTCACTACCGCAGAGATGTCGCTAGCTGACCTTGTACCACCTCCTTGAGGCACCGACCTTGCCGTCACGTCACTGAAACTCGCGTGTGCTTCCTCGTCATGCATCATGCCTCGCCTCACAGGCAGCAGAGAACCAGGATGACAGTTACGCCAAAGTGCTGGGCTACTCCTACCTGTTTTACGAAGCGCAGCAGACTGGCCAGCTGCCAAGCTGGAACCGTCTGCTGTATGACAGCAGCAGCGGGTATGGCACGGGCTACAAGAAGAATGCACACCTTTCTGATGGAGCCGATGTTCAGAAGGACCTCTCTGGCGGTTGGTACGATGCTGGAGGTGAGTGCAGCAGGCAGCAGCAATGGCATGGTGCCAGTGTGTGGGCGTCAGAGGGTCGTTGGCAGGGATGCGTTCTGATTGAGTGCAGCGGCGGACACGGCAGATGCGCTTGGCCACGGCTGCTGCCAGCAGTGTGCTGCTTGGTCGCTGAAACAGGTGCGGGACCTGTGCGTGCAAACATGGGGACTTCCATCAGATGCTGTATATGTTGAACTGGGCCCTGCAGACTTGTGTGCGGAGGTACCGGACACTCCCTGTAGATCAGGTGCAGGTGTGCGGCACCCCATGTGCTGTGTCCTTGCCACGATATCGCTGTCAGGAGCTGTTATGTCTTGAACTGCTATGCCTGGACATGCGTCTTCCATGCTTGACCTGAAGTTCGTCACTGCTGCCTGCAGACCAGATCAAGTGCCCGCACCCGATGGGCTGGACGCTTGCCAACATGGCGCTGTCGGCGATGGAGTTCAAGGACACCTACATCATGTTTGGGGAGTGGGAAAACGCCAAGAGGGGCATCGGCTGGGGCGTGGACTGGATGGTCAAAGCTCACCTGACAGCAAGCGACACGCCCACAGCCAATGTGTTTGTGGCTCAGGTACATCTATTTTCTGCCTACTTCAGCTGCGGTGTCCACAGATCCCATTGCAGCCAGACGCCTTTCACTGCCCACAACAGCGCATGCGCATGGGTAATATGATGATGAACAGCGCATGCGCAATTGTGAGCACCCCAAGCTGCTCTGCTACCTCAGCAGTGCATCAGCTGACATGTTGTCTTGTTGGCGGTCATTGCTCAGCATGGCTGTTGCCTGCTGCCAAGCTCTGCTAACCCCGGTAACAGGTGATTTTTACACACAAGCTCACAGCTGCTTTAGCAGACTGCTGATAACCCTCAATTGCGCATTGTCTGGCGGCAGCTCCTCAGCCAACTTGCTGGAGCCTTGACATGCTTGTGCCCACCCTAGCAGTTCATGCATGGTGGAGTTGCTAAGTCCACTAATTCCTCTGTTAGTTTCGTATGGATATACATAGCTGTTACTTGCTGTCAACCATTGCTACTGTGCTCAAATTTGTTGACCCTACCACTGCTGCTGTTCTTACGCAGCTTTTAATTTAGTTACTGATGCTGTCCTGGCACTGTCCAACAGCAAAGACCACAGCCGCAGAAGCCACTACTTCAGCTGCCCGCTTGTCCCTTTTCATCAGCTATCTGGTGCTCGCATTTACCACTGCTGCTGTTCTTGCACTGCAGGTTTCCAACAGCGGAGACCACAGCTACTTTGGGCGGCCAGAGCACAACCCCACCCCGCGCCCAACGGCTCTGGTGAACGCCGCCACTGGCGGAGCTGACATTGCCGCCGAGTACGCGGCTGCATTTGCAGCTGCCGCCATTGTCTTCAAGGGCGAAGGCAACAGCAGCTATGCCTCAATGCTGTTCAAGCGCGCGGAGCAGGCGTTTGCGTTTGCCATTGCGCCATCCAATCAGAAGAAGTGAGCTTGGGGGCGGTGCAAAGAATGCATTGCGTCTCGACAGCATAGCATCCAGTACGCATTATTCAAAAAATTCTCCCATTGCTCTACAAAGATGACAGCGCAACCTTGACGCCTGTCGGTGACGTCATGTATCGGCACCTTGCAAGGATGTGTGCTGTTGAACCCTCAATGATGGTGCCTGCATGCACATCAGGCCTCCATGCACTGACCTGACACATGCAAGCGCCCTGCACACCGCTGCATCGGCCGTCATCGTGCAGCTATGCAGCCGCTGGCTGGATGGCCTACCGCACCTACTCACCGGAGGGCTGGAAGGCGCACGTGGCCTGGGCTGCCGCGTTCATGTGCAAGTACTCTGCCGGCTACTGCCCTGCTGCCGAGCAGTGGTGGGACACCGCCCGCACCTCAACAATGGGCACCAGCTTCGGCTATGACTGGTGCGTGTGCGGGCAGTGCGGCTGCACCAACCGACTGATGGTATGGTGTATTGTTTTGTAGGGTTCTTGAAATTGGTGTGTGCATGACGCGGCCCGCGGAGGCGGACCAGCCCTGCTTTGGGTGCATGCGTGCGTGTCCTAACTTCGGGCGCCGGCAGTACAGCAGCGCGCCCCCTGTGGGCGGTTTCAGGGTCCTGAGCAACTGTAAGCAACCCCAATGCCACACGTTGCTCTTTGCGCATGCCTTGCTGATGGGTACCGCTGCATGGTGTGTTGGATGTGTGTGTCCCTGCAGGGACTCTGTGCTGCCTGGCGCTGCGGCAGTGCTGGCCACGTTGAGTACTGGGGTGTCTGCTGCAGCCAGGGACTGGCTAGAGACCTTTGTCATGGGCAAGTGGCAGGTGAGGTTCAGGGGTGGGGGTTCAGCACAGGATCATATTTTATGGCCTCAGCCCTGAAGTGGTACACAAGGTACATGCCAGCAGCTGCAGCAAAGGTCTTGCTGCATGTCTTTTTCATGGGCAGGCGGCAGGTGTGGTGCAAAGGTTGACACGATAGAGGCTTGTCCCTGCACAAGAATGGCAACCGCCCTGGTCTGACAGAGAAAGTAAACTGTATTGGTCTTGCCACATGCACTAACTGCTGCGGCACAGCATGCACCGTAGCCTTTCGGGCTGCAGGTTTCCTGTCAGCTGACACCCCCTGCAGGGGTGCTGTGACTCACCAGCGGCTGCCTGTGCTGCTTTGGTGCTGCTGCCGAACACCAACTCGCGCTGCCCCGCTGCGCCCTACAGCACTGTGTGCTACACCGCCAAGGGCCTTGCCTGGTACAGTGAGTGGGTGAGTGTGTCGAGTGCACAGCAGCACTCACTGCGTGTGCCGCGTTCGCCTCTGGGGAACGCCTCTGGGGAACGCCTCTGGGGAACGCCTCTTGGGAACGCCTCTGGGGAACGCCTCTGGGGAACGCCTCTGGGGAACGCCTCAATGCGTGTGTGCCGCATTCGCCTCTGGGGAACGACCTTGCCTGGTGCAGTGAGTGAGCGAGTGACACACACGACAGCGCATGTCGGGGGGGGGGGGGGGGGCGCCAGGGCAGAACCCACCTGGGCGCGTCATTGCACCAGCCACTGCTCAGCCACTGCTCAGCAACGGCCCAGTTTCAGTGAGACCATTTGTGGCAAATCAGGGCTTGCTGCACACGGCATGTGACCGCGCACTGACAGCGACTGCAGAGTCACAGAGTGTGACGATGGCATGGACTGTGTCACCGTTCTGGGTCCTCAGCAGTGTACCGACACAATGCTACGACCTTGTTCTCAAGCAGTCACAGTTATGTTGTGTTCTCAAGCAGTGTACCGACACGATGCCACGGTTTGATATGCCTGCCGATTCAGGGCACGCTGCGCAACACCAACAACGCTGTCTTCCTGGCAGCACTCATGGGCAAGAACGGGGCGACAGCAGCAAGCAGGCAGCAGCACGCATGCTGGGCTCGCAGGTGCGCCACGTCAGCAAACCGCACAGCGTACATGCCCATCTGCCTCTCACAGAAGATGGAGCGTTCGGTGACGGCTGCTGCCGATGCAAGGCAGTGGTAAGGCGACAGCAGTGATTTCTGTAGTGTCTGATGTGTGTTGGAACACGCCAAGTGCCCGTGACACACTGCGTGCGCGCATGTTGATGCTGTGCAGGCAGATGCGCTACACGCTGGGCAGCTGGGGCAGCGACAGGAGCTTTGTGATTGGCTACGGTCCCAACTGGCCGAAGCGCCCCCACCACAGGTCAACCGCATGCTCTGCCACCTACACAAAGCCGTGTGTGCTCAGCAACGGAGGCACCTGCTGCGCAGGAGAGAGCGGTGTGTACAGCAAGCTGCTGCTGCTGCTGCTGCTGCTGCTGCTGCTGCTGCTGCTGCTGCTGCTGCTGCTGCTGCTGCTGCTGCTGCTGCTGCTGCTGCTGCTGCTGCTGCTGCTGCTGCTGCTGCTGCTGCTGCTGCTGCTGCTGCTGCTGCATGACATTGACGTTGCGGCTTGTCCAGCATGGTGGTGTAGTATCAAGCTGTTGTGCAGCCGCCTGCATGTCCCTCCTCCCCGCCCTCATCACGCTGCATGTGCTGTTTCAAGAGAGTCGTCTCTCGTTGCTGACCAGACCGGACCTGACCGCTGCTTGCAGGGACTGGTGTTGGCGGCTGCTGCGACTCGGCCAACTTCATGTCCCCGCACCCGGCCCTCATCACGCTGTGGGGTGGCCTGGTGGGCGGCCCAGACCAGAATGACGTGTACCCGGATGTGCGCAACGACTACAAGATGAGTGAGGTGGCGGTGGACTACAACGCGGGCCTGACCGGTGCATCCGCCGGCCTGGCATACCTGCTGAATACTGGCGCGCTGACGAGCTGCGGCGCAGGTGGGGAAGCAGGTCGAACTTTGACCAGTTCAGCAGCAGCAGCAGCAGCAGCAGCAGCCTATGAAGAACCGCCCCTGCCTGCTAACAACTGCCGGCTGATGAGCCTGTCATGCAGGGGAGAGTGCAGTGTAGAAAACGCAGCGCAGGCGGCGGCAGCAGCAGCAGCAGCAGCTGCATGGATTTAGTTGCTGAGGTGCGTCTTGGACCAACTTAAAGATATGGACCCTTTGCATTGTTACAGTCTCCCTAGTAGATGTCCAGGAGCCCAAACCTGACCTTTCCAGACGTATAACACCGCAACCAGCTGCTTTCCGCCGCTGCTGCTGCTGCTTGCTGCTGCTGCTGCTGCTGCTGATGATGATGATGATGATGATGATGATGATGATGATGATGATGATGATGATGATGATGATGATGATGATGATGATGATGATGATGATGATGATGATGATGATGATGATGATGATGATGATGATGATGATGATGATGATGATGAAGGTCTGGGGGCGTTGTTACTGCCCACCGCACCCACGCCAAAACCAGGCAACACCCCCATCCCCTAGTCGCGCCCTCCGGCACCCTGCAAGTGATGCATGCTTGCTTGACTTCCACTAATTAGCTCGCTGGCGGGTGCCAATGCATGCGTCCTGCTGTTGCTGCCGCAGGTCCTGGCGTGCCGCCGCCATCTACGCCGCCCTCCCCAGCGCCAGGCACCCCGCCGTCGCCAACCCCACCGGGCACGCCCCAGCCATCGCCAACGCCACCCCCACCACCTTCCGGGCCGTGTTCGGTCTCCGTCCCTGCCTGGTCAAAGTGCGGGGGCCGGGACAACACCTGCTCTGCTGCTGCTGGCACTTGCACAGACGCGCCGTGGGCGGTGAGAGCTCGCGTGCTTGTGCGCGGTGTGGGTGTGTGTCGTTTGGCGTTCGTGTCGCTGTTGTCGGCGGAGGTGCCCGTACATGCTGTGCTGCAGCTGTAGGGTGCAGCTGGGGCTGATCTGTCGCTGTTGGTTTAAGCAGCAGCCGCACCCCATGACTGATGCGCATTGGCAGACGGACTGATTGCGGCACGCGTGTCTTCTGCCGTGGCGTAGGCAGGGCATGCAGCAGGCGGCCGCACACCATGCTTTGTTGCGTCCTGCAGTCTGTGGCAGCGAGTGGTTGCCGCAACACTGGATGCGCTGCAGCACTACTAGTATGCGGCTGTTGTGAGTCACACGCATGCATGGCTTGCGTCTGCCTCCGCTGTTGCGCAGAACCACTGCTGCCCAGTCGGCCACTCCTGCCAGCGCGACAACGCCTGGTGAGACCACTGCTGCTCCGCTGGCAGCAGCCCCCTTGGGCAGCTCCGCTTGGCAGCTCCCACCAGCAGCGGAGCTGCAGCGCCACACTGCACAATGTCACTATGTATTCGTGTATGGCAGCGGCAGCACGCGGTACAGGCCATACTGTGCCATGTGCAACGCTACAGCAGTGCTGGCTCAGCTAGGTGACAGCCAGGAGATACTCGCCCAGCACATCAGCAGCATGAACTGCATGCTGCACGCCTTTTTTGCTGGCGTTCTCTTCACGCACACGCCCACCACGCTTCAGCGTGATGCAGTGACGTGCATGGCCTGTCCATGTTGCGTTGTCCGTCGGTGGTGCGTACACCGCGCAGGGGGGTGGGGGCTGCCAGCAGGCTCGCCATCACCCTCAACCTCCCACTATGGCGACCTCTGCTGTTGATCTGCCATGCGTTGCTAGCACAGGGTGCGGGCGGTGGGCCTGCAAGCACGGCTCGGCATCACCCAGTAGGTCGCCACCTCACCGCTTTTTGGATGAGCGAGTGCTGCCCTGTGACGATGCGGTGCGTTTCACAACATTCAATGACTGATGCCACTGCCGTGCTCCGTCTGGTGCCGCTGTGGCACGCAGGTGGTGGGCGTGCAAGCCAGGGGCAGCGCCACCCCCAGTCACAAACTCAACATCACCCCCGCCAAGCAACCCGCCTGCAGCAAGCCTGTCACCGGTCAGTACAGCTCAGGCAGCAGCAGCAAGCGCCATACGGCCGAGGTTGCAACATGCATTGATCGCCTTTCCTTGCGCACCAGCGGCTCAGCGTATACGCTTTGGGCATGTATCGATCATGCATGCTGTGGCCACAGGCAGTGCATGTGCAGGAGTAACATCCTTCCCTGGTTCCTTGCCCTTGCATTGCTGCTGGAATGCAGAGCCCCTCTCCATCCCCGATGCCCCCTTCGCCTTCACCGTCGTAAGTGACCACCATGCTTGCCTCTAGCGCTGCAAAGGATGCTCGCTATTGTATTGTGGCAAGCAAGCAATGCCGTACAAATCACGTCCCAGCATCGCAGCGTGCTGCAGTCTGTCGCTGCTAGCGCACGGCCGTGCATGCAGCAGTACCTTTGTTTGCTTGCAGACCACCACCGCCATGGGCAACTCAGAATACGGGCTGCAACCAACCCGTCTTGCACTGCTGATGGGCCTGCTGCAAATGCACATGGAAGTAACAGTAGTTTTTTCTATTTGGCATCGCTGCCGTACCCATGCAGCCCCAGCCCCAGCCCCTGGCCGCCTGCCCCGCCCCCGGGCACCTGCATTGCCACTGTGGCGCCCTGGAACGTGTGTGGAGGCCTCAACAACAATTGCCCGCCCGACGTTGCCAGCTGCCAGGATGCTGCATGGGCGGTGAGGCAGCGGGCGCACAGACTAATCGTCATCAACATCATCATGATATTACCCATTCAAGCCATAGCGTCAGACTGATGAAGGGGTGCAAGAATGTAGAAGTGCAGCAGCGCTTGCCCCTCCTCACCCTGCTGCTGCTTTGTGAGTGAGCCACAGCAGCACGCTATGAGGGCAGCACGTTTTTGTGTTTGAAACTAGACCAAGAAGCACCAACTTGGACAGAAACGTGGCAGCAGTATTTGCAGGCCTGCTCAGTGCCAGTCGCACACAGTGTGGCCGGTTGGTGTGTGTGTAGGGTTGAACTCTGCTGCCTGTGTTTGTGCTTGTGCTGCTGCTGTTGTCCTACAGGGCTACTGCTGCCAGTCTGGCTTCTCCTGCACACGCGACAACAGCTGGTGGTGAGTGCCACAGCAGCAGTCCACATCTTGCGATGTGCACTGGGGTCAATCTTGGCTTGATGTGGCCACTAGGCACTGCTGCCTCTGCTGCACATATCACAACAGCTGTGGGTGATCACCACTGCAGCAGTACACTCAACATGCAACATTTGCAACGCATGCTGAGGTAACATCATTACCTAGGTCGCTGTGCACAGCTGCACATGCCTGCATTCGTGCTGTGCCCACCCATGCATCCCTGCTGCTGTCGAGGTAGTGCTTGCAAACCCCGTTGTGTGTGTTTCCTTTCATTGCAGGTGGATGTGCACGCCCGACCCCACGCCCCCACCCCCTCCACCATCCCCTACATGCTCCAACGCCATCCAGCCATGGTCACAGTGTGGTGGTCGCAGCAGTAGCTGTCCTGCCGCAGCAGGCTCGTGCACGGATGCACCTTGGCAGGTGAGTATCCGCAACATCCAGCCACTGCTTGCATGTTAGATACCCAGAGTTCACAGTTGCAGGCAACTTCTCAACAGCTTGTCAGGATGTAGCGTATGTGTGCGCTGCAAAGCCCAGCTGCATGTGATGTTGGCGTGTACAGGATGTTGCTAACTATGGAACACAGCTAACAAGCCAACTGCTGATGTGTTGCGGGGCGCCCTCTGCGTATTTGTTGCTGCAGAACCACTGCTGTGTGGGCGGCTATGCCTGCATGCGCGACAGCGACTGGTAAGTTACTGATGGTGGCTGGCACAGCTGCACAAGGGTAGTATGCTTGCTGCTTGCTTGCCTACTTGCAGCTGGCTGGCTGTTTGCATGCTTGTTGGCTTGCCTGCCTCCTTGCTTGCTCGCCTGCTCATGCAGTGCACTGCATGACATATGTCACGCAATGTACTGCATGAGGCTTCCACAAGCAGCACACTGTATGGCAAGGTGTGTTGGCCTGGCTGCTGCTGTCCCTCATCCTCGCGCAATCCGTCGCGGCCTCACCCAGCACTTGTGACGTCTGATTGTGCCTGATACTGCGCAGGTGGTGGGCCTGCAAGCCAGCAGCAACCACCAGCAGCACAGCCGCTGCGCTCGTCATCGCCGCAACATCCAGCGAAGTCTCAGTGGCAGCATCCACCGCGTCAGCTGCGCTGCGGCGCCAGCTGGTCGATATCCTGGTCGCTGAGGTCCCTCGTCGCGCGTCCGTTCGCGGCCCCGTCTTTGTTACCCTGACGCTGAACCGCCAGGGGTCCCCTGTGGCACGCGCCAGGCTGTATGTGCAGGTCACAACGACCAGAAGGGGCACGTCAACCACGACGACTCTGCCGGGTGTTACAAAGAGGGACGGCACCGTCAAGGTGGCTATCCCTCGTAGGGCGCGTGGTGCTGCTGGCAGCAGGTCAGTGGTTGAGGCATTCACAATTGAGGCAAGGGCTCAGGGCGCCAAGGGAGGCGTGGCTGTGCTGTCCACGCGCGAGAGCGTGACGTGGACCGCCTGAGGATCTCCTGCAAGGCTTCCTGCAAGGCGTTTGGCAGTCCTGGTGCTGCGCGAGAGGGAGGTCAGGCAGGTGCGGCTGTGCTGTCCAGCGGCAGCAGGGTGATGACGACTGCATGCCTTCCTGCATGGCTTCCTGCAAGACCTGTGGCAGGGAGCCACGGGAGGCGTGACTGTGCCGTTCACCTGCAAGAGGGTGACTGAGACCGCCAAAGGCTCCTGGAAAAACTGGCCGGGCTCTTGCAAGGCTTCCTGCCTAGCCACTGCCAGGGCCGCCTGATCACTCGATCAAAGTTGTTTCATGGAATTCAACTGAGGCTGCTGTAGCCTACAGCCACACGGTGTGGCGGGCAGCAGTGCTGCGAGGTCATTACCAAGAGTGTGTTGTCACAGGCATTTCAGAACTGCAGGAGGCTTGTGCGTGCACTCATGCCTGCTGTTGGATGGTCGCGCAGTCGCAGATGCCAAGTTGAGGTGGCTGCACCTGGAAGGTTGCTGCGTTATTCTTGCATGCATTGTTGCTAGGTCTGGTTGTACAAGGTGCTGTTATACCCGCGGGTTTAGGAGAGGCCATCACGACAGTGTATGTGCGTACCACGGCATCTGGAAACGAACTGCTACCACCAAACGTGTCACCAGCTTTTGGCTTGTAGTGTTTGTTTACTACTGCCAGGGCACACGGCGCCTGCGCAGAGCGCAGCTGGCAGTGCAGCTGCACTGACCAGCCCCTCGAAATGCTGCCTTGAAAAATTGCCTTGAGCTGAAAAGCTGGCCACCTGCAACCTCAACCCCATCAGCTTCTTGAACTGTCAGCAGTTGATTGCAGCTGTAGTGCTTTTGGTGCCCGCACATGTTGTTCATTATCACTACTCCCAGGTCTGTAACTGTCTGTCGCGTTGGTTCATGTATCAAGAGAGTGTGTATCGGAGGATGCGTCAAAGGCAGCTTAATATCATCAGGCGTTGGGTACTTGAGGCACCGCAAGCAGCTGCGGGCCTAGTGCCATCCATGCATCCAGCTGATGTTGCAGCAAGCTTCCACCGCAGTTGCTTGCAGGCGGAACCGCAGCATGATTCCAGATTTGCTGTTGCTGCTTGGTGTGCTGGTCTCTGGTTCCTGTTGTGTGTAAGATATGTTCCTTGTGGATCTGGCAAGAGGCGTCATCACTGGCAGTATCTCATGGCTTGGATCACCAAGCCACCCACCTAAAGTGCCAAGGCCTTAACGCCCGTGCACAGATGTCCTGCTCACTGCGTCGTCGCACATCCAGCTGCGCTTGCGCACATATGAATTGCTCATACCGTGGCGCAGCATGCGTGACAGCTGTTGAACATGGTCATGGTGCATACGGCCGGTGTGTAAGGCGCTGCATTGGCTTGCAGCCTTCTTCTTGCATCGGCAGGTGCTGTGCAGCACGTAAGTGCACATGCAGCTACACATGCACACGCTTGCTCTTTGCGTGTGAATAATAATTGCCCAACAGCAGATCGCCCAGCATGATCTGTAGCGTTGTGTTTGGACTGTGCAGCACCCAGTGATGCGCAGCCTCTGTGCCGTGATTCCTATCCTGATTACCCAGTCACAGACAGCCGGGTACCGTACAGTGCTATTTATGTACAGGGGATGGTTACGTTTCATTTCAGCTCAATATGCACGCTGTTTTCCATTGCTGAAGCACAGCGTCTTAACATTCTGCCAGGTGGCCTATCAGCTAGCGGCTTGTGCAGCCGCAGGCTCTGTAGCGCGCGCACACCACGCTATACTAGCTATTTTTACACTGATGAATTGTCAGTGATTGTATGCTGATGGACATCCAGCTTCCTGCATGGCACAGCATCACTGGCTGCAGTTGAGCTTGTCGGCTGGCTGCCACACAGCCTGTGCGCCTGCACATACTCAGCTAGCAGAGCTGTGCGTTGTGTACGGGCCCTGATCGTCATGAGTGCAACACACAGGAGTTGAATGACTGGTTAAATTTCACATATGGATGCAGGGCTGCACAGGCCACATTTTGCAACGTGCGGTTGTCCTGTTTCATGCGTTTTGCATCACACTCAGTGAGTGATGACTACAGCGGTGTATCAAAGACGGAAGCGAGACTGTGGTTGTGCTGCTCGCATGTTGACGTGTGTTTTCCTTTTCTCCTATACCAGTGCCTACATGTATGGCGTAATTGTTTGCACTGGCCTATAGCAGTCCAGCGGGCCTGGAGAGTAGTACACAGTATGTACTGGTGTACTGCTCAAATGTTTACTGCTTTACTCTTACAATGTTGCAAAGCTTGCAGCATGCAGTATACTGTGATGGGGTGACCTGGTACAGACTTAACAAAACTTTTGATTGGTGTCTGTAAAGCCAAACATCGGATGGGTGGGCTGCGCAGTCTGCTGTTTGCAGGGACACTGCTGGCTTCATGGCTGCTGCTGGCAGCACAGCGTGGTGCTGGTGGCTCTGCTGTACATTGTGTGCGCACTGTGCGCTGCCACCATGGCACGGTTTGGTTGTCGTCTTCACTGCAGGACGTAGCCAAGTAGTTGCCAGGCGCCTCTTGGCACAACATTCAAGGAAGCTGCTCGTGAATCCGAGGCTCCTGTTGCCCAACATCAGCAGTTGCAGCGCACACCACGTGTTCTGTTCAGCAGTGCCCAGTGGCTTGGGGAAGGTATCTGCGGCGCTGCAGCTACAGCTAGCTGTCTGAGTGGGTATCTGCAGCAAACGTGTTGCAGGCGGTCGCAGAACTTCCAAGCAGATGAAGTCGTTCAGGCAGTTTAACGTTATATATTCTTATACTACAAGAAAGGACAATTCGTAAAAGTTTGTGCAAGGGACCAAAAGTTCGTTCGTAATCTGAATTGCAACATCCTACAACCAGACGCGGATTTTTACAAACTGCGTGTAAGCGCTACACGGGGCCCAAAACACTGCCCTGCCATATTGCGGTGTTTAAACATCGCAGCCAGTAACTTAGCAAGTTTCAAGAAATTGATTGACCGACATACTGTGCATGTTCATCATCATATCACCCAATCAAGCCATAGCATCAACACCGTCGGCCCCACTGGGACGGAAGATGCTGTGCATGCCCCCGGCATTCTGCCACTCACCTGTCTGACATACTATGAGACGGTCTCATTTAGTTGGACCTCATCATCATCATATTACCCATTCAAGCCATAGCATCAGCGCCATCGGCCCCGCGCCCCACCGGGGCGGAAAGAGGAGGGAGCACTGCTCCAGAATGTTTGCATGCATTGCGCACATCCCAAGACTTGACAAGAAAAGCAGCAATACACGGTGACACCATCAGACATCTTCCAGAACTGCCCCAAATATCACTAATTCAGCCATGTAAAAGAACGGTTTTAACGGCTGCTGGGCTCCAGGTAAATGCAAAAGGACATACCTTCAAAGCAATGCTTGACCAGGAGCGGCCCGCTCAAGCTCTCCTGGTGCTCCGAGTGTGCTGCCATGCAGGCAAGCTGGCCAGCATCAAAGCATCAGGAGCCGTTAAATCCGTTCTTTTGCATCATCCTCATACGCACCTGTACCGCATACCCATGTAGCCTAGAGTACCGTATGGCGTCAGTGTGAGGCTCTTCAATGAAACCTAATGCTTGGAACTGCCAGTTTCGGCACGAACCACAGTGATACCAAAGTAGGGCCACTGAAAGCAGAAGGATAATCATCATGATGTCACCAAACCAAGCCGTAGCATCAACACTTCCGACTGACCTTTCAGAATGACGCTGAGTGGGCATGACTAATGAACATGAGCAACCAGTTCAGCAGCCACAGCAACACAAGACGTAAACCACTCTACAGCCAACAGGTTGCCTGCCACTCACACCTCTTCGGTCGTTCAAAAGCAGCGCACAGTTAAACGCGCCATAAGGGCAGCTGGTGCGTCAACACCAAACACACCGCTGCAGCAAGCTAGGCACGCATACAAGCGCTATGCTACATGGAGCCCATGACCATGACCGTTTGAAACTCGTTCTTTTACCTGCACTGCTGCAACAATGTCCAGCATCAACAGCCGAAGCGACTGTCCTATCATCAGGCATGGGCAATGATGGGCAATGATGGGCAATGATGGCAACATGTCATCATCATCATCATCATATTACCCATTCAAGCCATAGCATCAGCGCCATCGGCCCCGCGCCCCACCGGGGCGGAAGGAGGAGGGAGCACTGCTCCAGAATGTTTGCATGCATTGCGCACATCCCAAGACTTGACAAGAAAAGCAGCAATACACGGTGACACCATCAGACATCTTCCAGAACTGCCCCAGATATCATCAGATACAAAACGCAACACCTTGATTGACGAATCAGCCATGGACAAAACGCTGCGCAACTTTTCAGCGCAACCAGGCAGGGATCTGATCTCAGCAAACATATCATCCCTCTGAGCAGAAGTAGCAGGGCAATCAAACATGAAGTGTGACAAAGACTCAACTTCTGCACCACAACAAGGACATCCTGAAGTGGAGTTAGCTCTGCGACCGCCAAACTGACTAGTACGCTCATGTACACACAGACAACCCATACGAACACGCAACAGCAATTCAATACCACGTGGAATTGCCACTGAACGCAAGTACGGCCTAGGCCTCCTGAAACCCATAGCATCAACATGAGAGGGATGCACATGAGCCACATACCGACTCAGAGTGGAGTGTTCCAACGTTTCACATGCAATCCTTTCAGCATGTAGCGTCTTGACCTGCTTGTTGACATGGCTCTTGCACGCACTGGCTCTGCCTTCCGCGGTCACAACATTCACACCATACTTGCACAGCAGGCTCTGCACATACTTGTGCCACGGTGTCACCGCCACAGCACCACTAGGACGCCTCCATTCAGCTGTAAACACTTGATTTGGCAGCCGAACTCCCTGCATACGCTGAATCCTGTAGTAGTACTCCAAAGCCCTCTGATGAAGCCACATATGCAACGGTTTCACACCCCATTCTGCCAAGAGAGCTGAAGAGCATGGGCGCTCCTTGCCACAGCGCATTGCGCATTTGATGATGTCTGTCTGCACTGATGGCAACATGTCTTCATTCATTTACTGCATGTGACGTGCCCACCTGCGGCCACTTCTTGAGCAACCAGTCGACTCGTGAAGCTGCCATAGACCTCAGTGCAACACTCTAATGCTCACAGCCTGGCATGCCACGCAGCCATTGCATTGCAGCGCAGCTGCTACAGCATGCACCTTGTGAAAGCGAGCCAAAGTTGCCCAGTGCTGTTGACATTATGTGCTAAATAAAAAGTTGCATCTAATGACAGCTGGTTGCCTTTGATGGCTGTGGGTCCAATGCATGGCTGCATGTCCTACCATGCATGCCTACCTAGTGAAACTGCGCATGTTGCAGCATGCATACACTACAGTGTGCAGGCAACCACACTGCCACCAAAGCAGGCAATGATGCTGATTGCAGCTTACTGATGAACCTCACTAAACCCACCACCCCAATACGGAACGTGTTATAGCGCCCGTTGTCGCGTAGCCGCGCGCACACACCAAACAACCCCCAAGGTGGTTGCCCAGCAAGGTGGCAGCATCCACAAAACAGATGTGATGAGGTCCAGCCACAACATCACATGAGCGGCCGATGCATCAACACCACCAAGCCGCGCCTAACAGAGCTGCGCCTCACCACAGAAACAGACACTGACAGCAGCCATATGCTGATGTCCAATATCCAATCAAAGCTGCAATACTATATTACACTTGGTGTGGTTGCTGTCCTGTGGTGCCACAGCTACAGCCGCTGTTATCTGCCAGCATCACTGCCCACCTGCCTGTTGGTGCTGCTGCTTGTGCAACTCGAGCAGCCCATCAAACCACGGGTGTGCCTGCAGCTGCGCAATGGAAGGCCGCTTCTGCCTGTTCTTCTCCATTGCCTGCATCATGAAGCTGACTGCCTCATACGACAGGCCACCAGGGTAGGCAGGCTCCTGGCAGAGGCAAGCGAAGGCAACAGCACAGCAGCAGCAGTGGCAGCAGCAGCAGCGGCAGAAAGTCGCAGCACCGGAAAACACATGCCTGGTCGCACCCGGCTATCAAGCAGACATCGCCTTGTGCATATGCGCATCGCTAGGCACTGAAGCCTACTGTGCATGCCTTGAAGCACAAGGCAGGACCAGGCACTGTGCGTCTGTGCAAGGGGCAACAAAGTAGGTTGAAGGACAGCAGCAATAATGTCTCTGGGCATGGCTGTGCTGCAGTCTGGCCTAAACCTGATGCTGACTGGCCTGAGACATAGCTACAGCCCAAGACCTGGGGTTGCGGAGCTGAATCCAAAGAGTAACAAACCATAGACAACACGAGCACAAGCTGCTCTTGCTCCCAGCCTGCAAAGTGGTGCAGGCACGCACATGAGACCAGGCCAGTTGTATCTGTGCGATCAGCCCAACAATTGCTGTGACAGTGTCCACCACTTTGTGCTTGAGGTTTGCAGCAACCGGTTCCCTCCATGTTCCCTCCATAAATGCAAGGTTGTGAAGCATGTTTGAATTTGTTCACCCCAAAGTGCTGAGAGGCCTGGATCACCGCGACAATTGGTTGACGAGTTACGTCTTTGCGCATATATGCAATCAGCATGAGTGGTGCATGCCAAGTAGTTTTGGTGAATGGCCCACTTGTGACTCGAGCTCTCTCTGTGGCATGCTGTGTGCTGCCACATGCAGGACACACGCCCTCGCGGGCAGCTGCACTGCCACAGGCACCCCACCTTGCTAAGTATGTTATGCTTCTCTTCATCCCTGCTGACGTCCTCGCGCTCAGCAAAGGAGGCGCGCCCGCACAGCACATCATAAGCCAGCGCGCCAACGCTCCAGCTGTCAAGCTGCAGCAAGCAGCAGCCAGGCAGGTGCAGCCATGTCTGTCGCCTGTGCGAACAGCATGTTTGCCTGCAAGCGCTGCGGTGCAGTCAGACAGCTAGTGTGTACAAGTCGTGTGTGTGTGAACACACCTCAGCCAGCAGCACACAGCTCCTGCACCTAAGTAGTGCAGTCGGAGCATTGCTGCACACCTAGACAGCTGCAAACTTGTGCCTGCCTGCTCGCCGCTGCTTGGCAGTTGCTGGAAGCACTTGGTGCTGCCGGCCGTGGCCAGCCTTCCATGCGGTTCCAACTGTGCGGAACAACGACAGTCCTACGTCTGCAAACCACGCACATGCCCACACTATCATCGGACCAAGCAGTAAAACCCTGCTCCCAAGGCAACTGCTGCAGCCAGCCGCACCCACCTTGAATGAGGTTGCTGCTGTGAGCTGCGCCTTGGTGGGTGAGCTCCATATGCTGATGTACTCTGGCGCTGCAAAGCTGAAGGTGCCCTCCAGCATGAGCACCTGCTTGGCCAGCAGGCGCTCGTCACCCACGCGCAGGCTGCTGCCAAAGTCGCCCAGCTTCCACACGCTGCTGGCAGTGCGGAACACGTTCTCACTCTTGATGTCACGGTGCACAATGCCCTGTCAGCAGCAGGGGAGGGCGGCGCAACCAGGCAGGCTGCTGGCTGAAGGCAGGACTGGATGGGCTGCCGGTCAGAGTGACGCAGGGCGGTGCCCTCAGCTGGGGTTGAGGAGAGAGTGGCATGCACACAACAGCAAGCCACTGCCGGGCACACAAGGGAATGGCAGACTCTGCTGTGGCACAGCATGCAGTCTTCTGGTGCAGTTGTGCACGCGCAGCTGAACAGACGCAACCCACACCAAGCAGCAGGGTCAGCGCCACAGCATGCATGCAGCAGGATCACTGCTGCACTGCAGGCTGGCTCTGCACCCACCAGGCCGCCAGCCAAGCCTGCTGCCTTGCCTCACCCCTGCCCACGCACCAGCACGGCCGACACCCCAGCACCCAAAGCCCCGCCCCGCGCCCCGCACGCACCTGGCTGTGCATGTACTGCAGCGCTGTGAGCACGTCATACACCAGCTGCCGCGCGTCATCCTCGCGCAGGCACAGCCGCTGCTTTGCATTGATGTAGCTGCATGCGTCACTGTCCCCTGCATACTCCATGAACAGCTTCACGCCGCTGCTGTCCTCCATGCCCAGGTACGCCTGGATGATGTTGGGGTGTCTCAGGCTGGCATGGACCTCCCACTCCTGCTTCACCTGCACCGTGCAGCACCAGCAGAGCAGCAGCAGCATTAGCACGCACGGCGCAATGCCGGCGACGGTAATGATATTGTGCAGAAAGCGTGTACAATGCTCGTGATTGCAGTGAACTGCGCCAGCAAGCTGCACAACATTCCCACCCGCATGTGCTGCTAAAGTGCTGGCATGACGACAGTGCGAGCGCAGCACCGTAACTGTGTGCGAATGTTTATCCAGCTGGCTCGCGCCAACCACTTGCTGGCAAGCTGGCCCTGCACGTGCACCAACACTGTGCTGCTGGCGTAATCCTGGTGTGCATGGCAGTGGCTGAACCCAGCTCCTGCCACCTGTACAACAAGAAACCTGCTGCGTCTGCCCTCTTGCCTTGCTGTGCTGCTGTTGATCCAGCCTCACCTTGTGCTGCAGGTCCAGCCTGTGCTGCAACTTGTCACGCTTGAAGGCCTTCACCACTACCTTTTCACTGTTTGACTTGCAGGTGGCAATCTGCACACTGCTGATGTCACCGTCATAAAGTTCCTGAAACTGAAAGTTTTTTGCTAGGTTTGACCTGTAGCATGGAACACAACACATGCAGTAAAAGCTAGTCAGCTGCTTGGTAAACAACAAGGGGCAGCCACTAGGGTGTTTAGCAGCAGTGCAAAGTTGCAAGGCATACTGCATGCAGTCTCTGACGGTCGGTGTGTGCATACGATGTGGCTCATTGGCATTGTGCATATGTAATGGCTGTTGGCTTGCTCAGTGTACAGCACAGCCACCTGCACACTTTGACAGCTGCCAATGGCATGGAAGCAGCTGGCGCTGTCTGACAACAGCAACTGCAGACCAGCACATGCACACACGCACCGTGTACGCGACTGCTTCAACCATGGCACGCACGCCTCTGCTATCTTGGCCCTGCTGGCGAAGAAGGGCTTGTAAGGGTCAGCTGCTTGCGGCTCCAGAAGCAGTTCAGCAAGAGCAGCCGCAGCACACACGCAACGGCTGCGCACGCCCTGTTGCTGCAGCAGTGGCTGGTGCTGCTGTTGGTGGTGGTCAGCAGCAGAAGCAGCAGCAGCCAAGGTACGCTGCTGTGTTGCAGCAGCATGCAGCAGGCTCTGGAGCGCCCGCATGCCCAGCATCTGCGTCCCCACCACCCCCTGGTGCATCTGCATGTGGCTTAAGACCGGCCCTCGACAGCGCATGCGCAACCGACAGCTGCACCAGCTCCTCAACAGCTCATCAGCCTCTCAGTGTACAGATACATAATCAGAAACTGCGTTGGTGGATGTTACAGCTAAAGCGAGCTGCCTTGTGTCCAACACCGGTGTTTATGCCTTCAGCAAATGGTGCAGTATGCTCTGTGGTGATCAGGTGATTGTAGCACCAAGTAACGAAACCTGTGCCAGTCGGCAGCATTACCGCGGACAGGCTTGAAGTCGATTAGCAGCGCCACAGCCCACATGCGTGACATGTATGACAGGGTTTGAATGCACCTACAGCTCACAGTACGTTTTGCTGAAAGTCCTACTCAACAGCCTTTCTCGGCAAGACAAACGTCCAGCATCAATAAAGACCCGTTGGCATACCCTTTGGGCTGCTGTGCGTGAGGGCCAGCCTAAGTGGGTCGAGGTCAAACGTCGCGTACAACGTTTGAACCTGACCACCGATGAGCCAGAAGCTGTTCTACAACCCCAGTGGCAACACAGCATCACTGCTGTTGTGCTGCTTGTCACAAAGCATCAACAGTAAACGGCAGACTCGTTAGCCAAACTAGATTTGGCCATGCGAGTCATGATCATGAAGAACCATAAAATGCTGATTAAGAGTGATTCAAGAGGATGATATTTGGTAGGGATGGCTTTGTACTTTTTCGTTTTTGGCTTGCTTTTGTTTTGTTCTTTGCCCAGTGAGAACCCGATCAGGGGAGCCAGATATACATCGCTCGCACTGCAGCGATTGCGGCCCTCCTGGCTGCGCACGGCAGTCAGAATTCCGCTGGCCACAACAACTGGCGATTTACTACACATATGCGTCCAGACATGCACTCAAACTTCGCAGTTGGCTTAACATGATCTCAGCTCTCAACACCCTAGGGCCTGCCAGTGAGCTGCGAGGGCAACAACGCGTTGCACAGCTTTAATTTGCTTTCAGCATTGAACCTGCGGGTCTCCAGCATACTGTCCACGGGACGAAGCCCTGCAGCTGCAGCTGCTGCTTTGCCAAGCGTGTGCACACTGCAGCTACGAAGCCGCCGTCAGTGCGTTGTTTATCTCTCCAAGCACGTTGACGCGGCGCCCGGCAAACTGCTTCGACAGCGCAGCCTCCACTGCCTTCTTCACACTGCGCGTCTGCTCCACAATCTCGGCCAGCTGGAAGTCAAACAGCAGCAGCCAGGAGCAGCAGGAGCAGCTTACAAGATGCGACATGAGCAGTCAGTGCCTTGCTGCCCTTTGGAAGCATGCAGATGCCGTTGACGCGAATGCTTGCGGCACAGCAGCACAGGCATAATGCAGCACAGCTGTGAAGAAGTGGGTTGTGCCAGACGCAGGCAGCCATGCCGTACCATATTGATGTGCAGCCGCCGCTTACACTCGACCAGAAGGCTGGATCCACACAACTTGTGCTGTCAGCGTCCATTGCAGGGCACAGCGTCACAACCCCCGATGGACTGCAAGCAGAACTGCGCGGGTGCTTTCCAAAGCTGCACCTGAACCAAGCGCCGGCACCAAGCAGCTGGCAAAAGCACCCTCGCACACGCCCTGCTCACCTTGGGTTGCAGGGCCACCAGTGCCGCGCGGCTCTCCTGCTTGCGCGCCTGCGTCTCTGCTGCTGCAGCCAGCAGCCGCGCCTCCTGCCCGGCCTTGCGCTGGAGGCTCCCTTGGAGGCGCTCCATGTACCTGGACGCAAGACACGGCAACAACAGGCAACAGAAGCACAAGAAGCAGCCAGGATCAGATGTCCAGCTTGCGATGCGCGACGTGGATCGCGCTGAAGGGTCAGCAGCAACACGTGCAGCTGTTACCAGGCGTGCAAGTGCAGCACAAGTGCCAGAGGCAGATAGTGCCAGTACAGCAGCCCATGCAGGGATGCCGGGTGCACACAGCCTGGGAGGCACAGGGTGCGTGTCGAAGGGCAGAAGCGGAGCACACAACTGCCAGAAGGAACAGGATGAGGCGTGCACTGCCAGCAATGACCACTGCAAACGGCCGACCGGCCCGGCCCTGCAGCATAAGTTGCAGGTGAGCCCCCCCCCTTCTCGCTCACCTGCTGCTGCTGATGATCATGAGCAGCCGCCGCAGCTCGTCGTTGTTCAGGGTCGCCAGCAGCGCCTCCACGCAGCCCAGCATGCGGCCCACATCGTTGGCGTCGGTGGACGCCACCACGTCAGGGGCCAGGGCCCTCAGCAGGTCGCTGCTGCTGCTGCTGCCGCTCAGGCCAGCCCTGCGCGACGCCAAAAACGCGCGCAGCTCCTGCAGGTCGTCAAGCAGCTGGCCGCGGTACTCGTTGTCGCGCTGCAGGCGGTCTGCCGCTGCATCCCCGCTGGCGTGCGCTGCTGCCGGCCCTGCTGCGGCACCGGCGGCGGCAGCACCCTCGCCAGCAGCAGCACCGAGATCTGCACCCCAGTCAATGCCGGGTGCTGCTGCTGACACCGATGACTCACCGGCACCCTCGACGCCGATTCCCGACATGTCTATGTCCCAGTCCAGGCTCGGACCCGCCGCTGCTGCTGCTGCTGCTCCAGCCTCTGCTGCTGCCGGCTCCTCCACTGCTACATCCCAACTTATACCACCACCAGCAGCAGCACCCTCATCACCAGCAGCAGCAGCTGACAGGTCGCCTAGATCCCAGCTGATACCTCCAGCAGCATCCCCTGCTGCTGCACCACCAGCTGCTGCTGCATCTGCCGCGCCCCAATCCACACCGCCAGCACCAGCCGCTGCTGCCCCAAGCCCTGCCGACAGCTCCAGCCCCCAATCAACGCTGGCGCCGCCGTCACCTGAGGCCGCTGCTGCTGCGTTGTTGGCAGCATCACCGCCACCCTCGGGGACATACGGTTCAGTGCGCCCGTCCCGGACCTCTGTCAGCACATGCAGCACGTCCGGCAGCTCCTGCTGCTGCTCACTCACTGCTGCTGCTGCTGCTGGCCTGCCTGCGTCGCTGCCATGTGCATACTGCGTGAAGTGCTGGTAGTAGCAGATAGCTGCGTCCAGCTTGTCATTGCTGCGCAGCTGCTGCACGAGGTCCAGGAACAGCCCCGGCAGCTTGCTGCTGAGCTGGCGCAGCTCCTGGCCCACTGCGCCGCTGCCGCTGATGCCCAGCTTCTCACACTCCTGCGAGCAGTGGCGCAGGCAGTTGGGCAGGCGGGCAGTAAGATGCCAGGTGATCGGGCCACACGTGAAGGGCTTTAGGTTGAGGAACAAGGCTGGGCACACCTGTGCCTCGATGCCAGCGAGCAGTTGCGTAGGCAGGCAGGCAGGCAGGCAGGCAGGGCAGGAGATGCAAGGCATCGCACCACAGGTGAGAGGCAGCCAGGTGATCAGGCCACACGTGAAGAAGTTGAGGTTGGAATAGGAAGGCTGGGAGCAGCTGTGCCTCTGGTGCCCAGCCAGCAACCAGTTGCGCAGGCAGGCAGGCAGGCAGGCAAGCCGACAGGCAGGGCAGGAGATGCAAGGCATCACACCACAAGTGACAGGCATGCCTGGCTCGACAACCGGTGTTGATACAGCACCATTCCGCGGCCCTTGAAGCATGGTCAATGGCAAAGCTGCCATTCCCTGCACACCTACTCTGAACACTCTGCTGCTGCTATTGTTGCCGCTGTTGCGGCGGCGGCGCCAGTAAGTGACACAGCACAACGCCGAACAACTCTGCACCTGCGCGCACCTTCTTGTAGTTGTTGGCGCAGGTGACCGCGCTGCGGCTGTACTCTGCATGCCGCCTGTCTGCGTCTGCCATCTGCTGGTTGCACTTGGTCATCTGCTTGCGCAGATAGGGCAGCTCATAGTCAACGTTCTGGATCATCGTCTGTGCAGCCTCGCCAACAAACACGCCTGCAGGGACCAACAACAGAACGGCGTACTACAGTGTACAGCGCAGTGTGCTTGTGTAAGCATCAGCAGCGCAGTGTGCTGGCATGAGCATTGGCAACGGAGACACCGTGTGCCATCACCAGCACTGCACCTGTAGCGGCATGCAGCGTCTGCAACAGTAACCATCTGTGCAGTCCGATAGCATCAGGTGCTGCAAGAAGCCTGGCTAGTCTGAAAGCGTTGAGTGTCCTCATCTCAGGATACGCATTAGCATTTAAATTTGCCTGAGCTGTCATTGCTACATTGGCAATGCTGCTGCAGCCATATGAGCGTTGCAGTTGCTGCACTGCGCCTTGCAGTGTGTGCTTTCCTGCACTTTTTCACACCGGACACCTGCACTGCAACTGCTGCTGTTTCAACGCCTGTGCACGCCGCCGTGCGCTGCTGGCGCTGCTCACCTCCGTTTTCATAGGCCTTCACGATCTTGTCCCAGGTGCCTGCCTGACCCAAAAGGCCGCCGAACAGTGAACGCTCGCCACTCGCTGCGAGCTTATCGCGGACCTGTACTGCTCTGAAGTAGTCAACAGGGGCATCTGCAGGCCCTGGCAGCTGACTCAGCAGCCCTGCCGGCAGCTCCTTTTCTGCTTCACTAATCTTTGACTTGATTGCTTCCAAGCGCTTGTGCCAGTCTGCTGGCAGCTTCTGGCGGGAAACCTGGGGATGATTGGAGGGCAGCAGTACGCCAAGTGTGCTTGCAGCCGGCAGCAGTTGATGTACGCTGAGCACGCTGCATGCAGCTCTGCCAGAACGGTGAGAGCTGCAGATGCACATGCCTGCTGCTGCAGCAGCAAGGAGAGCACGTTGAAACTGCGTGTTTGCATGGAGGTGGTGCCCTCACCAGCCATTCAGGCAGTTTCTGGTAGTTGATGTCGATGGGCAGCTCCTGGTCTGCGTTTGGCTTGTCATAGCCCTCCCCCATTTTCTTGGCAACCCTGGGTTCCGAGGAGAGAGCAGCCATCCTGCTGTGCAAGAGTGCTGCTAACTTGGCAAGTACACAGGCAGCAACGGTGAACTATGTTGTGGGTTCAAGGTGGCGCCCAGACATACAATCACGTGGTTTAATACCTTTCAGCCGCAACTATTTCCGTCTGCAGTTGCTACACCAGAACAGGGGTTCTCAGCTACAAGTGCTTGGGAGGTAAAGCAGTTGTCAGGTTGTCACCAGCTATGAATGGCACCACCGTCGCTGCAGCCGCTGCACAGCTGAGTTGATACTATCGACGACGCTGAGAGGGTTGGCATCCAGATACACCCGAGTGACTGTCCCGCTGCTGCTGCTGCTGCACACACTCAGCCCGGAATCAGGTTTTTTTGCCAGAGCTGCCATGCGCATACGACTTCACTTCGATTGATGCAGCTTCAGGCAGGGGCTGCTGCCCCGCACATGCTCAAGCTGCTGCTGATCAGGAGCAGCACCTGCTGCAGCACAGGCACTAGGCCTGCAGTGTGGCACCAGCAGAGATGTAACAGCAGCAGCACGCCCGGCCAGCCAGCTGCTGTAGTATGCTATGAGGATGACCAACACCAAATTACGGCAGCGGCAATCCCAAGCGCAGTATGGGAGTGCTTGCACAAGCTGCGGGCAGCAGGTGCATGGTGCCTCTGTGTCGCCTTGCACGCCGCTGCCAGCCAGCCAAGGCAGCTTGCAGTGCTGTGCAGGCAGCTGTAGGCAGCCAGTTACTGTACACGCATCCAGCAGCAAAGCAGCTGCAGACACATACCCAGCATGCTACAAGCTGCCTTGAGCTGTCAGCAAGGAACTAGTCTTTTGCAGGAAGGTTGTCCCTGTAACAGGTTGTCCTTGCATGCCTGATGCGCGTCTGTTGCTCATCCCACCCCTCCGCCTGCTCGGCCGCATTGCCTGCACTGCCTGCCGCAGGGCATGAGGTGCTGCTGGTTGGGGGTGCTGTGCGTGACCTGCTGCTGCAGCGCGGGGAGCCCAAGGACTTTGACATACTCACCAGCGCACAACTGAAGCAGGTGAGGCGCGCCGCCTGCGGTGCGGATGCAGGAAGGTGTGTTGTGCCGTACCCGTGATGGACAGCCTATGGTGATAGCAGGTGGCATTCAGCAGCATTCAGAGATGATTCTGGGCAGCATTTCATTGGCAGCAACAGACACTGCTTGCTGCCGGGGTGGGGTGGGGTGGGGTGGGTTGGGCCCACATGTAGCTACTCTACCGTGATATTGTTGTGGTGCATCTGCTGGCAATGGCTGTGAGCACGGTGACAGGTCTGGCTGTCCTGCAGACACAACTGCTGTTGCCCAACATGCGCTCTTTGGGCTGCGATGTTCCATCTGCTGGCTGGAGGTGTGCCTGCTGATTGACAAGCTGCCGTGAATTGGCGGCTGCAGGTGAAGGCGCTGTTCCGCAGCCCACGCATTATAGGACGCAACTTCCCGATCTGCCAGCTGGAGGCATCAGGGCTCAAGCTGGAGATCAGCAGCATGCACACGCGCCCGCCAAGGGCCTGGCAGCCATCACCGACGGCAGCAGCGGCTGCTGGGGGCCCCGCTGCCGTGCCTGCTGACGTGGCTGAGCACTGCCTGGGTGCTGGGGCTGCGGTGGGTTCCACCAGCAGCCACGTCAGCCCCTGTGTTGTGTTGTGTTGTGTTGTGTTGTGTTGTGTTGTGTTGTGTTGTGTTGTGTTGTGTTGTGTTGTGTTGTGTTGTGTTGTGTTGTGTTGTGTTGTGTTGTGTTGTGTATTGCATCTCACCTGTGCATTTGTGGCATGGTTGCCTGCCGATTGCTTGTGCAAAAGCACGCACCTGGCAAGCTGCTGGCCTTCAGGAAGGCGCTCGCGCCATGCTCACCCTGCCTTGTACTGCCTTGCAACGCCTCGCCGTCGTCCTGCCACGTGACCGCACAAAAACCCTCCTGCAGCCCGGGCGTGGCAGGCGCAGCAGCGTCCTGCCGCACGTGCAGCAGCTGCAGCAGCCGTCCTGGGCTGCGGCGCGCCGCGCCAACGCAGTGGCGCGCGACTTCACCGTCAATGCGCTGCTGTACGACCCGTTCCAGGCGCTGCTGTTCGACTACGTGGGGGGCGTCGCCGATGCGCGGCGGCAGCTGCTGCGCTGTGTGGGCGATCCCGGGGCGCGGTTCGCGGCGGACCCCGCGCGCCTGCTGCGTGCTGTGCGATGCGCCGCAAGGGCAGGTGGGCTGGCGCTGAACGCTGAACGCTGACAGTGGTTTGCAAACGGGTGTTTGCAAACTCAAGGGAAGGGCGTACATGTCTGCCTGCCCAAACATACCGGCTGGCATAGCCTGCATGTGTTGAACCATGATAGTTCATTTGGATGCCGGTTCATGCTACTTTGAACGACCTGTACAAATGAGGCAGCCTTGTCTCAGAGTGCGCGCTTGCGCCAACCGACTGTGCATCCTTCTGTTGCCCCTGCTGCTGCCCCTGCTGCTGCCCCTGCTGCTGCAGGCTTGCAGCTGGAGCCTGGCACCGCTGCTGCTTTGCAGAGGCATGCAGAGCTAGTGACAAGCCTCAACCCAACTCGCCTCACAGCGGAGCTCAGCGCAATGCTGGCGTTTGGTGCAGCAGCACCATCTCTGGCACTGCTGCAGCAAACACAGCTGATGCTGCACCTGCTGCCGCTGCATCACGATTACGATGCACGGTGGCAGGAACAGCAGCGAGAAAGCAGCAGCAGCAGCAGCAGCAGCAGCAGCAGTGACCATCTTAATGGCAGCCAGCAGCAGCAGGGCAGTCAGGAGGTGCACCAGCCACATGCAGCAGCAGGTTTCGCCCCTGGTGCAGGGTCGCAGCTAGGGCAGCTACTTCATGGACTGGAGTCCTGCAGGCCGGTGCAAGCTCTGCAGCAGCAGCAGCAGCAGCAACCAGCAGCAGGGCAAGACGGGCAGCAGCAGCAGCAGCAGCAGCAGCAGCAGCAGAGGCAGCGGAATTTGCTGCTGAGGATAGCAGCGGCGCTTGATCAGCACACCAGTGTGAGGCAGCCTGCGGCAGCAGAGGTGCTGCTGGCCTGCCTCACTGCACCCCTGCTGGTGGAAGTCATGCAGGAGGCAGCACAGCAGCTGCAGCAGCATCTCGACTTGCAGCTGCAGCAGCAGCAGCAGCAGCAGCAGCAGGTTCCAGATCCTGGTGATGTGTTTGCATCACAACTGCTGCTGCATCAGCAGGTGCAGCAGGCACGGCGGCAGCAGCAGCAGCAGCACCAGGGTGCGGTTGAGCTGCCACTGAGCAGCATGCACAGCACCGCCAGCGGGTGTGGACAGCAGGGACAGCTGGCACGGGCATTCAGCAGCAGCAGCAGCAGCAGCAGCAGCAGCAGCAGCAGCGGCAGCACCAGCAGCGGCAGCAGCAGCAGCGGCAGCAGCAGCAGCAGCGGCAGCAGCAGCAGCGGCAGCAGCAGCAGTGGGATGACGCTGCATGGGCCTGCGCTGCAACTGCTGCAGGGTGAGGCTTTTGTTGAGGTGCTGCAGGAGCAGGCAGCTATGCTGGGCTCGCAGGTGCGCATGCAGGCCAGCAAGGTGTGAGCACGCACACATCAGCTTCTCGGTGACACTGCAATCTGCAGCTCACAGTGTGTGGGGTTGCCGACCTGCTGTTGTTGGTCAGTTGGTAGCCCTACCAGCGGCAACGTGTGTACGTTGCCGCTGGTAGGGCTACCAACTGACCAACAACAGCAGGTCGGCAACCCCACAGACTTTGTGCAGTGTCTGAAACTTGATGCCTTCCTGGACGATTAGCCTGTGTGTTGAATCAACTGATAAGCGCTTATGTTTGCATGGTGCTGTTGCATCGCAGGTGTGCACCGTGCGGCAGCGCGCCTCCCCTGACGGCGCATTGTTTGGGGCGCACACGCCACGGCTGGCAGCTGACCTGCTGGCCACCCATGTGAGGCTGTGCAGCAGGCAGCAGCAGCAGCAGCAGCAGCAGCATTTGAAATCAAGTAAGCAGCACTCACACTTTCAAAGTCAGCAGCCGCCGCAGCCGCCGCAGCCGCAGCGCCATAGCTCAGCCAGCCAGGGTCCGTTCGTGCAGCATCCCATCAGCAGCGGAGTAACCAGAAGCCTGAGCAGCAGCAGCAACAGCAGCAGCAGCAGCAGCAGCAGCAGCAGCAGCAGCAGCAGCAATCGGGGCCAGTACGAGGACGACGGTCAGCATGACTGGCTGGGGCACATGCCTCCTCCTCGCACAAACAAGCAGTACAAACAGTTCATGCAGCAGCAACAGCAGGCTGCTGCGGCGCAGGCTGCTGCGGCTGGGAGTGTTGGCAGCATCCCTTCTCCAAATGCTATGCTGCTGGCTGCAGCACTGGCAAGTAGTGAAGACAGTGAGAGTGGCGTCGATGGATTCACAGCAGCTGCTGCAGGACCAGCAGCGTGGCTGCGGGGCCACAGGCGTGTTCATCAGCACAACGAAGCTGCCTATGGGCGTGGCGGCGGGATGACGAGCCCGCAGCATGTGGTGCACCATGTACTGCGGGCTGCTGGAGCTGGGTTGGACCTGCTGCAGCAAACAGTTTCTGTACTACAACGCTAGCGTATATGTGAGAGTTTGTTACGGCAGCCAGTAATGTACTAATGTGTTGTATGTACTAACGTGGGTCACAGGCAGCAAGATGGGTGTGTGCTTCTCTGCAACCTTGACATCGTACATGTTACCATACCACTGCCAGACCCTGAACCATGCTGTTGCAGAAGGCACCAGGGGGCCATCCTGTGTCAGATGCCAGGTCGACAACTGGCAGAAACTTGTTCTCTAAAAGTGCAACTGAACTTGACATTGTGTGCAAGGATCCTGATTTCGCTTCTTTCATTTTCATCCCATCCCTGCTCACTCCAACAGCAGTACGTGAAGTGCATCAGCAATACACTATCTCCTTGTTGTTCTTGTTGGGCGCCTGTCATCAATGGAGCAGTGAGTTCTCACTGCCGGGATCCAATCGCGCAAACAATCTCTGCACCCAGCTGTTGACATGCGAAGCACTCAGGCACCAGCAGGAGCGACAATGACTAGTATTTTGAGCAGCGTAGCCAAGGATACGCTCAAGGACTGCGCAAAATATGCTATTTTTGACCAGACTGGCGCCGTTCTTGCAGCAAACTACCAGGTAGTTCACCTGCTGCTGTGCTTGGATTCTGCCTCTTCTTTAAGTAGAGTGCTGTGTGCATGGGTAGCCAAGCTTTGAAACGCTTTGTGTGGTATGCTGCAGCCACAGCCAGCAGAATTGCAGGCATTGGCAAGGCTGCTGGATGACAGGGACAGCGCCATCAGGAATGGCATGACGGTAGATGGGCGGAGGCATGAGGTGCGCATTGTCAGCACTGACGACAGCAGCCAGTGCAGGGTTGCAGGGTCTGTCTTTCATGCATGAATCACTGCAACAGCTGCATTGCATGGCTGCACTGCCCTGCATGTTCTAGCTTTCAGCTCTTGCTTGCACGCGGCGGTGCATTTGCAAAGCGGTTGATGCAGCACATACTGGTCTCAGAAAGCAGTGCATTTGCTGCACGTGTCCTCTGCAATGTTATCACCCGCAACCCTTTCATCATGCTGCCAAGCACTGCGGCAGCAGCACTGGCTTGAACCAACACCAGCAACACACTGGGAGCTGTTATCCACTTTGGATAAGTAGCAGCACTGTAGGCTTAGCATGAACGCACAGCAAGGATGGCAGATTCACCCGACCCCCCATGCAAATCTGCTGAAGCCCGCGTGGCTGGCAACAGCCGCTGTGTGCGTCGTGCCGTTGCAGGTGCACAGGTTCCATCCACCGCTAGCATACGGCCGCACCATGGGCGGAGCACCGGAGGCCAGCGTGGGGGCAGCCCTGTGCAAGGTGGAGCGGGGGCTGACCGGCCAGCCCTGCTTTGGCGTCATAACGTACAAGTGAGGCATCAAGCAACAGAACAGCAGCTGAAGACTGCTCCTGGCATGCTTGCGCTCTGTACTGCCAGTGGGTGGTGCAGATGTACGTTTTGCAGGACCATGTTTGCACAGTCGCTGTATTGGTATACTCGTTTGTGCTCAAGTCGCGGCAAAGTCAGCACAGCAGTTACAAGCAACCCCTGAAGCTAAGGCTGCACGGGGAGCACGAGCTTGTACCTGGTACATGCGCAGCTTGTTGTGACCTGGCTGCAGCTGAGTGAGAGGGGAGTTGAACCAGACATGGATTTCAGGCAGCAAACCAGAAGCCACACCTCATGTTCACAGCTCTGGTTGTGGCAGCACAGCAGTTGCTTCTCTGGGGCAGCCAGGGCAAGCACTACCGCAGCAGCGTCTGGCGGACAGGAATGTGGAACCTTACACCTGCGCTCACACCAGATGTTGCTGCCGCACTCTGCCTGCTGCTTGCCTGCAGCATGCCCAACCTGTCAGCACGCATGGTGCCCATCCTGCAGCAGCTGTGCGAGCAGCACCTGAAAGCCAACTGATGCTGGAGGCGCACCAGCAGTGCTGTGCGCAGTAAGTTGGTGCAGCAGCTGCCATCGTTTGGGGAGTGTGTCAAGTGTTGCAACGCGGCGGAGTGTGGTGTGCCTGCATAGATAGTCTTGCTAGGAACTCAAGATTGTACAAGATGTTGTACATGCATGTCTGCATGGTGGTGATGGACGTGATGTGCCTCTGGCCTCCTACCTAGGTTTGGGTGCCTCCAGTATGAGGTGCCGCAACTTTGTAAAGCGGATGGTCAGCAGCCAACTGCATGTTGTGTTCAGTTAATGGATGCGCAGCGCAAGTCATATGTTTGAAGGATGGGAGACATACCCAAACGGGCCTCTGCTCAGCAGTGTTGCCTGGAATAACCCGGTGACGCCAGGGTTTTGGGGGGTTCTTACCATTTTTAGTGCCAGCAAAGGGAGCTGAAAGGAGGACAGTCAATAGGTCATGTATTGAGCATCTGGGTGCTGTGCTGGAGGCGTTCTTTTGGTTGTCTGCACTGCACTGGTAGCCTGCTGCTGCTCCAACCCAGGCTTGTTACATGGGTGGAACTAGTTGCGATCCATCAGCAGTTATCGGGACAACGCAATAACTTTGCTGCATCGCCTTTAGGCAGACGCTATCACAATCAAGCCATGTGGCGTGGTCAGTGTGCACAGACTTCACGCGCCTTCACATTTTATTATCTGCCGTGTAAATTTCTAGGACCGTTGATACTGATGCTAGTGTACGGGTTCGGTCACAGCCTGGCTCACAAGTCTGGCACAAACTGGTAGACCAATTCAAACTGTTGGTAAAGATGCACGACAGCTCCACTAGGTCCGCGTTTTTTGAGCCACGGCAGCCTTTAAGTAACACGGATGCGCCATCGGAGGCCGTTCTGCTGCTGCCATCCACCAGCCAAGTCAGCAGCAATGGGCCAGGTGCACAGTACAGCAGCAGTGCACCGCCTGCTCT
Source organism: Scenedesmus sp. NREL 46B-D3 (assembly GCA_014080715.1). Taxonomy (NCBI): domain Eukaryota; kingdom Viridiplantae; phylum Chlorophyta; class Chlorophyceae; order Sphaeropleales; family Scenedesmaceae; genus Scenedesmus; species Scenedesmus sp. NREL 46B-D3. The sequence goes on along the minus strand of JACERP010000077.1, from coordinate 9,039 downwards.
GCCCAGCAGCATGCTGGCCCCAAGAGGCCTTCGGTTCCCTTCCAGCAGGAGGTATTTGTGGGACAGGACACCCGCAGGGCCCCAAGTTCTGATCAACACACAGGTGTGTCATTGTGCATGCCCCCTATTACACCAGGGTGCATGCTGTGCACTGTGTGCTGTGTATCCCTTGTGATACAGCCTTCCTGTACCAGCACATACACTTGCAGCAAAGCCATCAGCTTTATTGCCGCAGATACTGGTGTTAATGACCGACTCTGCATACATCAGCCAGATGTGTGCTTGTGCTTTTGCAGGACCTTGTGCCTCATGTGCAAGTGGCAGCTTCAGCGTTTGGGGCCGTCAGCAGAGCAGCCGAGCACCAGACAGGCACAGTACCGCTGCAGCTGGGCATATCTGTAAACCCCATCAATCAAGTTACTGCACTTGTGCAAGAGCTGGACCCCCTGGGTGGGTGAGCTGCAGAGCAGCGAGTCGGTCCTGTGGGCAGCTGTGGCAGCACATCACAAGCGCAGCACTCCTGCCAGCTTGAGCAGCAGCAGCGGGTGCTTTGGTGGGTTGATGTAGTTTGTCCAAGCACCTGCAATCTGAGCATGTACCGTCGCCTTGATGGGTGCATGATGCCATGCTATGCTATGCCATGGGCCCGGTGGCACCACACCTGCAGGCTGTCGGTGTAGCTGCTGCAAGCAACCGCAGCAAGAACCGCTGTAAAGTGACACAGCTGACTGTATGTTCTGCCGTGCAGTCTGCAAGGCGGGCGACTACTTGCAGCTCAATTGCCCCTTGTTGAAGCCTTCCCAGCAGCAGGTACTGCCCAGCATTGAGACAGGCCACTAGCGGAGTGCCACTGCAGTATGCTTGCGCCTGATCTCAACTTGCGCACTGCAGCGCTGCAGCTGTACACATGGTGTTGCAGCAAGCAGCTCCGCGCTGTTTTGCTGGCTTTTGTGCATCTGTGGTGGTGCGTGTTTCTCCATTGCTGCTTGTGTAGTGAATGCTGGGTTTGTGTTGCTGCTTGTCATCAGTTGCAGGATGCTGCACACAGCCTGAGAGCGGTACTTCAGGCACAGCTGGACCAGCGGAGCAGCGCACGGGTGCAGGAGGTGAGAAAACAATTATTACATTATAATATTGGATACAAAAATAGGGAAAAGCTTGGTAAGTAAAATATTACTTTTCTGCTCCTGCCTGACAGAGGGACAGAGCTGCAGAGCAGACGCACCTGCTGCAGCACGTTGCAGCCACAGCAAGCAAGGACGACAGCTCGCTCCGTGCTGGCAGACGTTTGTGTGGCAGCAGTACTGCCGGCCGCAGCTGCAGCAGCACTCCCAGGCTGATAGCCGGCGCGCTTGCCGGCAAGTGCGCATCACAATCCGACAGCCTTGCTGCGCTATGGCGGACATCACAACAGCTGCTGATCTGGTTTGTGGCCGCTTGCTGTTGCAGCTGTACGCTCTGTCTGCCAGTGCAACGCCCGCGGTGGCGCCCGGGGAGCGGGCGTGCCTGCAGCTGCAGCTGCTGATGCCCTGCTGCAGCCTGCTGGCCACGCCGCTGTACACCAAGCGCCTGTGCCACCTGCCGCTGGCACAAGCCCTGCTGCAGCCGGGAGGCATGGCGGCATGGCAGGTGCGGGCCAGGCAGCGTGCACCGCAACCTGCACCTATCTGTGCTTGCATCCTACTGTTTGCAAGCGCAGCTCCTCCTGACATGCCGCTGCAATGGGTTGTACCATGTGTGCCGTCATGCGGAGTTGCAGCTGCAGATGCGGGCAAGAGGCAGCACAGTACTGTCGTTCCGTCCGCTGACGTGGCATTGAGCATTGGCTGTTGGCACCTAGGGCACATGCAACGACAGCTTTGCCTCTACGGGCGTACGCAACACTTGCCTGGACTGGTTGGTGTCATGCCAGGCGTTACAGGTTGGCCCTGCAGTAGCATGCATCTGGAGCAGCGTTGACTGTGTGCCTTGTCCATGCCTGCTGCGCTGCAGAGTGGCTTCCTCAGCATGGACCAGGCCAGGAGCCTGCTGCCCCTGGAGGCGACAGACGTGAACGTAAGCTGGCCGGCTGCCTGCGCTGAACATCACAGCCCATGAAACAGGTGCTGGCAGTTTCCCTCGTCACAGCAGCAGCTGGTCCCGCAGAGCATCTGTGCCGCTGGCTCTCCTGGCCGCACAGGGACATGCACGCACGGGCCCCATGGTGGCCGCACAGGGACATGCACGCGCTGGCCCCATGGTGGCCGCACAGGGACATGCACGCACGGGCCCCATGGTGGCCGCACAGGGACATGCACACACGGGCCCCATGGTGGCCGCACAGGGACATGCACGCACGGGCCCCATGGTGGCCGCACAGGGACGTGCACACACGGGCCCCATGGTGCCAGTGCCACCGTGCCTCGTATAATAGCTGTGCAAGGCGTTTCAGTGACGCTCTTGTCAGACGGCTCCTTGCCGAGCAAGAAGCGCTTTGCCGCTGCTGCTGCTGCTGCTGCCGCAGGTGTACAGCATGCCACTGGTAGGCGCGTGGGTGAAGGGGCCGGGCTCGGTGCTGCACCCTCTGGTGGCTGCCGCCTGCCTGCGCTTTGCCTTCAGCAGCCTGCTGGCCGACCGGGCGGTCAACCCCGAGACAGGCGCATTCCTGCTGCTGCTGTGCCCCGAGGGTGAGCCGGCGGGCTTGCTGTATCACTATGCCGTCAAATTCATGTCGCGTTTGTGAGATGTGCCCCATGCAGTGTGACTGCTGTACGGCTTCTGTAAAGCGGCTTGTTGCACTGCTGATGACTCAACGTGTGGTGCTGTTGCTGCTGCAGGCGACCCAGTCAGCAAGTGCTACGAGGTGTGCCCTGCGGATGGCAGCAGCCTGCAGCTCAGCAGCTACCAGCTCACAGCCAGCATCAGCCCAGGCGCCCCACTGGCGCAGCAGTGCCCTGGCGGCATGCTCAGGGCGGACTGCCAGCTCAGCAGCTGCCAGCCGCAGCCGCTGCCTGGCAGGTGTGGTGGTGGCCCCTGCAGAGCTGCTGCAGCAGGCGGCAACGACGGCAGCAGCAGCAGCAGCAGGACTCTGCTGCTGACAGCAACACCAGCAGCGACAACCCCAGCACGTAAGGAGCTGTACCTGCCGCAGCTTGGTGTCGGAGCAGAGAGTCCCGTGCTGCTGCTGGCGCACCAGCAGCAGCAAGGGTACAACAGCAGCAGCAGGTTTTGTGCAGTGCACCCGGCTGCACGCAGCAGCGCTCCCAGCGCTGCAGGGAGGTTTGGCGGTGGTGCAGCGCAGCAGCACATGGCAGCTGCTGCAGCGCGGCGGTCGCTGCCGCTACAGGCAGACTATGCAGGGCTGCTGCCGAGTCGTGGTAGCAGTACCTCTGCTGCTGCTGCAGCTGCTGCTGCTGCTGCCCCTTGTTTGCACCAGGGCAGCAGCACCAGCCACTGCCGTGCAGCTGGCAGGGACGATGCTGATGGGGTGTGGCCGCAGCCTCGCAGCAGCATGCCAGCACAACCGTACGGCAGCCCTCAGCAGCAGTGGCAGGCTCCATGTCAGCAGCAGCAGCAGCAGCAGGTGCCAGGTGAACAGCAGGAGCAGCACCAGCAGGGCGACAGGAGCACAAACAAGGCGAGTCAACAGGGGCTGCTGCAGCTAGGTGAACGGCTGCTGCAAGGCCCGTCAATGGCAGGTGAAGCCACGTTGGGGGTGATAACTGGCGAGACTGCACCGCAGGAACAGGCAGCTGCTGCTGACGCCGGCGACAGTTGGAAGAGCGCCGCCATGTCCCAGCCCCACCACCAGCAGCAGCAGCAGCAGCAGCAGATTTGGGCTGTCACTGGCGCTCGCAGCAGCAGGCCTGGCAGTGCAATGAGCTGGTCTGACCGGCAGCAGCAGCAGCTGCGCAGCTCTCTTGAGGCTGCTGCTGTCTCGCTCAGTTCAGCGAGGGCTGGCCTGGAAGCCTCGTGCGAGGCCGTCAGTCGCGCTGGCAGCCCCAGCAAAGCAGCAGCAGCAGGTGGCAGCGCTGTGCTAAGCAGTACAACAGCTGCCCAGCAGCAGCAGCAGTGGGAGGACCTGCGACCCGGCACCAGTGGCGACACTGATGGCGCGCCCCGCCTGGGCTCTCCTGTGAGACCATACAGGCAGCAGGCAGCTGGTGCTGGGCCTGCGGCAGCCACAGCGGCAGCCGCTGCACCTGCTGGTAATGCTTATGGCAGCAGCGGCAGGGGTGGCAGCAGTAGCAGCTGGCAGGTACATGACGTGACACCTGTTTCTCCTTCCGTGCAAGCTGGTGTTGCACTCAGCAACCTGTCGCTGCTGCAGCAGCTGTCAACGGGGCAGCTGCAGGCTGCACTGCAACAGGCAGCCTCGCCCATGTTGGCACAGCAGTGGCAGCAGCAGTCGCAGCAGCAGTTCCAGCCAGTGGAGGACTGGCAGCAGCAGCAATGGCAGCAAGTGGAGTTGCTGCACCACCAGCAGCAGCAGCAGCAGCAGGCTGGTGAACGGCAGGAGGCTGCTGCCAGCACTGCTGCGTGCAGCATCAACACCTGGCCATGTGCAGCATCCGCAGCAGCTGCCGCAGCCAGCCGGCCCTTTGTTGACAAGCCTCAGACGCCCGACACGCCTCATTCAGCACTTGTGGCGGCAGCAGCGGTGTGTGCCGCGGGGCCTCTGCAAAGCTCAATTGAGTCAGGCAGCCATGCAGCAGCAGCGCTGCAGGCTGCCGCAGCAGCAGTGCAGCGCATCCCGCCCAGCCCCTACAGCCGCAGCCTCGGGGTGCAACGCTACGCAGCAGAAGCTGCAGCGCTGTGCAACAGCCGCAGCAGCCAGGAGTATGGCCTGCTGGTGGCAGGGGCCTGGGGCGGCGCTGCTGGGCAAGGCGCAGCAGCAGCAGCGCCAGCTCGCAGCCCGGCCAGATGGCACACAGGCTCAGCAAGCCCCAGCAGCCTCTGCCCTGGGGCCTCTGGTGCTGCCTGTGTGCAGAATAACTTGGTGGTGAGTCAAGCACCAGGCGGCAGGGAGGTCACGCAGCAGCAGCAGCTGCTGGGTGGCTCACTGGCTGTGTCTGCGGCGGCGGCGGCGACCAGCACTGCAGCCGGCCTTGATGCAGCAGGAGAGGTGCTGCATCTGTGCAATGCACCCGCGGCTGGGCTGGCACGCCAGCAGGTGCTGGTACAGCAGCAGCAGCAGCACAGTGTGCTGGCGCTGGCACCTGTGACGGACCCTGTTGCTCAGGCTCTGCAGGGAGAAGTGCAGCAGCTGCGCCAGGAGGTGAGGCGATGAGCAGTGCAAGGTCTGTTGCCTGAGGTCAGGCGTGCCGTGGTCCGCCTGCACTGCTGCAGTGGGGCTGCTCTGGCATTCTGCAGCGTTAGTTCACATCTGGTGACAGCGCACCGACCAGCAGGCTACATGCAGGAGCGCGCCATGTTGTTGTTGCTTGTCGTCACACCTCGTTGACAGGCTTGCCCTGGTGTGCTTTGTTTGTGATGTTGCAGTTGATGAGGTTGCAGCAGCGGCTCCGGATGGCTGGCATGCCAGACCCAGCAGCTCTCGCCCTACCAGCACCGGTAGGAGCAATGCCACAGCACTGGCAGGCGCAGCAGCAACAGCAGCAGCAGCAACCTCAACAGCACCTGCTACAGCACGGACAAGGGAGGCAAGTGCAGGATGATGATGATGAGCAGCAGCAGCAGCAGTTTGTGCACCACTTCATGCAGCAACATGACCACACCCACAGTCAGAGCAGCAGCTGTCAACAACAAGCAGGCTGCTTTCCTCAGCCTGCTGGGTCTGCTGATGCAGCTGCTGAAGCTGCAGCAGCGCCAGAAGCTGAGCTGTCTCTAACGCAACGGCCAGATGCAGCAGAGTACAGCGGCAGCAGCCCTGGCAGTGACATGGTAGCAGGTCCAGCAGCAGTTGCAGCAGCAGCAGCATGTGAGGCTGCTGTTCTATCTTCTGACGATGACAAGCAGCGTGGTGCGCCGAGCCATGCTCACCAAGCAGCAGCCGCTACAGCGCATGGTGATGCTGGTCAGCCGTGCCGCAGCCTGCAGATGCATGGAGCTGCATTAGAAGCAGGCCGATCCGCCAGTGCTGTGGCAGAGCAGCACACGCAGTTGCTAGGGCAGCAAGGGCTGCAGTGTGAAGAAACCCAGCAGCAGCAGCAGCAGCAGCAACAGCAACCCTGCGGTGATCCACGCCTGCCAGTACTGGCTTGCAGGGTCGTGCCTGTTACGCTTGCAGGGCGCAGCTCGTTTGCACACAGCAGCAGCAGCAGCAGCAGCAGCAGCAGCAGTGATGGCAGCATTGGCAGGGATGGAGGTGCTGCAAGGCACGTGGAAGCAAGCAGCAACAACAGCGATGCTGCCAGTGCCGCTGCAGCACAGCAGCAAGTGCACTCAGCAGCTGCCGGTGGTCAGCCAAGCAGACACGAGCAGGCCCGTCCTCACACCACCGCATCCAGCAGCAGCAGCAGCACTGACGCGGCAGCGCACCCGCCGCAGTGCTCAGCGCTGCACGAACCTGCTGCAGCTGCATCGCCAGTGTGCCACCCCTCCTTATCACCCAAACCGGCAGCAGCGACAGCAGCAGCTGGTGATGTTCTGCAGCATGCGGCACGGCGCAGCTCCTCTGGCAGGAGCAGCAGCGGCAGCCTGAGGGGCTCCAGGCAGGTGGGCCAGCTGCGCGGTTTGCTGGATGCGCCGCCGCTGGTGGATGTTGTGCGCACCAAGTACTGCCAGGCGTCTGACGACAGCGATGACAGCGACGCTGAGTTTGAGGAGAAGCTCATGGCGAAGTACGGCCTGAAGCAGCACTGAGCGGCAGCCCTGCTGAGCTGCTGCAGCATGGCGGCAGCTGCTGCTGCCGCTGCCAGCTGGCGTCAGTGCATGAAAGCAGCTGCGAGTAACAGCTGGACCAGCGTCTAATGGCAAAGTCTGAGCCATCAGCAGAACCACAAGGAGCGCTGCTGACTCAGCTCGGAGCTGTTGCAGCTGCAGGCCATCATGCCTGGCATGATGGTGGTGGCAGCACCAACAGCAGTGAGCGAGGTATGATGACGGCAGTGCCAGTGACATGGGTTTGACCAGAAGTTGAAGCACCCAGCAAAGCTGAGCATGCTGTACAACGCGCTGATGCAGCTTTGCCTGCCAATTGGCTTCTAACTATGACAGTGAAAGGGGGGTGGAGGCACGTTGATGGCAAGCTGTGGCGTGAAGGAGCATGGATGAGGCGGCCAGCTGCATAGTGCAGCAGGCCTGACGAACTGTTGGGGAGTTACACTGCTGTACACTGCACCAATGGCAGAGTACTCTGCTAGTGCATTGCTATGGTATTGTAGCATAACTCTGCTGAACGCGCTTTGCGCACTAGTGTTGCTTTAACTTAGTGTTGCTGTAACTTTGAGCCCTGCATGATGCTTCACTTGACTTTGGGGGCACTGCTGATGATCCATGGATATACATGTTTACCTCTTGTAGCAGTAATAAGATGTTGAGTTGTAGCACTTTGTGGATGTAGGGCGGCTTGCACCAGGTGTGTTGGTGAGCACTGCGCATGCTGAAAGTTGCACTGCTGCTGCTGCTGCTGCTGCAGGATAGCTGTCCTGAGCACCTTCATAATGTTCAGCATGAGCCAGTCCTCCGCGCTCAGGCTGAGCACCTTGCAGTGACTGCTTATGACGTCATCAGGTTTGCCAGGCCTATGTATGCTTTCTGGTCCAGGATCTGACCAGGACAATGGTGGTGGCCTCCTGCGGTTTGCCAACCATATGGTTGGTACGCCCATGCATGGACATATCACAAAGAGATCAAGACTGTCATGCGTCAATTGACTTGCAGTGACTTACAATGTGACAACGGCCTTGGAGAATACTCATCTTGGTCTGGATATACATGGACTTTGTACAAAAAGGCATTCAGTTCTTATCTCACACACGTAATGTGCCGATGGCGCTGATGCTATGGCTTGAATGGGTAATATGATGATGATGACACACGTAATGTATGGCTGTTGAAACGAGAAGCTTGTGGGCTTCAGCCGTCAACTGGTGCAACCTGCAACTGGAGACCTGTGAGAGCAGTGTCAGGCTACCATACTGGGGCATGCAATGAATGTTGACATACCACTTGTGCAGCGCGCTTAACAAGTCACCAGCACGGGGCTATGAGGGCCGTGTGTTTGGCATCTACAGTCATGTAGATGTAATTACGACACCACATCTGCTGTGCTCAGCAAGTTGCTAAATCTGCTTCGGTGCTGCAGCTTGTTACATCTGCTGTCAAGCATACCCAAAAACAATTCCATGTCGTGCCGGGTGGACATATGGTACGTTATGTTAACATTACATTACATGCTCCACCAACAAGGAGTGGGAACCCCATTCAGGAGCCAACGAGAGGCTCGTTGGGGGGGGAAACCTCATAGAATATATAACGACCAGGCCCGCTTTGCACCAACAATCCCGTCAGTGACCTGATCACCTTTGATTGTAAAGTTGTGGATGTTGGCAGACGTCCCATGCACACTGCAAGTGACTTGACAGCTGAGAGAATCCACAACCACTTGTAGTCACCTCCTACTAGTAGTAGGGCCTTTACTTTGTGTGCAACCTCATCACAACATCGCTCACATCAGCTTCAAGTCACTGCAGCTGGCTTGAGAGGCGGCAGCACTGTTCTGCTGCCACCAACAGCCCCTGTTCCACTGCCAGACGACTGTGCTGTCGCTCCATTAGCGGCTGCTTCTGCTGCCGACTCCCCAGCTCCGCCTGCCTCTCCTTGTTCCACCCCTGCCGCTTCAGCCGCTGTGCTGCATTGCATTCGTTGGCAGTGTCGGCATTGGGCTGCGGCTGCCCTGCTCCTGCTGCAGACTCTGCCACTTCCTCCTGCCAGGCATCTTCCCTGGCAGCCCCATGCGCTCATACTTGGTGCTGTACCTTTCCAACAGCAGCTGCTCGACAACCTGACTCGGCAGCGGCCCGTCTGCACCGGCTGCCTCTGCAGCGTCTTCTGCGTCGCCGCCTGGGCTGGCGCTTGCTGCTTCGTCAGGCGTGC
>JACERP010000769.1:0-38629 GCA_014080715.1 Scenedesmus sp. NREL 46B-D3 | reverse complement strand
GCTGCTGCAACTGCTGCCTGCCTGCACCTTGCCAGCTCCAGCAACTGCTGCACTGTATTTAACCCGCCCGCTGCAACTGCTGCGCTGCCTGTAACTTACCAGCTCCACAATTGGTGCACTGCATCATCCCACCAGCGCCAGCAACTGCTGCACTGTGTGTAACCAGCCAGCACAAGCAACTGCTACTCTGCCTGCACCTTGCCAGCTCCAGCAACTACTGCACTGTATGTCACCCGCCAGCTCCAGCAACTGCTGCTCTGGCTGCACCTTGCCAACTCCTGCAACTGCTGCACTGTATGTCACCCGCCAGCTGCTGCAACTGCTGTTCTGCCTGCACCTTGCCAGCTCCAGCAACTGCTGCACTGTATGTAACCCGCCAGCTGCTGCAACTGCTGCTCTGTTAACTTACCAGCTCCAGCAAATGGTGCACTGCATGCATCCCACCAGCGCCAGCAACTCCTGCACTGTATGTCACCCGCCAGCGCCAGCAACTGCTGCTCTGCCTGCGGTTTCTGCTCCAGCAACTGCTGCACTGTACATAACCCGCCAGCTGCTGCAACTGCTGCTCTGCCTGCACCTTGCCAGCTCCAGCAACTGCTGCACTGTATTTAACCCCGCCCGCTGCTGCAACTGCTGCTCTGCTTGTAACTTACCAGCTCCAGCAAATGGGGCACTGCATGCATCCCACACAGCGCCAGCAACTGCTGCACTGTGTGTAACCAGCCAGCACCCAGCAACTGCTACTCTGCCTGCACCTTGCCAGCTCCAGCAACTGCTGCAATGTATGTCATCCGCCAGCTGCTGCAACTGCTGTTCTGCCTGCACCTTGCCAGCTCCAGCAACTGCTGCATTGTATGTAACCCGCCAGCTGCTGCAACTGCTGCTCTGCCTGTAACTAATACCATCTCCAGCAAAGGGTCACTGCATGCATCCACCAGCGCTAGCAACTGCTGCACTGTGTGTCACCAGCCAGCGCCAGCAACTGCTACTCTGCCTGCACCTTGCCAGCTCCAGCAACTGCTGCACTGTATCTCACCCGCCAGCGCAGCAACTGCTGCTCTGCTGCACCTTGCCAGCTCCAGCAACTGCTGCATGTATGTTACCCACCAGCTGCTGCAACTGCTGCTCTGCCTGTAATTTTTACCAGCTCCAGCAAATGGTGCACTGCATGCATCCCACACGCCAGCAACTGCTGCACTGTATGTCACCGCCAGCGCCAGCAACTGCTGCTCTTCCTGCGGCTTGCTGCTCCAGCAACTGCTGCACTGTATATAAACCCGCCAGCTGCTGGCAACTGCTGCTCTGCCTGCACCTTGCAGCTCCAGCAACTGCTGCACTGTATTTAACCGCCGCTGCTGCAACTGCTGCTCTGCCTGTACTTAAGCTCGCAAAATGGTGCACTGCATGCATCCCAGCGCCAGCAACTGCTGCACTGTGTGTAACCAGCCAGCACGAGCAACTGCTACTCTGCCTGCACCTTGCCAGCTCGCAACTACTGCACTGTATGTCACCCGCCAGCTCCAGCAACTGCTGTCTGGCACCTTGCCAGCTCCAGCAACTGCTGCACTGTATGTCATCGCCAGCTGCTGCAACTCGTGTTCTGCCTGCACCTTGCCAGCTCCAGCAACTGCTGCACTGTATGTAACCCGCCAGCTGCTGCAACTGCTGCTCTGCCTGTAATTTACCACTCCAGCAAATGGCACTGCATGCATCCACCAGCGCCAGCAACTCCTGCACTGTATCTCACCCGCCAGCGCCAGCAACTGCTGCTCTGCCTGCGTTTGCTGCTCCAGCAACTGCTGCACTGTAATAACCCGCCAGCTGCTGCAACTGCTGCTGCTGCCTGCACCTTGCCAGCTCCAGCAACTGCTGCACTGTATTTAACCCGCCCGCTGCTGCAACTGCTGCTCTGCTTGTAACTTACCAGCTCCAGCAAATGGGGCACTGCATGCATCCCACCAGCGCCAGCAACTGCTGCACTGTGTGTAACCAAGCCAGCACGAGCAACTGCTACTCTGCCTGCACCTTGCCAGCTCCAGCAACTACTGCACTGTATGTCACCCGCCAGCTCCAGCAACTGCTGCTCTGGCTGCACCTTGCCAGCTCCAGCAACTGCTGCACTGTATGTCACCCCCAGCTGCTGCAACTGCTGTTCTGCCTGCACCTTGCCAGCTCTAGCAACTACTGCACTGTATGTAACCCGCCAGCTGCTGCAACTGCTGCTCTGCCTGTAACTTACCAGCTCCAGCAAATGGTGCACTGCATGCATCCCACCAGCGCCAGCAACTCCTGCACTGTATGTCACCCGCCAGCGCCAGCAACTGCTGCTCTGCCTGCGGTTTGCTGCTCCAGCAACTGCTGCACTGTATATAACCCGCCAGCTGCTGCAACTTCTGCTCTGCCTGCACCTTGCCAGCTCCAGCAACTGCTGCACTGTATTTAACCCGCCCGCTGCTGCAACTGCTGCTCTGCTTGTAACTTACCAGCTCCAGCAAATGGGGCACTGCATGCATCCCACCAGCGCCAGCAAACTGCTGCACTGTGTGTAACCAGCCAGCACCAGCAACTGCTACTCTGCCTGCACCTTGCCAGCTCCAGCAACTGCTGCAATGTATGTCATCCGCCAGCTGCTGCAACTGCTGTTCTGCCTGCACCTTGCCAGCTCCAGCAACTGCTGCATTGTATGTAACCCGCCAGCTGCTGCAACTGCTGCTCTGCCTGTAACTTACCATCTCCAGCAAAGGGTGCACTGCATGCATCCCACCAGCGCCAGCAACTGCTGCACTGTGTGTCACCAGCCAGCGCCAGCAACTGCTACTCTGCCTGCACCTTGCCAGCTCCAGCAACTGCTGCACTGTATCTCACCCGCCAGCGCCAGCAAACTGCTGCTCTGCCTGCACCTTGCCAGCTCCAGCAACTGCTGCACTGTATGTTACCCACCAGCTGCTGCAACTGCTGCTCTGCCTGTAACTTACCAGCTCCAGCAAATGGTGCACTGCATGCATCCCACCAGCGCCAGCAACTGCTGCACTGTATGTCACCCGCCAGCGCCAGCAAACTGCTGCTCTTCCTGCGGCTTGCTGCTCCAGCAACTGCTGCACTGTTTTTAACCCGCCAGCTGCTGCAACTGCTGCTCTGCCTGCACCTTGCCAGCTCCAGCAACTGCTGCACTGTATTTAACCCGCCCGCTGCCTGCAACTGCTGCTCTGCCTGTAACTTACCAGCTCCAGCAAATGGTGCACTGCATGCATCCCACCAGCGCCAGCAACTGCTGCACTGTGTGTAACCAGCCAGCACGAGCAACTGCTACTCTGCCTGCACCTTGCCAGCTCCAGCAACTACTGCACTGTATGTCACCCGCCAGCTCCAGCAACTGCTGCTCTGGCTGCACCTTGCCAGCTCCAGCAACTGCTGCACTGTATGTCACCGCCAGCTGCTGCAACTGCTGTTCTGCCTGCACCTTGCCAGCTCTAGCAACTACTGCACTGTATGTAACCCGCCAGCTGCTGCAACTGCTGCTCTGCCTGTAACTTACCAGCTCCAGCAAATGGTGCACTGCATGCATCCCACCAGCGCCAGCAACTCCTGCACTGTATGTCACCCGCCAGCGCCAGCAACTGCTGCTCTGCCTGCGGTTTGCTGCTCCAGCAACTGCTGCACTGTATATAACCCGCCAGCTGCTGCAACTTCTGCTCTGCCTGCACCTTGCCAGCTCCAGCAACTGCTGCACTGTATTTAACCCGCCCGCTGCTGCAACTGCTGCTCTGCTTGTAACTTACCAGCTCCAGCAAATGGGCACTGCATGCATCCCACCAGCGCCAGCAACTGCTGCACTGTGTGTCACCAGCCAGCACCAGCAACTGCTACTCTGCCTGCACCTTGCCAGCTCCAGCAACTGCTGCAATGTATGTCATCCGCCAGCTGCTGCAACTGCTGTTCTGCCTGCACCTTGCCAGCTCCAGCAACTGCTGCATTGTATGTAACCCGCCAGCTGCTGCAACTGCTGCTCTGCCAGTAACTTACCAGCTCCAGCAAAGGGTGCACTGCATGCATCCCACCAGCGCCAGCAACTGCTGCACTGTATGTCACCCGCCAGCGCCAGCAACTGCTGCTCTTCCTGCGGCTTGCTGCTCCAGCAACTGCTGCACTGTTTTTAACCCGCCAGCTGCTGCAACTGCTGCTCTGCCTGCACCTTGCCAGCTCCAGCAACTGCTGCACTGTATTTAACCCGCCCGCTGCTGCAACTGCTGCTCTGCCTGTAACTTACCAGCTCCAGCAAATGGTGCACTGCATGCATCCCACCAGCGCCAGCAACTGCTGCACTGTGTGTAACCAGCCAGCACGAGCAACTGCTACTCTGCCTGCACCTTGCCAGCTCCAGCAACTACTGCACTGTATGTCACCCGCTAGCTCCAGCAACTGCTGCTCTGGCTGCACCTTGCCAGCTCCAGCAACTGCTGCACTGTATGTCATCCGCCAGCTGCTGCAACTGCTGTTCTGCCTGCACCTTGCCAGCTCCAGCAACTGCTGCACTGTATGTAACCCGCCAGCTGCTGCAACTGCTGCTCTGCCTGTAATTTACCAGCTCCAGCAAATGGTGCACTGCATGCATCCCACCAGCGCCAGCAACTCCTGCACTGTATCTCACCCGCCAGCGCCAGCAACTGCTGCTCTGCCTGCGGTTTGCTGCTCCAGCAACTGCTGCACTGTATATAACCCGCCAGCTGCTGCAACTGCTGCTCTGCCTGCACCTTGCCAGCTCCAGCAACTGCTGCACTGTATTTAACCCGCCCGCTGCTGCAACTGCTGCTCTGCTTGTAACTTACCAGCTCCAGCAAATGGGGCACTGCATGCATCCCACCAGCGCCAGCAACTGCTGCACTGTGTGTAACCAGCCAGCACGAGCAACTGCTACTCTGCCTGCACCTTGCCAGCTCCAGCAACTACTGCACTGTATGTCACCCGCCAGCTCCAGCAACTGCTGCTCTGGCTGCACCTTGCCAGCTCCAGCAACTGCTGCACTGTATGTCACCCGCCAGCTGCTGCAACTGCTGTTCTGCCTGCACCTTGCCAGCTCCAGCAACTGCTGCACTGTATGTAACCCGCCAGCTGCTGCAACTGCTGCTCTGCCTGTAACTTACCAGCTCCAGCAAATGGTGCACTGCATGCATCCCACCAGCGCCAGCAACTCCTGCACTGTATGTCACCCGCCAGCGCCAGCAACTGCTGCTCTGCCTGCGGTTTGCTGCTCCAGCAACTGCTGCACTGTATATAACCCGCCAGCTGCTGCAACTGCTGCTCTGCCTGCACCTTGCCAGCTCCAGCAACTGCTGCACTGTATTTAACCCGCCCGCTGCTGCAACTGCTGCTCTGCTTGTAACTTACCAGCTCCAGCAAATGGTGCACTGCATGCATCCCACCACCGCCAGCAACTGCTGCACTGTGTGTCACCAGCCAGCGCCAGCAACTGCTACTCTGCCTGCACCTTGCCAGCTCCAGCAACTGCTGCACTGTATCTCACCCGCCAGCGCCAGCAACTGCTGCTCTGCCTGCACCTTGCCAGCTCCAGCAACTGCTGCACTGTATGTTACCCACCAGCTGCTGCAACTGCTGCTCTGCCTGTAACTTACCAGCTCCAGCAAAGGGTGCACTGCATGCATCCCACCAGCGCCAGAAACTGCTGCACTGTGTGTCACCAGCCAGCGCCAGCAACTGCTACTCTGCCTGCACCTTGCCAGCTCCAGCAACTGCTGCACTGTATCTCACCCGCCAGCGCCAGCAACTGCTACTCTGCCTGCACCTTGCCAGCTTCAGCAACTGCTGCACTGTATGTCACCCGCCAGCGCCAGCAACTGCTGCTCCGCCTACACCTTGCCTGCATCAGCAACTGCTGCACTGTATGTCAGCCGCCAGCTGCTGCAACTGCTGCTCTGCTTGTAACTTACCAGCTCCAGCAAATGGTGCACTGCATGCATCCCACCACCGCCAGCAACTGCTGCACTGTGTGTCACCAGCCAGCGCCAGCAACTGCTACTCTGCCTGCACCTTGCCAGCTCCAGCAACTGCTGCACTGTATCTCACCCGCCAGCGCCAGCAACTGCTGCTCTGCCTGCACCTTGCCAGCTCCAGCAACTGCTGCACTGTATGTTACCCACCAGCTGCTGCAACTGCTGCTCTGCCTGTAACTTACCAGCTCCAGCAAAGGGTGCACTGCATGCATCCCACCAGCGCCAGAAACTGCTGCACTGTGTGTCACCAGCCAGCGCCAGCAACTGCTACTCTGCCTGCACCTTGCCAGCTCCAGCAACTGCTGCACTGTATCTCACCCGCCAGCGCCAGCAACTGCTACTCTGCCTGCACCTTGCCAGCTTCAGCAACTGCTGCACTGTATGTCACCCGCCAGCGCCAGCAACTGCTGCTCTGGCTACACCTTGCCTGCATCAGCAACTGCTGCACTGTATGTCATCCGCCAGCTGCTGCAACTGCTGCTCTGCCTGCACCTTGCCAGCTCCAGCAACTGCTGCACTGTATGTAACCCGCCAGCTGCTGCAACTGCTGCTCTGCCTGTAACTTACCAGCTCCAGCAAATGGTGCACTGCATGCATCCCACCAGCGCCAGCAACTCCTGCACTGTATGTCACCCGCCAGCGCCAGCAACTGCTGCTCTGCCTGCGGTTTGCTGCTCCAGCAACTGCTGCACTGTATATAACCCGCCAGCTGCTGCAACTGCTGCTCTGCCTGCACCTTGCCAGCTCCAGCAACTGCTGCACTGTATTTAACCCGCCCGCTGCTGCAATTGCTGCTCTGCCTGTAACTTACCAGCTCCAGCAAATGGTGCACTGCATGCATCCCACCAGCGCCAGCAACTGCTGCACTGTGTGTAACCAGCCAGCACGAGCAACTGCTACTCTGCCTGCACCTTGCCAGCTCCAGCAACTACTGCACTGTATGTCACCCGCCAGCTCCAGCAACTGCTGCTCTGGCTGCACCTTGCCAGCTCCAGCAACTGCTGCACTGTATGTCATCCGCCAGCTGCTGCAACTCCTGTTCTGCCTGCACCTTGCCAGCTCCAGCAACTGCTGCACTGTATGTAACCCGCCAGCTGCTGCAACTGCTGCTTTGCCTGTAACTTGCCAGCTCCAGCAAATGTGCACTGCATGCATCCTGCCAGCGCCAGCAACTGCTGCACTGTATGTCACCCGCCAGCGCCAGCAACTGCTACTCTGCATGCACCTTACCTGCTGCAGCAACTGCTCCACTGCATGTCACCTTGCCAGCACCAGCAACTGCTACTCTGGATGCACCTTGCCAGCACCAGCAACAACAGCATTGTATGTCACCCGCCAGTGCCAGCAACTGCTGCTCTGCCTGCACCTTGCCTGCTCCAGCAACTGCTGCACTGTATGTCATCCGCCAGTTGCTGCAACTGCTGCTCTGCCTGCACCTTGCCAGCTCCAGCAACTGCTGCACTGTATGTAACCCGCCAGCTGCTGCAACTGCTGCTCTGCCTGTAAACTTACCAGCTCCAGCAAATGGTGCACTGCATGCATCCCACCAGCGCCAGCAACTGCTGCACTGTATGTCACCCGCCAGCGCCAGCAACTGCTGCTCTGCCTGCGGCTTGCTGCTCCAGCAACTGCTGCACTGATTTTAACCCGCCAGCTGCTGCAACTGCTGCTCTGCCTGCACCTTGCCAGCTCCAGCAACTGCTGCACTGTATTTAACCCGCCCGCTGCTGCAACTGCTGCGCTGCCTGTAACTTACCAGCTCCAGCAAATGGGGCACTGCATGCATCCCACCAGCGCCAGCAACTGCTGCACTGTGTGTAACCAGCCAGCACGAGCAACTGCTACTCTGCCTGCACCTTGCCAGCTCCAGCAACTACTGCACTGTATGTCACCCGCCAGCTCCAGCAACTGCTGCTCTGGCTGCACCTTGCCAGCTCCAGCAACTGCTGCACTGTATGTCATCCGCCAGCTGCTGCAACTCCTGTTCTGCCTGCACCTTGCCAGCTCCAGCAACTGCTGCACTGTATGTAACCCGCCAGCTGCTGCAACTGCTGCTCTGCCTGTAACTTACCAGCTCCAGCAAATGGTGCACTGCATGCATCCCACCAGCGCCAGCAACTGCTGCACTGTATCTCACCCGCCAGCACCAGCAACTGCTGCTCTGCCTGCGGTTTGCTGCTCCAGCAACTGCTGCACTGTATATAACCCGCCAGCTGCTGCAACTGCTGCTCTGCCTGCACCTTGCCAGCTCCAGCAACTGCTGCACTGTATTTAACCCGCCCGCTGCTGCAACTGCTGCTCTGCCTGTAACTTACCAGCTCCAGCAAATGGGGCACTGCATGCATCCCACCAGCGCCAGCAACTGCTGCACTGTGTGTAACCAGCCAGCACGAGCAACTGCTACTCTGCCTGCACCTTGCCAGCTCCAGCAACTACTGCACTGTATGTCACCCGCCAGCTCCAGCAACTGCTGCTCTGGCTGCACCTTGCCAGCTCCAGCAACTGCTGCACTGTATGTCATCCGCCAGCTGCTGCAACTCCTGTTCTGCCTGCACCTTGCCAGCTCCAGCAACTGCTGCACTGTATGTAACCCGCCAGCTGCTGCAACTGCTGCTTTGCCTGTAACTTGCCAGCTCCAGCAAATGTGCACTGCATGCATCCTGCCAGCGCCAGCAACTGCTGCACTGTATGTCACCCGCCAGCGCCAGCAACTGCTGCTCTGCCTGCGGTTTGCTGCTCCAGCAACTGCTGCACTGTATATAACCCCGCCAGCTGCTGCAACTGCTGCTCTGCCTGCACCTTGCCAGCTCCAGCAACTGCTGCACTGTATTTAACCCGCCCGCTGCTGCAACTGCTGCTCTGCTTGTAACTTACCAGCTCCAGCAAATGGTGCACTGCATGCATCCCACCACCGCCAGCAACTGCTGCACTGTGTGTCACCAGCCAGCGCCAGCAACTGCTACTCTGCCTGCACCTTGCCAGCTCCAGCAACTGCTGCACTGTATCTCACCCGCCAGCGCCAGCAACTGCTGCTCTGCCTGCACCTTGCCAGCTCCAGCAACTGCTGCACTGTATGTTACCCACCAGCTGCTGCAACTGCTGCTCTGCCTGTAACTTACCAGCTCCAGCAAAGGGTGCACTGCATGCATCCCACCAGCGCCAGAAACTGCTGCACTGTGTGTCACCAGCCAGCGCCAGCAACTGCTACTCTGCCTGCACCTTGCCAGCTCCAGCAACTGCTGCACTGTATCTCACCCGCCAGCGCCAGCAACTGCTACTCTGCCTGCACCTTGCCAGCTTCAGCAACTGCTGCACTGTATGTCACCCGCCAGCGCCAGCAACTGCTGCTCCGCCTACACCTTGCCTGCATCAGCAACTGCTGCACTGTATGTCAGCCGCCAGCTGCTGCAACTGCTGCTCTGCTTGTAACTTACCAGCTCCAGCAAATGGTGCACTGCATGCATCCCACCACCGCCAGCAACTGCTGCACTGTGTGTCACCAGCCAGCGCCAGCAACTGCTACTCTGCCTGCACCTTGCCAGCTCCAGCAACTGCTGCACTGTATCTCACCCGCCAGCGCCAGCAACTGCTGCTCTGCCTGCACCTTGCCAGCTCCAGCAACTGCTGCACTGTATGTTACCCACCAGCTGCTGCAACTGCTGCTCTGCCTGTAACTTACCAGCTCCAGCAAAGGGTGCACTGCATGCATCCCACCAGCGCCAGAAACTGCTGCACTGTGTGTCACCAGCCAGCGCCAGCAACTGCTACTCTGCCTGCACCTTGCCAGCTCCAGCAACTGCTGCACTGTATCTCACCCGCCAGCGCCAGCAACTGCTACTCTGCCTGCACCTTGCCAGCTTCAGCAACTGCTGCACTGTATGTCACCCGCCAGCGCCAGCAACTGCTGCTCTGGCTACACCTTGCCTGCATCAGCAACTGCTGCACTGTATGTCATCCGCCAGCTGCTGCAACTGCTGCTCTGCCTGCACCTTGCCAGCTCCAGCAACTGCTGCACTGTATGTAACCCGCCAGCTGCTGCAACTGCTGCTCTGCCTGTAACTTACCAGCTCCAGCAAATGGTGCACTGCATGCATCCCACCAGCGCCAGCAACTCCTGCACTGTATGTCACCCGCCAGCGCCAGCAACTGCTGCTCTGCCTGCGGTTTGCTGCTCCAGCAACTGCTGCACTGTATATAACCCGCCAGCTGCTGCAACTGCTGCTCTGCCTGCACCTTGCCAGCTCCAGCAACTGCTGCACTGTATTTAACCCGCCCGCTGCTGCAATTGCTGCTCTGCCTGTAACTTACCAGCTCCAGCAAATGGTGCACTGCATGCATCCCACCAGCGCCAGCAACTGCTGCACTGTGTGTAACCAGCCAGCACGAGCAACTGCTACTCTGCCTGCACCTTGCCAGCTCCAGCAACTACTGCACTGTATGTCACCCGCCAGCTCCAGCAACTGCTGCTCTGGCTGCACCTTGCCAGCTCCAGCAACTGCTGCACTGTATGTCATCCGCCAGCTGCTGCAACTCCTGTTCTGCCTGCACCTTGCCAGCTCCAGCAACTGCTGCACTGTATGTAACCCGCCAGCTGCTGCAACTGCTGCTTTGCCTGTAACTTGCCAGCTCCAGCAAATGTGCACTGCATGCATCCTGCCAGCGCCAGCAACTGCTGCACTGTATGTCACCCGCCAGCGCCAGCAACTGCTACTCTGCATGCACCTTACCTGCTGCAGCAACTGCTCCACTGCATGTCACCTTGCCAGCACCAGCAACTGCTACTCTGGATGCACCTTGCCAGCACCAGCAACAACAGCATTGTATGTCACCCGCCAGTGCCAGCAACTGCTGCTCTGCCTGCACCTTGCCTGCTCCAGCAACTGCTGCACTGTATGTCATCCGCCAGTTGCTGCAACTGCTGCTCTGCCTGCACCTTGCCAGCTCCAGCAACTGCTGCACTGTATGTAACCCGCCAGCTGCTGCAACTGCTGCTCTGCCTGTAACTTACCAGCTCCAGCAAATGGTGCACTGCATGCATCCCACCAGCGCCAGCAACTGCTGCACTGTATGTCACCCGCCAGCGCCAGCAACTGCTGCTCTGCCTGCGGCTTGCTGCTCCAGCAACTGCTGCACTGATTTTAACCCGCCAGCTGCTGCAACTGCTGCTCTGCCTGCACCTTGCCAGCTCCAGCAACTGCTGCACTGTATTTAACCCGCCCGCTGCTGCAACTGCTGCGCTGCCTGTAACTTACCAGCTCCAGCAAATGGGGCACTGCATGCATCCCACCAGCGCCAGCAACTGCTGCACTGTGTGTAACCAGCCAGCACGAGCAACTGCTACTCTGCCTGCACCTTGCCAGCTCCAGCAACTACTGCACTGTATGTCACCCGCCAGCTCCAGCAACTGCTGCTCTGGCTGCACCTTGCCAGCTCCAGCAACTGCTGCACTGTATGTCATCCGCCAGCTGCTGCAACTCCTGTTCTGCCTGCACCTTGCCAGCTCCAGCAACTGCTGCACTGTATGTAACCCGCCAGCTGCTGCAACTGCTGCTCTGCCTGTAACTTACCAGCTCCAGCAAATGGTGCACTGCATGCATCCCACCAGCGCCAGCAACTGCTGCACTGTATCTCACCCGCCAGCACCAGCAACTGCTGCTCTGCCTGCGGTTTGCTGCTCCAGCAACTGCTGCACTGTATATAACCCGCCAGCTGCTGCAACTGCTGCTCTGCCTGCACCTTGCCAGCTCCAGCAACTGCTGCACTGTATTTAACCCGCCCGCTGCTGCAACTGCTGCTCTGCCTGTAACTTACCAGCTCCAGCAAATGGGGCACTGCATGCATCCCACCAGCGCCAGCAACTGCTGCACTGTGTGTAACCAGCCAGCACGAGCAACTGCTACTCTGCCTGCACCTTGCCAGCTCCAGCAACTACTGCACTGTATGTCACCCGCCAGCTCCAGCAACTGCTGCTCTGGCTGCACCTTGCCAGCTCCAGCAACTGCTGCACTGTATGTCATCCGCCAGCTGCTGCAACTCCTGTTCTGCCTGCACCTTGCCAGCTCCAGCAACTGCTGCACTGTATGTAACCCGCCAGCTGCTGCAACTGCTGCTTTGCCTGTAACTTGCCAGCTCCAGCAAATGTGCACTGCATGCATCCTGCCAGCGCCAGCAACTGCTGCACTGTATGTCACCCGCCAGCGCCAGCAACTGCTACTCTGCATGCACCTTACCTGCTGCAGCAACTGCTGCACTGCATGTCACCTTGCCAGCACCAGCAACTGCTACTCTGGATGCACCTTGCCAGCACCAGCAACAACAGCATTGTATGTCACCCGCCAGTGCCAGCAACTGCTGCTCTGCCTGCACCTTGCCAGCTTCAGCAACTACTGCACTGTATGTCACCCGCCAGCGCCAGCAACTGCTGCTCCGCCTACACCTTGCCTGCTCCAGCAACTGCTGCACTGTATGTCATCCGCCAGCTGCTGCAACTGCTGCTCTGCCTGCACCTTGCCAGCTCCAGCAACTGCTGCACTGTATGTAACCCGCCAGCTGCTGCAACTGCTGCTCTGCCTGTAACTTACCAGCTCCAGCAAATGGTGCACTGCATGCATCCCACCAGCGCCAGCAACTGCTGCACTGTATGTCACCCGCCAGCGCCAGCAACTGCTGCTCTGCCTGCGGCTTGCTGCTCCAGCAACTGCTGCACTGATTTTAACCCGCCAGCTGCTGCAACTGCTGCTCTGCCTTCACCTTGCCAGCTCCAGCAACTGCTGCACTGTATTTAACCCGCCCGCTGCTGCAACTGCTGCGCTGCCTGTAACTTACCAGCTCCAGCAAATGGGCACTGCATGCATCCCACCAGCGCCAGCAACTGCTGCACTGTGTGTAACCAGCCAGCACGAGCAACTGCTACTCTGCCTGCACCTTGCCAGCTCCAGCAACTACTGCACTGTATGTCACCCGCCAGCTGCTGCAACTGCTGTTCTGCCTGCACCTTGCCAGCTCCAGCAACTGCTGCACTGTATGTAACCCGCCAGCTGCTGCAACTGCTGCTCTGCCTGTAACTTACCAGTTCCAGCAAATGGTGCACTGCATGCATCCCACCAGCGCCAGCAACTCCTGCACTGTATGTCGCCCGCCAGCGCCAGCAACTGCTGCTCTGCCTGCGGTTTGCTGCTCCAGCAACTGCTGCACTGTATATAACCCACCAGCTGCTGCAACTGCTGCTCTGCCTGCACCTTGCCAGCTCCAGCAACTGCTGCACTGTATTTAACCCGCCCGCTGCTGCAACTGCTGCTCTGCTTGTAACTTACCAGCTCCAGCAAATGGGGCACTGCATGCATCCCACCAGCGCCAGCAACTGCTGCACTTTGTGTAACCAGCCAGCACCAGCAACTGCTACTCTGCCTGCACCTTGCCAGCTCCAGCAACTGCTGCACTGTATGTCATCCGCCAGCTGCTGCAACTGCTGTTCTGCCTGCACCTTGCCAGCTCCAGCAACTGCTGCACTGTATGTAACCCGCCAGCTGCTGCAACTGCTGCTCTGCCTGTAACTTACCATCTCCAGCAAAGGGTGCACTGCATGCATCCCACCAGCGCCAGCAACTGCTGCACTGTGTGTCACCAGCCAGCGCCAGCAACTGCTACTCTGCCTGCACCTTGCCAGCTCCAGCAACTGCTGCACTGTATCTCACCCGCCAGCGCCAGCAACTGCTGCTCTGCCTGCACCTTGCCAGCTCCAGCAACTGCTGCACTGTATGTTACCCACCAGCTGCTGCAACTGCTGCTCTGCCTGTAACTTACCAGCTCCAGCAAAGGGTGCACTGCATGCATCCCACCAGCGCCAGAAATTGCTGCACTGTGTGTCACCAGCCAGCGCCAGCAACTGCTACTCTGCCTGCACCTTGCCAGCTCCAGCAACTGCTGCACTGTATCTCACCCGCCAGCGCCAGCAACTGCTGCTCTGCCTGCACCTTGCCAGCTCCAGCAACTGCTGCACTGTATGCAACCCACCAGCTGCTGCAACTGCTGCTCTGCCTGTAATTTACCAGCTCCAGCAAATGGTGCACTGCATGCATCCCACCAGCGCCAGCAACTGCTGCACTGTATGTCACCCGCCAGCGCCAGCAACTGCTGCTCTTCCTGCGGCTTGCTGCTCCAGCAACTGCTGCACTGTTTTTAACCCGCCAGCTGCTGCAACTGCTGCTCTGCCTGCACCTTGCCAGCTCCAGCAACTGCTGCACTGTATTTAACCCGCCCGCTGCTGCAACTGCTGCTCTGCCTGTAACTTACCAGCTCCAGCAAATGGTGCACTGCATGCATCCCACCAGCGCCAGCAACTGCTGCACTGTGTGTAACCAGCCAGCACGAGCAACTGCTACTCTGCCTGCACCTTGCCAGCTCCAGCAACTACTGCACTGTATGTCACCCGCCAGCTCCAGCAACTGCTGCTCTGGCTGCACCTTGCCAGCTCCAGCAACTGCTGCACTGTATGTCATCCGCCAGCTGCTGCAACTCCTGTTCTGCCTGCACCTTGCCAGCTCCAGCAACTGCTGCACTGTATGTAACCCGCCAGCTGCTGCAACTGCTGCTCTGCCTGTAACTTACCATCTCCAGCAAAGGGTGCACTGCATGCATCCCACCAGCGCCAGCAACTGCTGCACTGTGTGTCACCAGCCAGCGCCAGCAACTGCTACTCTGCCTGCACCTTGCCAGCTCCAGCAACTGCTGCACTGTATCTCACCCGCCAGCGCCAGCAACTGCTGCTCTGCCTGCACCTTGCCAGCTCCAGCAACTGCTGCACTATATGTTACCCACCAGCTGCTGCAACTGCTGCTCTGCCTGTAACTTACCAGCTCCAGCAAAGGGTGCACTGCATGCATCCCACCAGCGCCAGAAATTGCTGCACTGTGTGTCACCAGCCAGCGCCAGCAACTGCTACTCTGCCTGCACCTTGCCAGCTCCAGCAACTGCTGCACTGTATCTCACCCGCCAGCGCCAGCAACTGCTACTCTGCCTGCACCTTGCCAGCTCCAGCAACTGCTGCACTGTGTGTCACCAGCCAGCGCCAGCAACTGCTACTCTGGCTGCACCTTGCCAGCTCCAGCAACTGCTGCACTGTATGTCACCCGCCAGCTGCTGCAACTGCTGTTCTGCCTGCACATTGCCAGCTCCAGCAACTGCTGCACTGTATGTAACCCGCCAGCTGCTGCAACTGCTGCTCTGCCTGTAACTTACCAGCTCCAGCAAATGGTGCACTGCATGCAACCCACCAGCGCCAGCAACTGCTGCACTGTATGTCACCCGCCAGCGCCAGCAACTGCTGCTCTTCCTGCGGCTTGCTGCTCCAGCAACTGCTGCACTGTTTTTAACCCGCCAGCTGCTGCAACTGCTGCTCTGCCTGCACCTTGCCAGCTCCAGCAACTGCTGCACTGTATTTAACCCGCCCGCTGCTGCAACTGCTGCTCTGCCTGTAACTTACCAGCTCCAGCAAATGGTGCACTGCATGCATCCCACCAGCGCCAGCAACTGCTGCACTGTGTGTAACCAGCCAGAACGAGCAACTGCTGCTCTGGCTGCACCTTGCCAGCTCCAGCAACTGCTGCACTGTATGTCATCCGCCAGCTGCTGCAACTGCTGTTCTGCCTGCACCTTGCCAGCTCCAGCAACTGCTGCACTGTATGTAACCCGCCAGCTGCTGCAACTGCTGCTCTGCCTGTAACTTACCAGCTCCAGCAAATGGTGCACTGCATGCATCCCACCAGCGCCAGCAACTCCTGCACTGTATCTCACCCGCCAGCGCCAGCAACTGCTGCTCTGCCTGCGGTTTGCTGCTCCAGCAACTGCTGCACTGTATATAACCCGCCAGCTGCTGCAACTGCTGCTCTACCTGCACCTTGCCAGCTCCAGCAACTGCTGCACTGTATTTAACCCGCCCGCTGCTGCAACTGCTGCTCTGCTTGTAACTTACCAGCTCCAGCAAATGGGGCACTGCATGCATCCCACCAGCGCCAGCCACTGCTGCACTGTGTGTAACCAGCCAGCACCAGCAACTGCTACTCTGCCTGCACCTTGCCAGCTCCAGCAACTGCTGCACTGTATGTCATCCGCCAGCTGCTGCAACTGCTGTTCTGCCTGCACCTTGCCAGCTCCAGCAACTGCTGCACTGTATGTCATCCGCCAGCTGCTGCAACTGCTGCTCTGCCTGCGCCTTGCCAGCTCCAGCAACTGCTGCACTGTATGTAACCCGCCAGCTGCTGCAACTGCTGCTCTGCCTGTAACTTACCGGCTCCAGCAAATGGTGCACTGCATGCAACCCACCAGCGCAAGCAACTGCTGCACTGTATGTCACCCGCCAGCGCCAGCAACTGCTGCTCTGCCTGAGGCTTGCTGCTCCAGCAACTGCTGCACTGTTTTTAACCTGCCAGCGCCAGCAGCTGCTGCTCTGCCTGCACCATGCCAGCTCCAGCAACTGCTGCACTGTACGTCACCCGCCAGCGCCAGCAACTGCTGCACTGTATGTAACCCGCCAGCTGCTGCAACTGCTGCTCTGCCTGTAACTTACCAGCTCCAGCAAATGGTGCACTGCATGCATCCCACCAGCGCAAGCAACTGCTGCACTGTATGTCACCCGCCAGCGCAAGCAACTGCTGCTCTGCCTGCGGCTTGCTGCTCCAGCAACTGCTGCACTGTAAATAACCTGCCAGCTGCTGCAACTGCTGCTCTGCCTGCACCTTGCCAGCTCCAGCAACTGCTGCACTGTATTTAACCCGCCCGCTGCTGCAACTGCTGCTCTACTT
Source organism: Scenedesmus sp. NREL 46B-D3 (assembly GCA_014080715.1). NCBI lineage: Eukaryota > Viridiplantae > Chlorophyta > Chlorophyceae > Sphaeropleales > Scenedesmaceae > Scenedesmus > Scenedesmus sp. NREL 46B-D3. Next base: position 21,822 of record JACERP010000769.1, on the reverse strand, counting down.
GTAACTTACCAGCTCCAGCAAATGGGGCACTGCATGCATCCCACCAACGCCAGCAACTGCTGCACTGTGTGTCACCAGCCAGCGCCAGCAACTGCTACTCTGCCTGCACCTTACCTGCTGCAGCAACTGCTGCACTGCATGTCACCTTGCCAGCACCAGCAACTGCTACTCTGGCTGCACCTTGCCAGCTCCAGCAATTGCTGCACTGTATGCAACCCGCCCGCGGCTGCAACTGCTGCTCTGCTTGTAACGTACCAGCTCCAGCAAATGGTGCACTGCATGCAACCCACCAGCGCAAGCAACTGCTGCACTGTATGTCACCCGCCAGCTGCTGCAACTGCTACTCTGCATGCACCTTACCTGCTGCAGCAACTGCTGCACTGCATGTCACCTTGCCAGCACCAGCAACTGCTACTCTGGCTGCACCTTGCCAGCTACAGCAATTGCTGCACTGTATTCAACCCGCCCGCTGCTGCAACTGCTGCTCTGCTTGTAACGTACCAGCTCCAGCAAATGGTGCACTGCATGCAACCCACCAGCGCCAGCAACTGCTGCACTGTATGTCACCCGCCAGCGCCAGCAACTGCTGCTCTGCCTGCACCTTGCCTGCTCCAGCAACTGCTGCACTGTATGTCACCTTGCCAGCACCAGCAACTGCTACTCTGGCTGCACCTTGCCAGCTCCAGCAATTGCTGCACTGTTTTCAACCCGCCCGCTGCTGCAACTTCTGCTCTGCTTGTAACGTACCAGCTCCAGCAAATGGTGCACTGCATGCAACCCACCAGCGCAAGCAACTGCTGCACTGTATGTCACCCGCCAGCGCCAGCAACTGCTGCTCTGCCTGCACCTTGCCTGCTCCAGCAACTGCTGCACTGTATGTAACCCGCCAGCTGCTGCAACTACTGCTCTGCCTGTAACTTACCAGCTCCAGCAAATGGTGCACTGCATGCAACCCACCAGCGCAAGCAACTGCTGCATTGTATGTCACCCGCCAGCGCCAGCAACTGCTGCTCTGCCTGCACCTTGCCTGCTCCAGCAACTGCTGCACTGTATGTCATCCGCCAGCTGTTGCAACTGCTGCTCTGCCTGCACCTTGCCAGCTCCAGCAACTGCTGCACTGTACGTCACCCGCTAGCGCCAGCAACTGCTGCACTGTATGTAACCCGCCAGCTGCTGCAACTGCTGCTTTGCCTGTAACTTGCCAGCTCCAGCGAATGTGCACTGCATGCATCCTGCCAGCGCCAGCAACTGCTGCACTGTATGTCACCCGCCAGCGCCAGCAACTGCTACTCTGCCTGCACCTTACCTGCTGCAGCAACTGCTGCACTGCATGTCACCTTGCCAGCACCAGCAACTGCTACTCTGGCTGCACCTTGCCAGCTCCAGCAACAACAGCATTGTATGTCACCCGCCAGTGCCAGCAACTGCTGCTCTGCCTGCACCTTGCCGGCTCTAGCAATTGCTGCACTGTATGTAACCCGCCAGCTGCTGCAAGTACTGCTCTGCCTGTAACTTACCAACTCCAGCAAATGGTGCACTGCATGCATCCCACCAGCGCCAGCAACTGCTGCACTGTATGTCACCCGCCAGCGCCTGCAACTGCTGCTCTGCCTGCGGCTTGCTGCTCCAGCAACTGCTGCACTGTAAATAACCTGCCAGCTGCTGCAACTGCTGCTCTGCCTGCACCTTGCCAGCTCCAGCAACTGCTGCACTGTATGCAACCCACCAGCTGCTGCAACTGCTGCACTGTATGTAACCCGCCAGTTGCTGCAACTGCTGCACTGTATGTAACCCGCCAGCTGCTGCAACTGCTGCTCTGTATGTTAGAGGACACTGTATGTAATCCGCCGGCTGCTGCAACTGCTTCTCTGCCTGCAACCTACCAGCTCCAGCAACTGCTGCTCTGCCTGCACCATGCCAGCTCCAGCAACTGCTGCACTGTACGTCACCCGCCAGCTGCTGCAACTGCTGCACTGTATGTAACCCGCCAGTTGCTGCAACTGCTGCACTGTATGTAACCCGCCAGCTGCTGCAACTGCTGCTCTGCCTGAACCTTGCCAGCTCCAGCAACTGCTGCACTGTATGTAACCCACCAGCTGCTGCAACTGCTGCTCTGCCAGTAACTTACCAGCTCCAGCAAATGGGGCACTGCATGCATCCCACCAGCGCCAGCAACTGCTGTACTGTATGTCACCCGCCAGCGCCAGCAACTGCTGCTCTGCCTGCGGCTTGCTGCTCCAGCAACTGCTGCACTGTTTTTAACCCGCCAGCTGCTGCAACTGCTGCGCTGCCTGTAACTTACCAGCTCCAGCAAATGGGGCACTGCATGCATCCCACCAGCGCCAGCAACTGCTGCACTGTGCATAACCAGCCAGCACGAGCAACTGCTACTCTGCCTGCACCTTGCCAGCTCCAGCAACTGCTGCACTGTATGTAACCCGCCAGCTGCTGCAACTGCTGCTCTGCCTGTAACTTACCAGCTCCAGCAAATCGGGCACTGCATGCATCCCACCAGCGCCAGCAACTGCTGCACTATGTGTAACCAGCCAGCGCCAGCAACTGCTGCTCTGCCTGCGGCTTGCTGCTCCAGCAACTGCTGCGCTGTTTTTAACCCGCCAGCTGCTGCAACTGCTTCTCTGCCTGCACCTTGCCAGCTCCAGCAACTGCTGCACTGTATGTAACCCGCCCGCTGCTGCAACTGCTGCTCTGCTTGTAACTTATCAGCTCCAGCAAATGGGGCACTGCATGCATCCCACCAGCGCCAGCAACTGCGGTACTATGTGTAACCAGCCAGCACCAGCAACTGCTACTCTGCCTGCACCTTGCCAGCTCCAGCAACTGCTGCACTGTATGTCATCCGCCAGCTGCTGCAACTGCTGCTCTGCCTGCACCTTGCCAGCTCCAGCAACTGCTGCACTGTATGTAACCCGCCAGCTGCTGCAACTGCGGCTCTGCCTGTAACTTACCAGCTCCAGCAAATGGTGCACTGCATGCATACCACCAGCACCAGCAACTGCTGCACTGTATGTCACCCGCCAGCGCCAGCAACTGCTGCTCTGCCTGCGGCTTGCTGCTCCAGCACCTGCTGCACTGTTTTTAACCCGCCAGCTGCTGCAACTGCTGCTCTGCCTGCACCTTGCCAGCTCCAGCAACTGCTGCACTGTATTTAACCCGCCCGCTGCTGCAACTGCTGCGCTGCCTGTAACTTACCAGCTCCAGCAAATGGGGCACTGCATGCATCCCACCAGCGCCAGCAACTGCTGCACTGTGTGTAACCAGCCAGCACGAGCGAATGCTGCTCTGCCTGCACCTTGCCAGCTCCAGCAACTACTGCACTGTATGTCACCCGCCAGCTCCAGCAACTGCTGCTCTGGCTGCACCTTGCCAGCTCCAGCAACTGCTGCACTGTATGCAACCCACCAGCTGCTGCAACTGCTGCGCTGCCTGTAACTTACCAGCTCCAGCAAATGGGGCACTGCATGCATCCCACCAGCGCCAGCAACTGCTGCACTGTGTGTAACCAGCCAGCACGAGCAACTGCTACTCTGCCTGCACCTTGCCAGCTCCAGCAACTACTGCACTGTATGTCACCCGCCAGCTCCAGCAACTGCTGCTCTGGCTGCACCTTGCCAGCTCCAGCAACTGCTGCACTGTATGTCATCCGCCAGCTGCTGCAACTGCTGTTCTGCCTGCACCTTGCCAGCTCAAGCAAACTGCTGCACTGTATGTAACCCGCCAGCTGCTGCAACTGCTGCTCTGCCTGTAACTTACCATCTCCAGCAAAGGGTGCACTGCATGCAACCCACCAGCGCCAGCAACTGCTGCACTGTATGTCACCCGCCAGCGCCAGCAACTGCTGCCCTGCCTGCTGCTCCAGCAACTGCTGCACTGTATATAACCTGCCAGCTGCTGCAACTGCTGCTCTGCCTGCACCTTGCCAGCTCCAGCAACTGCTGCACTGTATGTTATCCACCAGCTGCTGCAACTGCTGCTCTGCCAGTAACTTACCAGCTCCAGCAAAGGGTGCACTGCATGCATCCCACCAGCGCCAGCAACTGCTGCACTGTGTGTCACCAGCCAGCGCCAGCAACTGCTACTCTGCCTGCACCTTGCCAGCTCCAGCAACTGCTGCACTGTATCTCACCCGCCAGCGCCAGCAACTGCTACTCTGCCTGCACCTTGCCAGCTCCAGCAACTACTGCACTGTATGTAACCCGCCAGCGCCAGCAACTGCTGCTCCGCCTACACCTTGCCTGCTCCAGCAACTGCTGCACTGTATGTCATCCGCCAGCTGCTGCAACTGCTGCTCTGCCTGCACCTTGCCAGCTCCAGCAACTGCTGCACTGTCTGTAACCCGCCAGCTGCTGCAACTGCTGCTCTGCCTGTAACTTACCAGCTCCAGCAAATGGTGCACTGCATGCATCCCACCAGCGCCAGCAACTGCTGCACTGTGTGTAACCCGCCAGCGCCAGCAACTGCTGCTCTGCCTGCGGCTTGCTGCTCCAGCACCTGCTGCACTGTTTTTAATCCGCCAGCTGCTGCAACTGCTGCTCTGCCTGCACCTTGCCAGCTCCAGCAACTGCTGCACTGTATTTAACCCGCCCGCTGCTGCAACTGCTGCGCTGCCTGTAACTTACCAGCTCCAGCAAATGGTGCACTGCATGCATCCCACCAGCGCCAGCAACTGCTGCACTGTGTGTAACCAGCCAGCACGAGCAACTGCTACTCTGCCTGCACCTTGCCAGCTCCAGCAACTACTGCACTGTATGTCACCCGCCAGCTCCAGCAACTGCTGCTCTGGCTGCACCTTGCCAGCTCCAGCAACTGCTGCACTGTATGTCACCCGCCAGCTGCTGCAACTGCTGTTCTGCCTGCACCTTGCCAGCTCCAGCAACTGCTGCACTGTATGTAACCCGCCAGCTGCTGCAACTGCTGCTCTGCCTGTAACTTACCAGCTCCAGCAAATGGTGCACTGCATGCATCCCACCAGCGCCAGCAACTCCTGCACTGTATGTCACCCGCCAGCGCCAGCAACTGCTGCTCTGCCTGCGGTTTGCTGCTCCAGCAACTGCTGCACTGTATATAACCCGCCAGCTGCTGCAACTGCTGTTCTGCCTGCACCTTGCCAGCTCCAGCAACTGCTGCATTGTATGTAACCCGCCAGCTGCTGCAACTGCTGCTCTGCCTGTAACTTACCATCTCCAGCAAAGGGTGCACTGCATGCATCCCACCAGCGCCAGCAACTGCTGCACTGTGTGTCACCAGCCAGCGCCAGCAACTGCTACTCTGCCTGCACCTTGCCAGCTCCAGCAACTGCTGCACTGTATCTCACCTGCCAGCGCCAGCAACTGCTGCTCTGCCTGCACCTTGCCAGCTCCAGCAACTGCTGCACTGTATTTAACCCGCCAGCTGCTGCAACTGCTGCTCTGCCTGTAACTTACCAGCTCCAGCAAATGGTGCACTGCATGCATCCCACCAGCGCCAGCAAATGCTGCACTGTATGTCACCTGCCAGCGCCAGCAACTGCTGCTCTTCCTGCGGCTTGCTGCTCCAGCAACTGCTGCACTGTTTTTAACCCGCCAGCTGCTGCAACTGCTGCTCTGCCTGCACCTTGCCAGCTCCAGCAACTGCTGCACTGTATTTAACCCGCCCGCTGCTGCAACTGCTGCTCTGCCTGTAACTTACCAGCTCCAGCAAATGGTGCACTGCATGCATCCCACCAGCGCCAGCAACTGCTGCACTGTGTGTAACCAGCCAGCACGAGCAACTGCTACTCTGCCTGCACCTTGCCAGCTCCAGCAACTACTGCACTGTATGTCACCCGCCAGCTCCAGCAACTGCTGCTCTGGCTGCACCTTGCCAGCTCCAGCAACTGCTGCACTGTATGTCATCCGCCAGCTGCTGCAACTGCTGTTCTGCCTGCACCTTGCCAGCTCCAGCAACTGCTGCACTGTATGTAACCCGCCAGCTGCTGCAACTGCTGCTCTGCCTGTAATTTACCAGCTCCAGCAAATGGTGCACTGCATGCATCCCACCAGCGCCAGCAACTCCTGCACTGTATCTCACCCGCCAGCGCCAGCAACTGCTGCTCTGCCTGCGGTTTGCTGCTCCAGCAACTGCTGCACTGTATATAACCCGCCAGCTGCTGCAACTGCTGCTCTGCCTGCACCTTGCCAGCTCCAGCAACTGCTGCACTGTATTTAACCCGCCCGCTGCTGCAACTGCTGCTCTGCTTGTAACTTACCAGCTCCAGCAAATGGGGCACTGCATGCATCCCACCAGCGCCAGCAACTGCTGCACTGTGTGTAACCAGCCAGCACGAGCAACTGCTACTCTGCCTGCACCTTGCCAGCTCCAGCAACTACTGCACTGTATGTCACCCGCCAGCTCCAGCAACTGCTGCTCTGGCTGCACCTTGCCAGCTCCAGCAACTGCTGCACTGTATGTCACCCGCCAGCTGCTGCAACTGCTGTTCTGCCTGCACCTTGCCAGCTCCAGCAACTGCTGCACTGTATGTAACCCGCCAGCTGCTGCAACTGCTGCTCTGCCTGTAACTTACCAGCTCCAGCAAATGGTGCACTGCATGCATCCCACCAGCGCCAGCAACTCCTGCACTGTATCTCACCCGCCAGCGCCAGCAACTGCTGCTCTGCCTGCGGTTTGCTGCTCCAGCAACTGCTGCACTGTATATAACCCGCCAGCTGCTGCAACTGCTGCTCTGCCTGCACCTTGCCAGCTCCAGCAACTGCTGCACTGTATTTAACCCGCCCGCTGCTGCAACTGCTGCTCTGCTTGTAACTTACCAGCTCCAGCAAATGGTGCACTGCATGCATCCCACCACCGCCAGCAACTGCTGCACTGTGTGTAACCAGCCAGCACCAGCAACTGCTACTCTGCCTGCACCTTGCCAGCTCCAGCAACTGCTGCACTGTATCTCACCCGCCAGCGCCAGCAACTGCTGCTCTGCCTGCACCTTGCCAGCTCCAGCAACTGCTGCACTGTATGTTACCCACCAGCTGCTGCAACTGCTGCTCTGCCTGTAACTTACCAGCTCCAGCAAAGGGTGCACTGCATGCATCCCACCAGCGCCAGAAACTGCTGCACTGTGTGTCACCAGCCAGTGCCAGCAACTGCTACTCTGCCTGCACCTTGCCAGCTCCAGCAACTGCTGCACTGTATCTCACCCGCCAGCGCCAGCAACTGCTACTCTGCCTGCACCTTGCCAGCTTCAGCAACTGCTGCACTGTATGTCACCCGCCAGCGCCAGCAACTGCTGCTCCGCCTACACCTTGCCTGCATCAGCAACTGCTGCACTGTATGTCATCCGCCAGCTGCTGCAACTGCTGCTCTGCCTGCACCTTGCCAGCTCCAGCAACTGCTGCACTGTATGTAACCCGCCAGCTGCTGCAACTGCTGCTCTGCCTGTAACTTACCAGCTCCAGCAAATGGTGCACTGCATGCATCCCACCAGCGCCAGCAACTCCTGCACTGTATGTCACCCGCCAGCGCCAGCAACTGCTGCTCTGCCTGCGGTTTGCTGCTCCAGCAACTGCTGCACTGTATATAACCCGCCAGCTGCTGCAACTGCTGCTCTGCCTGCACCTTGCCAGCTCCAGCAACTGCTGCACTGTATTTAACCCGCCCGCTGCTGCAACTGTTGCTCTGCCTGTAACTTACCAGCTCCAGCAAATGGTGCACTGCATGCATCCCACCAGCGCCAGCAACTGCTGCACTGTGTGTAACCAGCCAGCACGAGCAACTGCTACTCTGCCTGCACCTTGCCAGCTCCAGCAACTACTGCACTGTATGTCACCCGCCAGCTCCAGCAACTGCTGCTCTGGCTGCACCTTGCCAGCTCCAGCAACTGCTGCACTGTATGTCATCCGCCAGCTCCAGCAACTGCTGCTCTGCCTGCACCTTGCCAGCTCCAGCAACTGCTGCACTGTATGTAACCCGCCAGCTGCTGCAACTGCTGCTCTGCCTGTAACTTACCAGCTCCAGCAAATGGTGCACTGCATGCAACCCACCAGCGCAAGCAACTGCTGCACTGTATGTCACCCGCCAGCACCAGCAACTGCTACTCTGCCTGCACCTTACCTGCTCCAGCAACTGCTGCACTGTATGTCACCTTGCCAGCACCAGCAACTGCTACTCTGGCTGCACCTTGCCAGCTCCAGCAATTGCTGCACTGTTTTCAACCCGCCCGCTGCTGCAACTGCTGCTCTGCTTGTAACTTACCAGCTCCAGCAAATGGGGCAATGCATGCATCCCACCAGCGCCAGCAACTGCTGCACTGTGTGTAACCAGCCAGCACCAGCAACTGCTACTCTGTCTGCACCTTGCCAGCTCCAGCAACTGCTGCACTGTATGTCATCCGCCAGCTGCTGCAACTGCTGTTCTGCCTGCACCTTGCCAGCTCCAGCAACTGCTGCACTGTATGTCATCCGCCAGCTGCTGCAACTGCTGCACTGCCTGCACCTTGCCAGCTCCAGCAACTGCTGCACTGTTTGTTACCCACCAGCTGCTGCAACTGCTGCTTGTAACGTACCAGCTCCAGCAAATGGTGCACTGCATGCAACCCACCAGCGCAAGCAACTGCTGCACTGTATGTCACCCGCGAGCGCCAGCAACTGCTACTCTGCCTGCACCTTGCCTGCTCCAGCAACTGTTGCACTGTATGTCATCCGCCAGCTGTTGCAACTGCTGTTCTGCCTGCACCTTGCCAGCTCCAGCAACTGCTGCACTGTACGTCACCCGCCAGCGCCAGCAACTGCTGCACTGTATGTAACCCGCCAGCTGCTGCAACTGCTGCTTTGCCTGTAACTTGCCAGCTCCAGCAAATGTGCACTGCATGCATCCTGCCAGCGCCAGCAACTGCTGCACTGTATGTCACCCGCCACCGCCAGCAACTGCTACTCTGCCTGCACCTTACCTGCTGCAGCAACTGCTGCACTGCATGTCACCTTGCCAGCACCAGCAACTGCTACTCTGGCTGCACCTTGCCAGCTCCAGCAACAACAGCATTGTATGTCACCCGCCAGTGCCAGCAACTGCTGCTCTGCCTGCACCTTGCCAGCTTCAGCAACTGCTGCACTGTATGTCACCCGCCAGCGCCAGCAACTGCTGCTCCGCCTACACCTTGCCTGCTCCAGCAACTGCTGCACTGTATGTCATCCGCCAGCTGCTGCAACTGCTGCTCTGCCTGCACCTTGCCAGCTCCAGCAACTGCTGCACTGTATGTAACCCGCCAGCTGCTGCAACTGCTGCTCTGCCTGTAACTTACCAGCTCCAGCAAATGGTGCACTGCATGCATCCCACCAGCGCCAGCAACTGCTGCACTGTATGTCACCCGCCAGCGCCAGCAACTGCTGCTCTGCCTGCGGCTTGCTGCTCCAGCAACAGCTGCACTGTTTTTAACCCGCCAGCTGCTGCAACTGCTGCTCTGCCTGCACCTTGCCAGCTCCAGCAACTGCTGCACTGTATTTAACCCGCCCGCTGCTGCAACTGCTGCGCTGCCTGTAACTTACCAGCTCCAGCAAATGGGGCACTGCATGCATCCCACCAGCGCCAGCAACTGCTGCACTGTGTGTAACCAGCCAGCACGAGCAACTGCTACTCTGCCTGCACCTTGCCAGCTCCAGCAACTACTGCACTGTATGTCACCTGCCAGCTCCAGCAACTGCTGCTCTGGCTGCACCTTGCCAGCTCCAGCAACTGCTGCACTGTATGTCACCCGCCAGCTGCTGCAACTGCTGTTCTCCTTGCACCTTGCCAGCTCCAGCAACTGCTGCACTGTACGTAACCCGCCAGCTGCTGCAACTGCTGCTCTGCCTGTAACTTACCAGCTCCAGCAAATGGTGCACTGCATGCATCCCACCAGCGCCAGCAACTCCTGCACTGTATGTCGCCCGCCAGCGCCAGCAACTGCTGCTCTGCCTGCGGTTTGCTGCTCCAGCAACTGCTGCACTGTATATAACCCGCCAGCTGCTGCAACTGCTGCTCTGCCTGCACCTTGCCAGCTCCAGCAACTGCTGCACTGTATTTAACCCGCCCGCTGCTGCAACTGCTGCTCTACTTGTAACTTACCAGCTCCAGCAAATGGGGCACTGCATGCATCCCACCAGCGCCAGCAACTGCTGCACTGTGTGTCACCAGCCAGCGCCAGCAACTGCTACTCTGCCTGCACCTTACCTGCTGCAGCAACTACTGCACTGCATGTCACCTTGCCAGCACCAGCAACTGCTACTCTGGCTGCACCTTGCCAGCTCCAGCAATTGCTGCACTGTATTCAACCCGCCCGCTGCTGCAACTGCTGCTCTGCTTGTAACGTACCAGCTCCAGCAAATGGTGCACTGCATGCAACCCACCAGCGCAAGCAACTGCTGCACTGTATGTCACCCGCCAGCTGCTGCAACTGCTACTCTGCCTGCACCTTACCTGCTGCAGCAACTGCTGCACTGTATGTCACCTTGCCAGCACCAGCAACTGCTACTCTGGCTGCACCTTGCCAGCTCCAGCAATTGCTGCACTGTTTTCAACCCGCCCGCTGCTGCAACTGCTGCTCTGCTTGTAACATACCAGCTCCAGCAAATGGTGCACTGCATGCAACCCACCAGCGCAAGCAACTGCTGCACTGTATGTCACCCGCCAGCGCCAGCAACTGCTGCTCTGCCTGCACCTTGCCTGCTCCAGCAACTGCTGCACTGTATGTCATCCGCCAGCTGTTGCAACTGCTGCTCTGCCTGCACCTTGCCAGCTCCAGCAACTGCTGCACTGTACGTCACCCGCCAGCGCCAGCAACTGCTACACTGTATGTAACCCGCCAGCTGCTGCAACTGCTGCTTTGCCTGTAAATTGCCAGCTCCAGCAAATGTGCACTGCATGCATCCTGCCAGCGCCAGCAACTGCTGCACTGTATGTCACCCGCCAGCGCCAGCAACTGCTACTCTGCATGCACCTTACCTGCTGCAGCAACTGCTGCACTGCATGTCACCTTGCCAGCACCAGCAACTGCTACTCTGGCTGCACCTTGCCAGCACCAGCAACAACAGCATTGTATGTCACCCGCCAGTGCCAGCAACTGCTGCTCTGCCTGCACCTTGCCAGCTTCAGCAACTACTGCACTGTATGTCACCCGCCAGCGCCAGCAACTGCTGCTCCGCCTACACCTTGCCTGCTCCAGCAACTGCTGCACTGTATGTCATCCGCCAGCTGTTGCAACTGCTGCTCTGCCTGCACCTTGCCAGCTCCAGCAACTGCTGCACTGTATGTAACCCGCCAGCTGCTGCAACTGCTGCTCTGCCTGTAACTTACCAGCTCCAGCAAATGGTGCACTGCATGCATCCCACCAGCGCCAGCAACTGCTGCACTGTATGTCACCCGCCAGCGCCAGCAACTGCTGCTCTGCCTGCGGCTTGCTGCTCCAGCAACAGCTGCACTGTTTTTAACCCGCCAGCTGCTGCAACTGCTGCTCTGCCTGCACCTTGCCAGCTCCAGCAACTGCTGCACTGTATTTAACCCGCCCGCTGCTGCAACTGCTGCTCTGCTTGTAACTTACCAGCTCCAGCAAATGGGGCACTGCATGCATCCCACCAGCGCCAGCAACTGCTGCACTGTGTGTAACCAGCCAGCACGAGCAACTGCTACTCTGCCTGCACCTTGCCAGCTCCAGCAACTACTGCACTGTATGTCACCCGCCAGCTCCAGCAACTGCTGCTCTGGCTGCACCTTGCCAGCTCCAGCAACTGCTGCACTGTATGTCACCCGCCAGCTGCTGCAACTGCTGTTCTGCCTGCACCTTGCCAGCTCCAGCAACTGCTGCACTGTATGTAACCCGCCAGCTGCTGCAACTGCTGCTCTGCCTGTAACTTACCAGCTCCAGCAAATGGTGCACTGCATGCATCCCACCAGCGCCAGCAACTCCTGCACTGTATGTCGCCCCGCCAGCGCCAGCAACTGCTGCTCTGCCTGCGATTTGCTGCTCCAGCAACTGCTGCACTGTATGTCATCCGCCAGCTGCTGCAACTGCTGTTCTGCCTGCACCTTGCCAGCTCCAGCAACTGCTGCACTGTATGTAACCCGCCAGCTGCTGCAACTGCTGCTCTGCCTGTAGCTTACCATCTCCAGCAAATGGTGCACTGCATGCATCCCACCAGCGCCAGCAACTGCTGCACTGTGTGTCACCAGCCAGCGCCAGCAACTGCTACTCTGCCTGCACCTTGCCAGCTCCAGCAACTGCTGCACTGTATCTCACCCGCCAGCGCCAGCAACTGCTGCTCTGCCTGCACCTTGCCAGCTCCAGCAACTGCTGCACTGTATGTTACCCACCAGCTGCTGCAACTGCTGCTCTGCCTGTAACTTACCAGCTCCAGCAAAGGGTGCACTGCATGCATCCCACCAGCGCCAGAAATTGCTGCACTGTGTGTCACCGGCCAGCGCCAGCAACTGCTACTCTGCCTGCACCTTGCCAGCTCCAGCAACTGCTGCACTGTATCTCACCCGCCAGCGCCAGCAACTGCTACTCTGCCTGCACCTTGCCAGCTTCAGCAACTGCTGCACTGTATGTCACCCGTCAGCGCCAGCAACTGCTGCTCCGCCTACACCTTGCCTGCTCCAGCAACTGCTGCACTGTATGTCATCCGCCAGCTGCTGCAACTGCTGCTCTGCCTGCACCTTGCCAGCTCCAGCAACTGCTGCACTGTATGTAACCCGCCAGCTGCTGCAACTGCTGCTCTGCCTGTAACTTACCAGCTCCAGCAAATGGTGCACTGCATGCATCCCACCAGCGCCAGCAAATGCTGCACTGTATGTCACCCGCCAGCGCCAGCAACTGCTGCTCTTCCTGCGGCTTGCTGCTCCAGCAACTGCTGCACTGTTTTTAACCCGCCAGCTGCTGCAACTGCTGCTCTGCCTGCACCTTGCCAGCTCCAGCAACTGCTGCACTGTATTTAACCCGCCCGCTGCTGCAACTGCTGCTCTGCTTGTAACTTACCAGCTCCAGCAAATGGGGCACTGCATGCATCCCACCAGCGCCAGCAACTGCTGCACTGTGTGTAACCAGCCAGCACCAGCAACTGCTACTCTGCCTGCACCTTGCCAGCTCCAGCAACTGCTGCACTGTATGTCATCCGCCAGCTGCTGCAACTCCTGTTCTGCCTGCACCTTGCCAGCTCCAGCAGCTGCTGCACTGTATGTAACCCGCCAGCTGCTGCAACTGCTGCTCTGCCTGTAACTTACCATCTCCAGCAAAGGGTGCACTGCATGCATCCCACCAGCGCCAGCAACTGCTGCACTGTGTGTCACCAGCCAGCGCCAGCAACTGCTACTCTGCCTGCACCTTGCCAGCTCCAGCAACTGCTGCACTGTATCTCACCCGCCAGCGCCAGCAACTGCTGCTCTGCCTGCACCTTGCCAGCTCCAGCAACTGCTGCACTGTATGTTACCCACCAGCTGCTGCAACTGCTGCTCTGCCTGTAACTTACCAGCTCCAGCAAAGGGTGCACTGCATGCATCCCACCAGCGCCAGCAACTGCTGCACTGTGTGTCACCAGCCAGCGCCAGCAACTGCTACTCTGCCTGCACTTGCCAGCTCCAGCAACTGCTGCACTGTATCTCACCCGCCAGCGACAGCAACTGCTGCTCTGCCTGCACCTTGCCAGCTCCAGCAACTGCTGCACTGTATGTTACCCACCAGCTGCTGCAACTGCTGCTCTGCCTGTAACTTACCAGCTCCAGCAAAGGGTGCACTGCATGCATCCCACCAGCGCCAGAAATTGCTGCACTGTGTGTCACCAGCCAGCGCCAGCAACTGCTACTCTGCTTGCACCTTGCCAGCTCCAGCAACTGCTGCACTGTATCTCACCCGCCAGCGCCAGCAACTGCTACTCTGCCTGCACCTTGCCAGCTTCAGCAACTGCTGCACTGTATGTCACCCGCCAGCGCCAGCAACTGCTGCTCCGCCTACACCTTGCCTGCTCCAGCAACTGCTGCACTGTATGTCATCCGCCAGCTGCTGCAACTGCTGCTCTGCCTGCACCTTGCCAGCTCCAGCAACTGCTGCACTGTATGTAACCCGCCAGCTGCTGCAACTGCTGCTCTGCCTGTAACTTACCAGCTCCAGCAAATGGTGCACTGCATGCATCCCACCAGCGCCAGCAACTGCTGCACTGTATGTCACCCGCCAGCGCCAGCAACTGCTGCTCTTCCTGCGGCTTGCTGCTCCAGCAACTGCTGCACTGTTTTTAACCCGCCAGCTGCTGCAACTGCTGCTCTGCCTGCACCTTGCCAGCTCCAGCAACTGCTGCACTGTATTTAACCCGCCCGCTGCTGCAACTGCTGCTCTGCTTGTAACTTACCAGCTCCAGCAAATGGGGCACTGCATGCATCCCACCAGCGCCAGCAACTGCTGCACTGTGTGTAACCAGCCAGCACCAGCAACTGCTACTCTGCCTGCACCTTGCCAGCTCCAGCAACTGCTGCACTGTATGTCATCCGCCAGCTGCTGCAACTGTTGTTCTGCCTGCACCTTGCCAGCTCCAGCAACTGCTGCACTGTATGTAACCCGCCAGCTGCTGCAACTGCTGCTCTGCCTGTAACTTACCATCTCCAGCAAAGGGTGCACTGCATGCATCCCACCAGCGCCAGCAACTGCTGCACTGTGTGTCACCAGCCAGCGCTAGCAACTGCTACTCTGCCTGCACCTTGCCAGCTCCAGCAACTGCTGCACTGTATCTCACCCGCCAGCGCCAGCAACTGCTGCTCTGCCTGCACCTTGCCAGCTCCAGCAACTGCTGCACTGTATGTTACCCACCAGCTGCTGCAACTGCTGCTCTGCCTGTAACTTACCAGCTCCAGCAAAGGGTGCACTGCATGCATCCCACCAGCGCCAGAAATTGCTGGCACTGTGTGTCACCAGCCAGCGCCAGCAACTGCTACTCTGCCTGCACCTTGCCAGCTCCAGCAACTGCTGCACTGTATCTCACCCGCCAGCGCCAGCAACTGCTACTCTGCCTGCACCTTGCCAGCTTCACCAACTGCTGCACTGTATGTCACCCGCCAGCGCCAGCAACTGCTGCTCCGCCTACACCTTGCCTGCTCCAGCAACTGCTGCACTGTATGTCATCCGCCAGCTGCTGCAACTGCTGCTCTGCCTGCACCTTGCCAGCTCCAGCAACTGCTGCACTGTATTTAACCCGCCAGCTGCTGCAACTGCTGCTCTGCCTGTAACTTACCAGCTCCAGCAAATGGTGCACTGCATGCATCCCACCAGCGCCAGCAACTGCTGCACTGTATGTCACCGCCAGCGCCAGCAACTGCTGCTCTTCCTGCGGCTTGCTGCTCCAGCAACTGCTGCACTGTTTTTAACCCGCCAGCTGCTGCAACTGCTGCTCTGCCTGCACCTTGCCAGCTCCAGCAACTGCTGCACTGTATTTAACCCGCCCGCTGCTGCAACTGCTGCTCTGCCTGTAACTTACCAGCTCCAGCAAATGGTGCACTGCATGCATCCCACCAGCGCTAGCAACTGCTGCACTGTGTGTAACCAGCCAGCACGAGCAACTGCTGCTCTGGCTGCACCTTGCCAGCTCCAGCAACTGCTGCACTGTATGTCATCCGCCAGCTGCTGCAACTGCTGTTCTGCCTGCACCTTGCCAGCTCCAGCAACTGCTGCACTGTATGTAACCCGCCAGCTGCTGCAACTGCTGCTCTGCCTGTAACTTACCAGCTCCAGCAAATGGTGCACTGCATGCATCCCACCAGCGCCAGCAACTCCTGCACTGTATCTCACCCGCCAGCGCCAGCAACTGCTGCTCTGCCTGCGGTTTGCTGCTCCAGCAACTGCTGCACTGTATATAACCCGCCAGCTGCTGCAACTGCTGCTCTGCCTGCACCTTGCCAGCTCCAGCAACTGCTGCACTGTATGCAACCCGCCCTGCTGCTGCAACTGCTGCTCTGCTTGTAACTTACCAGCTCCAGCAATGGGGCACTGCATGCATCCCACCAGCGCCAGCCACTGCTGCACTGTGTGTAACCAGCCAGCACCAGCAACTGCTACTCTGCCTGCACCTTGCCAGCTCCAGCAACTGCTGCACTGTATGTCATCCGCCAGCTGCTGCAACTGCTGTTCTGCCTGCACCTTGCCAGCTCCAGCAACTGCTGCACTGTATGTCATCCGCCAGCTGCTGCAACTGCTGCTCTGCCTGCGCCTTGCCAGCTCCAGCAACCGCTGCACTGTATGTCACCCGCCAGCTGCTGCAACTGCTGCTCTGCCTGTAACTTACCGGCTCCAGCAAATGGTGCACTGCATGCAACCCACCAGCGCAAGCAACTGCTGCACTGTATGTCACCCGCGAGCGCCAGCAACTGCTGCTCTGCCTGCGGCTTGCTGCTCCAGCAACTGCTGCACTGTTTTTAACCTGCCAGCGCCAGCAGCTGCTGCTCTGCCTGCACCATGCCAGCTCCAGCAACTGCTGCACTGTACGTCACCCGCCAGCGCCAGCAACTGCTGCACTGTATGTAACCCGCCAGCTGCTGCAACTGCTGCTCTGCCTGTAACTTGCCAGCTCCAGCAAAGGGTGCACTGCATGCATCCTGCCAGCGCCAGCAACTGCTGCACTGTGTGTCACCCGCCAGCGCCAGCAACTGCTACTCTGCCTGCACCTTACCGGCTCTAGCAATTGCTGAACTGTATGTAACCCGCCAGCTGCTGCAACTGCTGCTCTGCCTGTAACTTACCAGCTCCAGCAAATGGTGCACTGCATGCATCCCACCAGCGCAAGCAACTGCTGCACTGTATGTCACCCGCTAGCGCAAGCAACTGCTGCTCTGCCTGCGGCTTGCTGCTCCAGAAACTGCTGCACTGTAAATATCCTGCCAGCTGCTGCAACTGCTGCTCTGCCTGCACCTTGCCAGCTCCAGCAACTGCTGCACTGTATTTAACCCGCCCGCTGCTGCAACTGCTGCTCTACTTGTAACTTACCAGCTCCAGCAAATGGGGCACTGCATGCATCCCACCAGCGCCAGCAACTGCTGCACTGTGTGTCACCAGCCAGCGCCAGCAACTGCTACTCTGCCTGCACCTTACCTGCTGCAGCAACTGCTGCACTGCATGTCACCTTGCCAGCACCAGCAACTGCTACTCTGGCTGCACCTTGCCAGCTCCAGCAATTGCTGCACTGTATGCAACCCGCCTGCGGCTGCAACTGCTGCTCTGCTTGTAACGTACCAGCTCCAGCAAATGGTGCACTGCATGCAACCCACCAGCGCAAGCAACTGCTGCACTGTATGTCACCCGCCAGCTGCTGCAACTGCTACTCTGCCTGCACCTTACCTGCTGCAGCAACTGCTGCACTGCATGTCACCTTGCCAGCACCAGCAACTGCTACTCTGGCTGCACCTTGCCAGCTACAGCAATTGCTGCACTGTATTCAACCCGCCCGCTGCTGCAACTGCTGCTCTGCTTGTAACGTACCAGCTCCAGCAAATGGTGCACTGCATGCAACCCACCAGCGCCAGCAACTGCTGCACTGTATGTCACCCGCCAGCGCCAGCAACTGCTGCTCTGCCTGCACCTTGCCTGCTCCAGAAACTGCTGCACTGTATGTCACCTTGCCAGCACCAGCAACTGCTACTCTGGCTGCACCTTGCCAGCTCCAGCAATTGCTGCACTGTTTTCAACCCGCCCGCTGCTGCAACTTCTGCTCTGCTTGTAACGTACCAGCTCCAGCAAATGGTGCACTGCATGCAACCCACCAGCGCAAGCAACTGCTGCATTGTATGTCACCCGCCAGCGCCAGCAACTGCTGCTCTGCCTGCACCTTGCCTGCTCCAGCAACTGCTGCACTGTATGTCATCCGCCAGCTGTTGCAACTGCTGCTCTGCCTGCACCTTGCCAGCTCCAGCAACTGCTGCACTGTACGTCACCCGCCAGCGCCAGCAACTGCTGCACTGTATGTCACCCGCCAGCGCCAGCAACTGCTACTCTGCCTGCACCTTACCTGCTGCAGCAACTGCTGCACTGCATGTCACCTTGCCAGCACCAGCAACTGCTACTCTGGCTGCACCTTGCCAGCTCCAGCAACAACAGCATTGTATGTCACCCGCCAGTGCCAGCAACTGCTGCTCTGCCTGCACCTTGCCGGCTCTAGCAATTGCTGCACTGTATGTAACCCGCCAGCTGCTGCAACTACTGCTCTGCCTGTAACTTACCAGCTCCAGCAAATGGTGCACTGCATGCATCCCACCAGCGCCAGCAACTGCTGCACTGTATGTCACCCGCCAGCGCCTGCAACTGCTGCTCTGCCTGCGGCTTGCTGCTCCAGAAACTGCTGCACTGTAAATAACCTGCCAGCTGCTGCAACTGCTGCTCTGCCTGCACCTTGCCAGCTCCAGCAACTGCTGCACTGTATGCAACCCACCAGCTGCTGCAACTGCTGCTCTGCCTGTAACTTACCAGCTCCAGCAAAGGGTGCACTGCATGCATCCCACCAGCGCCAGCAACTGCTGCACTGTGTGTCACCAGCCAGCGCCAGCAACTGCTACTCTGCCTGCACCTTGCCTGCTGCAGCAACTGCTGCATTGCATGTCACCTTGCCAGCACCAGCAACTGCTACTCTGGCTGCACCTTGCCAGCTCCAGCAATTGCTGCACTGTATTCAACCCGCCCGCGGCTGCAACTGCTGCTCTGCTTGTAACGTACCAGCTCCAGCAAATGGTGCACTGCATGCAACCCACCAGCGCAAGCAACTGCTGCACTGTATGTCACCCGCCAGCTGCTGCATCTGCTACTCTGCCTGCACCTTACCTGCTGCAGCAACTGCTGCACTGCATGTCACCTTGCCAGCACCAGCAACTGCTACTCTGGCTGCACCTTGCCAGCTACAGCAATTGCTGCACTGTATTCAACCCGCCCGCTGCTGCAACTGCTGCTCTGCTTGTAACGTACCAGCTCCAGCAAATGGTGCACTGCATGCAACCCACCAGCGCCAGCAACTGCTGCACTGTATGTCACCCGCCAGCGCCAGCAACTGCTGCTCTGCCTGCACCTTGCCTGCTCCAGCAAACACTGCACTGTATGTCACCTTGCCAGCACCAGCAACTGCTACTCTGGCTGCACCTTGCCAGCTCCAGCAATTGCTGCACTGTTTTCAACCCGCCCGCTGCTGCAACTTCTGCTCTGCTTGTAACGTACCAGCTCCAGCAAATGGTGCACTGCATGCAACCCACCAGCGCAAGCAACTGCTGCATTGTATGTCACCCGCCAGCGCCAGCAACTGCTGCTCTGCCTGCACCTTGCCTGCTCCAGCAACTGCTGCACTGTATGTCATCCGCCAGCTGTTGCAACTGCTGCTCTGCCTGCACCTTGCCAGCTCCAGCAACTGCTGCACTGTACGTCACCCGCCAGCGCCAGCAACTGCTGCACTGTATGTAACCCGCCAGCTGCTGCAACTGCTGCTTTGCCTGTAACTTGCCAGCTCCAGCGAATGTGCACTGCATGCATCCTGCCAGCGCCAGCAACTGCTGCACTGTATGTCACCCGCCAGCGCCAGCAACTGCTACTCTGCCTGCACCTTACCTGCTGCAGCAACTGCTGCACTGCATGTCACCTTGCCAGCACCAGCAACTGCTACTCTGGCTGCACCTTGCCAGCTCCAGCAACAACAGCATTGTATGTCACCCGCCAGTGCCAGCAACTGCTGCTCTGCCTGCACCTTGCCGGCTCTAGCAATTGCTGCACTGTATGTAACCCGCCAGCTGCTGCAACTACTGCTCTGCCTGTAACTTACCAACTCCAGCAAATGGTGCACTGCATGCATCCCACCAGCGCCAGCAACTGCTGCACTGTATGTCACCCGCCAGCGCCAGCAACTGCTGCTCTGCCTGCGGCTTGCTGCTCCAGCAACTGCTGCACTGTAAATAACCTGCCAGCTGCTGCAACTGCTGCTCTGCCTGCACCTTGCCAGCTCCAGCAACTGCTGCACTGTATGCAACCCACCAGCTGCTGCAACTGCTGCTCTGCCAGTAACTTACCAGCTCCAGCAAATGGTGCACTGCATGCATCCCACCAGCGCCAGCAACTGCTGCACTGTGTGTAACCAGCCAGCACGAGCAACTGCTGCTCTGGCTGCACCTTGCCAGCTCCAGCAACTGCTGCACTGTATGTCATCCGCCAGCTGCTGCAACTGCTGCTCTGCCTGCACCTTGCCAGCTCCAGCAACTGCTGCCCTGTATGCAACCCACCAGCTGCTGCAACTGCTGCTCTGCCAGTAACTTACCAGCTCCAGCAAAGGGTGCACTGCATGCATCCCACCAGCTCCAGCAACTGCTGCACTGTGTGTCACCAGCCAGCGCCAGCAACTGCTACTCTGCCTGCACCTTACCTGCTGCAGCAACTGCTGCATTGCATGTCACCTTGCCAGCACCAGCAACTGCTACTCTGGCTGCACCTTGCCTGCTCCAGCAACTGCTGCACTGTATGTCACCTTGCCAGCACAGCAACTGCTACTCTGGCTGCACCTTGCCAGCTCCAGCAATTGCTGCACTGTTTTCAACCCGCCCGCTGCTGCAACTGCAGCTCTGCTTGTAACGTACCAGCTCCAGCAAATGGTGCACTGCATGCAACCACCAGCGCAAGCAACTGCTGCACTGTATGTCACCCGCCAGCGCCAGCAACTGCTGCTCTGCCTGCACCTTGCCTGCTCCAGCAACTGCTGCACTGTATGTCATCCGCCAGCTGTTGCAACTGCTGCTCTGCCTGCACCTTGCCAGCTCCAGCAACTGCTGCACTGTACGTCACCCGCCAGCGCCAGCAACTGCTGCACTGTATGTAACCCGCCAGCTGCTGCAACTGCTGCTTTGCCTGTAACTTGCCAGCTCCAGCAAATGTGCACTGCATGCATCCTGCCAGCGCCAGCAACTGCTGCACTGTATGTCACCCGCCAGCGCCAGCAACTGCTACTCTGCCTGCACCTTACCTGCTGCAGCAACTGCTGCACTGCATGTCACCTTGGCAGCCAGCAACTGCTACTCTGGCTGCACCTTGCCAGCTCCAGCAACAAAAGCATTGGTATGTCACCCGCCAGTGCCAGCAACTGCTGCTCTGCCTGCACCTTGCCGGCTCTAGCAATTGCTGCACTGTATGTAACCCGCCAGCTGCTGCAACTACTGCTCTGCCTGTAACTTACCAGCTCAGCAAATGGTGCACTGCATGCATCCCACCAGCGCCAGCAACTGCTGCACTGTATGTCACCCGCCAGCGCCAGCAACTGCTGCTCTGCCTGCGGCTTGCTGCTCCAGAAACTGCTGCACTGGTAAATAACCTGCCAGCTGCTGCAACTGCTGCTCTGCCTGCACCTTGCCAGCTCCAGCAACTGCTGCACTGTATGCAACCCACCAGCTGCTGCAACTGCTGCTCTGCCTGTAACTTACCAGCTCCAGCAAAGGGTGCACTGCATGCATCCCACCAGCGCCAGCAACTGCTGCACTGTGTGTCACCAGCCAGCGCCAGCAACTGCTACTCTGCCTGCACCTTACCTGCTGCAGCAACTGCTGCACTGCATGTCACCTTGCCAGCACCAGCAACTGCTACTCTGGCTGCACCTTGCCAGCTCCAGCAATTGCTGCACTGTATTCAACCCGCCCGCTGCTGCAACTGCTGCTCTGCTTGTAACGTACCAGCTCCAGCAAATGGTGCACTGCATACAACCCACCAGCGCAAGCAACTGCTGCACTGTATGTCACCCGCCAGCGCCAGCAACTGCTGCTCTGCCTGCACCTTGCCTGCTCCAGCAACTGCTGCACTGTATGTCATCCGCCAGCTGCTGCAAC
>JACERP010000768.1:0-38648 GCA_014080715.1 Scenedesmus sp. NREL 46B-D3 | reverse complement strand
TGTTGCTAGTGTTAGAGCCCTGGATGGGTTGCCGGCCGTGGCACAGTTGCCACAGGTGCGACTGGTTTTGTCACGGTGGTGGTGTGTGCGGGTGGCTAACGTGTACAAAGTCTGCATGGCGCCTGGCCCTGAATGCATTCCCTACTGCTCAGCGTATGCAGACTGCCACGGGATGTGCGGCGTGCTCTGCTGCTGTGCCGGGTGTGGAGCATCATTTCTGGACGTGTCCTGTTGCAGTTGTTGTTCGTGAAGAGATTGAAGGTCAGCTAAGAGCATTCAACATGTTGCCGGCAGGTGAGAGCCAAGGTCCATGCAACTCAAACAGCGCTGAAGGGGCACCACGCACTGCGTGGCACCTCTGCCGGAGCTTTGGATTCAAAACAACATTACAGCTTGTGCATGTTGTGTTGGGTGACTCATACCATCGTCATCGTGATAGCTCGTTGGTTGCTGTCGACACTCAGTGTCAGGCTGACAGAGTTCAGCGCTCAGCAGACTTTGCTCACTGTGAGGTGTGAAGGTGCTGTCCCCCCTCATCACAATAGGCTAGCTGGCACCGCCAAATTGGCAGGCACTGTGCAGTTGATGCTAGGACCACATCCATATGCCAACAGTGCGGCCGCCTTGCAGCGTGCGGCGCACAAGTGATGATCGGCACAGAGCTCAAGCCGATGCTGCAGCACCCACGGAGCTGTGCGTGTTTTTCAGCTGCTGCTGCCGAAGCCTTTCTTGCTTGCAGGGCGGGGCTTCTGCCCCTTC
Organism: Scenedesmus sp. NREL 46B-D3; assembly: GCA_014080715.1. Classification (NCBI taxonomy): domain Eukaryota; kingdom Viridiplantae; phylum Chlorophyta; class Chlorophyceae; order Sphaeropleales; family Scenedesmaceae; genus Scenedesmus; species Scenedesmus sp. NREL 46B-D3. Next base: position 37,889 of record JACERP010000768.1, on the reverse strand, counting down.
TTGGCGGCTACTACTGGAGACTCCTTCAACCTTCAATGCGCGGCACCTGGCAGCAGATGCAGCACAGCAGCCTGTTCTGGAGCATACCGTACAACAGCCTATTGCTGTGCAGTTGTGCTGACCAGGCCGATCGACAGGCAGGTGGTCACCTGCTTTAGCTTCTTCTGCTGGCACTGCAGACTACCCCATGATCCAACAGAAGTGCTGACAGCCTTACGACACGCGAGCGGCAAAGTGCCATTGCATGCGGCCACCAGTGATGCATGCTGTAGCTCCCCACCTGCTTCAGCTTCGCTGCTAGCGCTGCAATCACGTCAACCAGCAGCTGCTTCCGTTGGCTGCGGAACACCAGCGCGGTGCGCATCTCAGGCGACAGCTCCTGCTGATGCTGCTTTGGCGTGGCCCTTCACTGCTGCTGCTGCTGCTGCTGCTGCTGCTTCCATTCAGCAGTGCCAGGTCGTGCCCAAGGCCTGTGCTGAAGTTCTGCAGTGCTGCCATACCCATGCCAATGAGGATGCGGATGGTGGCGGTCTGCAACAGCACGCGGCACACCGCGCAGCCGGCAGCAAAGGGCACGTGAGCTGAAACGGGGCAAACCAGCAGACATGCGTGTTGGTGCCGCTGCCAAAGCCCATGCAGCGCACCGTAGCTCACTTAAGTGAACGAGCCTCTCCCCAGGCGGCCCTGCAGCGCTGATGTGCTCCCATCCACTCTGTACATCTTGTTGTTTGGGTGGTCTGTCCCAGCTGCTAGCACTGTCAGAGTCAGCTTTTATCATTCTCCTGAAACAGTTCAGCTAGGCCTTGCGCATGCATTCCCTGTCCAGCTGCAGCACTGTCAGGCTCTGGCTCCTCCAAGGTCACCGATGCGCAGTGGCCTGCGCTGCTGCTGCACACCTGCAAGCTGCAGCCACGCTGCTGCTGCTTGGTGGCCCGCGCACCTCATTCTGCTTGTTGAGCGGCCTGTCCCAGCTGCCCAGCACTTCCAGAGTCAGCGCCTCCACCTCACTCTGATACGTGGCCACCAGCCCCCTCATCGCTGCCAGCAGCCGCGGCTCAACAAAGTTGGGGCCACCTAGCAGCACCTGCAACATACAGGTTGTGCACACGGCTGCATCTACCCGAACCCCAGGAGCCGCTCAGATGCCTGATGTGCAAGCATGCAGCGTGCAGCGTTGCTGATGAGCTGCGTGTGGCGCATGCTGTGTACATCCTCAACACGGACACGAGTAAGGAAGCCAGTGCGACAATGTAAAAAATTCATGCAACTCCACATCTCGTATCGCATCTATAACACACAGCGCAGCATGCAGCACCATGCATGGGCCTGCATGCCACTACTCAGCAGGCATGAACAAGCCCTTGCCAGCAGCAACCAGCAAGGTGCCTGTTTCACCCTTCGCTGAAGTCCACCACTTTGCAGGCGTCAGGTGAGCTGGCAAGGTGAGCAGGGCCTGGCGGATGCCAAGTGGCAGGCTGCTGATTAATGAATTCTGCAAGAACAGCATCATCAAGAATCAGCAGTGCGCACCTGCAAGTTCTGCTTTGGGCCGCCCCCGCTGAGCCCTAGTCTTGCCAGGTGCTGCTGCCGCCAGGGCGCTGCTGTGCTCAGCTCCAGCAGCTTGCCGCTGCTGTCACGCGCACCGCCAGTCAAGGCAGCAGCCTGCAGAGGTGCAGACGCCGACACGATGAGCAGAACGAGCGAGTGTCAGTATGTGCTGCTGCAGTGCTGAGTTGCGGCAGCTTGCTGCTGCTGTCACGCGCACCGCCAGTCAATGCAGCAGCCTGCAGGTGACCAGGGAGAACAGCATCAAGCCAACTTTCAGACGGCGACGGCGTCGCCTGCTGAGAGTTGGCTTGTTGCTTTTCTCCCTGGTCACCTGCAGTCTGCTGCATTGACTGGTGGTAGTACGGCTTCACGCCCAGGAGCAGCTTGCCGCTGCTGTCACCAGCCAAACCAGCGCCTAGAGGTGCACGCAAGACTCGTGGCAATCCGCACACAACCGAATGTACTCCAAATTCTGTCATGACATCAGCAGGCTGTTGTGTGCGGTTTCACACCGGGGGCGACGAACGCAACACTTTGCGCTCTACAACAGCTGGCGTGAGCAGCAGAAGCAGCAACCAGGTGGTTGAGGCCTGCATGCGACCGAGCATGCATGCCGCCGGCAGGACGGTCCTGCGCGTGTGGATACAGCACTGACGCGTGAGCTCTGTAACCAGGACACCACTCCACACACTCAAGGGCTGCAGCTAGAATATTTGTGATTGATCTGGTCTGATCTGAGCTGGTCATTCACACGTGAAAAGAGTATCTGTGTGACATAACCATCAACCGCACGCACCTTGACCAGCTCAATGTCAAAGCGCAGAGCCACCCTGTCGTACTCGTTGTTGGCCACGACGAAGCCGTAGTCCATCAACAGGAAGTCGTTGCTGAGCTTGCCATAGCTCAGCAGCAACGGCTCCCCAGCAGCAATCTGTCCAGTGAGGCGGTGGGGAGGGTGATGAGATGAGGTGCAAGGGGTGTGAAGCCAGGGCGGCCTGATGTTATGTGAGATGTGACCGCGAGTACGGCTGCAGCAGCAGCAGAAACTGGAGTTGCCTGCCGCCAGCAGCAAACTTGTGATATGTATATGAGTTAGCAGCACTGGTCAGTTCCAGATCCACGGCAGCTACAGCGGCAGCAGCAGCGGAGGCCCGCCATCTGCAAGGTGGCAGAACAACAACCAGCGACAGGCAGGAACCATGTGATCATAGCCGTGGCACACATGGTGGGTGCCCATCCGTCGCTTGCCTCGCACGTTCACACCATACAGTGCTGGGTCGAGCTGTATGCCTTCTCAAGGTCCAAGCCTCATGTCATGGTCGCAACACAACATCTGCTGCAATTTTAGAGAGTCGTCTGCAAGGGCCTTGTGCAGCTTGCTTCAGCTCAACAGCAGCAGTGTGCCGCTGCAGCAGCTCTGCGAGCTGCCCGCGGCAGCGCTCCTTGCACTGCAGCGCATCCCACCTGCTTCTTGGCCACCATGGCCACGCCGCCCGCCACCGGCACGACCTCGCAGTTGGGCTCAAAGCTGTGGTTGGCCATGTCAATGAGCGGCAGCAGCGCTGCAGGCGCGTCAGGGCCGGCCACCCTGAAGGCCCGCGATGTCACGACAGCCAGCGCCCAGCCTGCAGACAGCAGCAGCAGCAGAAGGATGCGCTGAAGCCTGCATTGGGAGTGCACAAACAGGTGCAGCCGCGCAGCAGGCGATGTCGGGCCAGTCACACGCACAAGGCGCCACTTCACCTGGCACACAACAATCGTTTTGGTCGTTGCCAAAATGTCAGCGGCTGGATCTGTTTGTCAGTCAGCAGGCGCACGCGTTCCTGGCTGTTGGCACGTGATGCTGATGCCAGCAGCAGCCCACCTAGGCTGTTGGTGTCCACCGTCACACCATCAAAGGGGTCTGCTGCTGTGCCTGGCAGCTGTGCCAGCACGTCCACGCTGAAGCGGTGCAGCCAGCGCCCGCGCTTCTTCACCTGCAGCGCAGTGCAGCAGGCCACAGTGAGAGGAAGACGGGGGTGTACATGGTATGCAGGGTTGAGGATTCTTGACAGTCTGTGGTTTTGCATGCAGCTAACCCCCTATCAACAATCACATCCAACAGAGACAGTGCGAGAGCCCAACAGGCGTCGTTACTAGACGGCGACCCCCACCCCAGCGAAACATAGTGCACAACCAAGAACGTGTGCATTGTGTGGCAACATGCGGCAAAGGCCAAAGCAGCGCAGCTCCTATCCTGGCTTGATATTTGCTACGCAGCAAACATGAAGTATGTGTTGCTGTAGGCTGCATAGTGTGAAGCCTGCTGGATTGAGGCAGAGTAACAAACATGCCTGCGGCAGCTAGGAGAGTGACATGCCACAGACACTTAGATGTAATTTTGTAGCAGAGCCACCTTGCAGCTGCTTCGATGCTGGCAGGAACTTGATACTGCAAATGCTTCTCCCACCCCCATTGCCAGGTGCGCAATGGTCACGTAAAAAACGCCCTCTAACACGTAACATACAATAGATGACACACTGACATGACGATATGACAACGCTGCACTGCACAGCCACAGAACCTCACCTGCTCCACCACTGGAGGGTACTCGACCGCCTCCAGTGCTTCTTTGGGGAAGAACATAGGCACCCCAGGCACCCCCACAGGCAGGTACGAGATGTAGGTGGCAAAGTGGCTGGACGCCCCCGCCACGCGCTGCACCAGCACCTGCAGCGCGAGCCTTGCCCCCCACAGCTCCTCAGGCACCTGCTGTATGAGGCGCAGCATGCGCGCGTCGCTGGACTCGTCGTAGGTCAGCTGGCAGCAGCGCGGCAGCTCAATGAGGCGGCTGCCAGGTTGGGTGATGGCCTGCAGGCAGCGGGCAGCAGGCGTCAACAGGCTTCTTTTTGTTGCAGCAGCAGGTGGAGACAGTGGCTGGAGCCACTAGGTCCGTGGCACACTTTTGACATGTGGCAGCATTGCAAGCTCAGCCCCAAGGTTGTTTGACGGTAGATAGTAGGAAAGATAGCAAACGCCTGAGCACAGCGGAGTTCCAGGACACAAGCTGTAGTGTTGCGTGCCAGCTGCAGCGCTCACTGAGAACAGGCAGCAACGAGCTGGGGCAGTCAAGCTGCCTGCTGGCCCTAAACTGCTGGGGTGCTCTCTCACAGTCAGTGACACACACATGCAGGTGATTCTGCACACTGGATGCCAAAAGCAAGGGCATGCTCAGCAAATGACCAGAGCTTGCTGGAAACCGCCAGAGAGCAGTTTCCTTGCACCACCGCTCAGCTGCCGCTGAGTCCAACTGCTGCAGCTCTGCCTGTATGCAGCTGCCACTCCTGGCCCGCTGACTGCCGATCCACCGTTGCTGGTGTACTGGAGGCCGCTTGCAGCCGATTCACACGGCACAGAGCAGCCTGGGCAACACCAGGAAACAGCATAGACCGTCGGCTCCAACACACCGGAAAACCTAGTGTGTTCATGCCTGCCGCAATGCACCGCACCTGCGTCGCAACCAAGCCCCAGCCTGAGCCTCCGTCGCTGCCACCAAGGTTGGCCATCGCAGCGCCACTCACAGAGCCGCCATTGCTGACCACCCAGTCAACCAGGGAGCTGCTGGCGCTGCCAGGTGGCGTGCTGCAGTCTGCTGCTGCGGCTGCTGCGGCCAGACACCTGCGTGTGGTGGAGCTCTGCGGCAGGATGGCGACAACGCTGCTGCTGCTGCCAGCATGGCCCAGATGAATAGGCCAACAGCACTGGTGTGGTCTGCTGCTGCTGCTGCTGCTGAGGGGTGTGCGGCCTGCCATCGCTCCAAGGGCACTGTGAGCTGCACGGCCCAGCATCCTGTGCCTGCTGCTGCTGCTGCTGCTGCTGCTGCTGCTGCAGCTGTTCAAGATAACATGCAAAGCAGTGACACCAACAATGTGAGCTCAATGACAAGTTCAGGATAGCAGCATAGGCTGTCCTTGATGTGTGGGCTGTTTGCTGACAGCAGGTGCTTGCAGGATTGGTTCAACAGGTCATAGCTGCAGCAGACGGACGTCCCAGCTCACCAAAGAGGTTTGCTTCTACAGCAAAGCCTCTCAGGCTGCAGCATATCTCGGTGGTGTGGCTCAAGCCTCGAGCACAGCTCCCTGGACGCCAAGCTGCTAGTGCTTGCGCTGCTGCAGCTGACACAGCATTGCCAGTGCCTGCCTGCCTATCAGCCGGGTCCCCTCAGGGGCGTACAGTACGGTATGTGGTCACTGAAACACACTCAGCGTGCTTGATGGCGTTGTGGTTGCGTTGGGTTGCCCTTGGCATTCATAATGTTGCTGCTGTGACACTGTCACATGTTAGGGAGCACGACGTTGCAGCAATCAACGAAACAGCAAGGCCAGCGTGGAGTTTAATGTGACCGCTACTGCTACTGGAGTTTAATGTGACCGTTGATCACGAAGCACTTGTGCCAGTGCCGCAACCGACTGCTCCATCACGGAGTGCTAGCCTTACCCTTGCGCTGCCGCTTCTCCCTTTAAAAACCCTCCTGCATATTTTGTGCTTCCAATTTCAGGAGTTGCCCACCTCCAAAGCACTGCTGCTTGTAGTCCTGCAATTGTGAACTTGTGCCAGCCCTTGCTGTTGTGTTCACCTCTGCTACCACCGGAACAGCTGCTGCCCCGACCACGTAGCTGTAACGTCTATCAACAATAAGGTGGAACAAGTGAGTCATGGTTCGCTTCCACTGGCACGTCGAAGATGGCTACGGGGCCTACACACCGCCTCAAGCCTCCAAAGAGGTCCCTGGCAGCTCTGGGGTCCGGCATGTGTCGGTGCGGGTAGACATAGCAGGCGATTCTAGCCCTATGGAGGCCATGTTCACCATCCCAGCGGGTTATCTGCACCCTGAGGGAGGGAAAGTCAAGGACGTGGGCATCGTGCTGGGCCACGGCAATGACGCAGAGGAATGGAACGGCCCACTACTGTCAGAGGTTGCAGCGACCCTTGCCAAGGCTGGTGAGCAGCTGAGCAGCAGCCAGCGCAACACGCTGCGCTGCTACTGGCACTGCGATAGCTGCTACTGCCTGGTAGTGGGTGGATGTTGCTGCTGTTTTTTGCAGATGGTCTGCGGCTTGCAGTGTACGGTTCAGATGGGCAATGAGCATTGATAGACTGGTGAAAAGGCACGCCTTCCCCGTCTTGCTGTAGATGTTTAAATGTCAGGATCAGTAGTGAGCATTGGTGATGGTGGCATGCGGCAGTAAGTCTGTTGCACTGCCCAGGGAGCGTACTGTGTTGCCTACGTATCACTAGTAATGAGATCTTGCAAGCATGCGGCATGAGTCCTGCAGTGTGCATCACAGCAAGCCACTGCCTGTTGTTGCCAGCCGACCAGCTGCACTGTCGGATCCTTCCGCGAGCATGCACAGCACCCAGCACCCAACGACACACCACCCACTCCTCTTGCCCTTGTCATCAAGTGCACCACCGCTGTTACCTGCAGGGTACATCGTGGTGCGTTACCACAGCTCAGCAAAGGAGCTGCGGCGGCAGCGCATGTTTGAGAAGGCGCTGGATGTATGCGCCACCAGCCCGTATGCGCGCTGCGTCCAGCGATGGGTGCTTGCAGGAATCGGCCACGGGGCGCGGCTGGCTGCCATAGTCGGGCCCAGGGCACGCGGCCATGTGTGCGGCTATGTTTTTCTGTCATATCCACTCACGGTGAGTGACGCGGCGCAATTGTTAGCTAAGCTTGTTTGAAGCAGCTCAACCATGCTTGCAGGGTGGGCGGAATAGGGGCCGGATGCTTTGCTACAAGCCGTGCAAAGCACTGCTGGGGTCGAGTCGCAGTCCAGCCTGACAGCAAATAACAGCATGCGGCAGCAGGTGCTGTGACGCTGGCATGACGCCGCATCACACACAGCATGCATGCTGCAGGAGCTGACATGTCTGGTTCTCTCTCAAACGGCTCAACAACTGTGCATCCACCATGTGTGCGCAACCACCATGACACCTGTGTGCTGTGGCCTCTTGAGGTCACACACCGGCCTCAGGCACATGCAGCTGGTCTGATCGCTGCTGTTTGCTTGCTTGAAACTACTGCAGGACTCGCTGCAGACCGCCAAGGGGCCTGTGCTGCCCGACAGCAGCATCCTGCTGCTGCGCATCCCAGCGCCAGTGCTGTTTGTGCATGCAGGTGCGCACGACTCCACAGACTCCATGTGGCTGGCAGACTTGCATGTGCAGGCGTGGCGCCTAGGCCACCTTTCTGCCAGCTAGCCTGCCTGAAGACAGAGAACTGTGCATGCAATGCAGTTGCAGGGGCTGTTGCCAGAAGTGGCTACCTTGATGCCTTGAACTTGCTGACAATCAACATGTGCATGCTGTGAACCAAGGTCAACGCACAAAATCCTCATGAAACTGTAGTCATACAACAGGTGTTGTTGGTCTTGGTGTGTGCAGGCAAAGATGCGAAGGCGCCCGTCAACCAGATCCGGACAGTAGCAGCGCAAATGAAGCCAGAAGCAGAGCCACGGCTGGTGGAGGTGCCAGGCGCAGACAGCAGCTTTGCAAGCGGCGAGCCTGCAGCACTAGCGCCAGAGACCGTTGCAGCAGTGGCAGAGCCTGTTCTGGAGTTTGTGAGCGCGTTGCAAAGCGGCAGCGTAAACTCCTGCAAGCTGCCGCTGGCAAACCGGTCAGGTCAGACTGCTGTGCAGCTCTCGGAGTCTGCTGCCGCTGGAATTGCAGCACAGATCGCAATACTGGACGAAGATGACAGCGCTATATACGAGGTGGAACCGCTTGGCATCGTTGCAGACGCAGCAGCCGCCAACGGGCAGCAGCAGCAGGCTGTTGCTCAGCAGCTGCTGCAACAGCACGCGCAGATGCAGCTGCAGCAGGCGCTGGCAGCGCAGCAGCAGCTTGCAGCAGTGGTGGCGTCCAAGGCTGCGCTGCACCTGCAGCAGGCGGCAGCGCAGCGTGCAGCAGCGGCTGCAGGCAGTGCTGCTGCAGCTGGTGCGCTGCAGCAAAGCTTTGGCATGCAGCTCAGCAAGCTGCCTGGTGGTGCAGCATCTGGTGCTGGTGGTGCCCAGGGCTCTGTGGTAGCACCTGTCATGCTGTCTGGCATGCCTGCAGGCGTGTTGACTGGGGGGCTCACCCCGCAGATGCTCGCAGCAGCACAAGCGATGGCAGCTGCAGCAGCCAAGCAGGGGATACGGCCGGGCGGAGGTGCGCAGCTGGTGATGCCTGCTGGTGCAGCGGTTGCGGCCGCGCAACAGCAGCAGCAGCAGCAGTAGCAGACGGCCAGTGATGCAATGTAATGCCCTGTGGCGAAATGGATGAGTTTGTTGCAAGTTGATTATATTGATGATAGGTTTGTTGTAGCTGGCGGCTTCAATGCAGTGCAATGCGCAAGCATGGCATGATGCAGTGCATGAGGTGGCTGGTGTGCCAGCTGGTCAGCAGGCTGCCACTCGCAGGCAATGCTCACTTAGCAAGTGGCTATAGCCACATGTGCTCTGGACCAATGCATTGCGGTTACAGCCAAAGCTGTATTATCTGATGGATGTTGCGCAGTTGGTGCACGTGATATGATGCCTATGTGTGTGCTGGGTTTGGCACGCTCGAGTGTGTCGTCAGCACAGCTTGTGCTTTGTTATTTTCTTGCGCTGCACACGCTACAGCTAGCTCTGTAAATGCATACTGTTGCAGTAGAATGGGTTCACCCCAACACACGATGATGCATGATTTGCACTTCCGTCAGCACAACCAAGGCAGGCACTGTCTCTTTGTGGCAATGGTTCAGCTGATGTAGGCTGCTGATTCTGCAGCAGGCCAGCAGCCTGGGCTGATATCGCACAGCAGCAGGGGAACCTGCCAGCAGCTGCCAATGGGTGAGGCAGGTGTAGTACGGCAAATGTTTCATGCACGTTATGCGTATGGGATGAGAGCACTGCTTGAAGCGCAAAAGTGTCAGCCACCTCAAACACGTTATGTACGTATACGTAGGTGGTACTGTATATGTCGGTGGTTGAATGCTGCTCTGGTGGCAGTTGTGCGACTGCATGCTGCTTTTGCAGCCCTGTGGTGTGGCGCGCTGTGTGGGGTTGACTGCTTCAGCCTCAGGCGTGACCCTCTGCTGCTGTGTTGGTCAAAGCTCCGGCCTTGTGCGCGGCCAGTTGTGCGTGCAGCTGCTGGCAGGCTATGCGAGCGACAGTGTACTGCGGAGACACCAGGTGCTGGTTGCGCTGCACACTGGCCGCCAGCGGCTGAGATGCATCATGCATGCACCTGAACGCGTGTCACCAGCCTGCAGATCCCGCTCCTGTATGCAGCCCATGCTTGGAGGGGTTTGGAGGTCAGGCAGGGTACACCAGCTTGCTGAGGCGTGCATGTTCTGCTTTGCACTAAAGCCCCGCGGCACGCGCTGGTGTTTAAACAAGCACCACACTGCTTGCTTGTACGCCCGGAACTGCACATTACGGCACTGTGTCACTATGGTCCATCTTCTAGCATTGTCTTTGTGCGTTGCCGACTACGCGTTGTGCCGGACGCAAGGCTGCAGCACAGCACTCAGTAAAACGATCTTTGAAGCTGTACAGACATGTCTGGTCAGACATGTGCCACTTAACAAAGGAAGCCCGAGCACACCTTGACTGAGCAGTTGGAGGATCGTGAGTAAGTCATTACCACTGCCTGCGTATGCTGAATGCGGGTAGGGTTGTGCGCTTGTCACTGACCAATGCAAACATTGGCAAAAGGGCTGGTGCATTGTCGTTGCGTTCTCCTGTAAGGTGTTTCGTTCAGTAGCACACAACTTCATCACGCAATTGAGTTCCGAGGACAGCTAGCAAAATGCAGTTCACGCACAGGGCCCATCCGGAACTGGTAGCCACACATAGGTCGAGAGAACTGCGTGCCGGAGTGTGTTGTATCAGCAGAAGAGATGCATCATTGGGCGCTTTTGCTGTCATTGGTGCGCATTAGTTCAGCATTTGGGAGCGGCAGTAGCAGCAGGATGTGCATTGCAGTCCGGCAGCAGTACAACAGGCCATTTGGACGTGTGAGGCCTCTGCAGGCCTCCTGTTGACCTCTGCTGCCAGTGACGTATACAATGTATCTCTCCACCTTTGCAGGCTCTTCAGCACATGCGCAAGCAGCAGCTGCAGCACAGCTGCTGCACGGCGAGCAGCTCACAGTGCCACAGGCCATTCAAGCACTGAAAGCAGCTGCGGTCAGCGCTGCTGCCGGTCCCACAGCAGTTCCAGCAGCAGCAGCGCCCACCAGCAAGTCCAACAGCAGCAGCAATAACAGGTGCAGTGTACAGCTTGATCCTGCGTTGGCAGCAGCATTCATCCAGGCTGTGTATGAGACAGTGCAGCAGCAGCAGGTGATGCCGGAGCAGCAGCTGCAAGTGGAGCGCTACAAGTTGCAGGCCCAGGAGTATAAGTACTATGCAGGTGGGTGGTGGGTGTTACTTACATGTGTTGTTCTGTACCCGCTGTGGAAGCATTTGAAAGCAGCATGTTGTGCCGCAGTCCTGTAGTATGAGCAGATCTCTGTCGCTGAACGTGTTCTGTACTCCCTGCAGTTGCCTGCCAGCGTTGCATGCTGTGCCGTGGACCAGGATCTGACAATTGCACACACCTACCAAGCCAGTTGTTACTGCAGCTGGCGTATGCCATGTTTTGTGGTGATCAGTCATTTGTGGTGATAAGTCATTTGAGAGTGTGTGTGTGTGCGGAATGACGTAACGTACCTGTGCAGCCGCCAACTTGGACTGCGTGGCAGCGTCGTCGTGTCCACATATCACCAGGCGCTCATACTTGGGGAGTCACTTTGGTCGTGTGTGATCATCGGCTTCTGCCGTGGTGTGTGTGTGTGTGTGTGTGTGTGTGCAGCTGCAAACCAGGACCGCATGCCAGCGCTGCCTCAACTGGACGACAACAGCGGCGGCCTCAGCAACAGCACGTACTTTAACTTTGTCAGGTGAGGCCAGCTGCTGTGCTCAACAGCCAGCAGCAGCCCCAGGCTGCCAGGTGCACCGCGCCCAGCCTGCAGCAGCAGGGCTTCAGCTCAAAGTACAACTCTGTGACCAGCAGAAGTTATGCTGTGGGTCGTATGGCGTACTCATGCACTCGATGCAGCATGCCCATGCCAACAGCTGTGAACCTGCTGGCTTCACCTGTTTTTAAATGGCTGGGGCCAGCACGTATGGGTTGGTGCTTGCAGGGCGGACTGAGGCGGCAGCACAGCAAGCGCTGCTCCACCATACCACGTTGGAAGTGAGGAAGTGGTGGATGCTGCTGCTGCTGTCGCTACAACATGCCGAACATTTCAGAAGACAGCCTTTCACGGTGCGTCGTTGTTCCCCACTGAGTGGGCCGCCATGGCTTTTTGTTGTTCTGCCGCCGGTGCGCACAAGTCGCAGTTACGTGCTGTGGAAGGTTGTGGCACGCCACTTGCCCACCCCGCAGCAGCGCACCGCCTTCTGTGCTGCTGTTGGTGCGGTGCTGCTGCAGCAGCTGGCACCGGAAGCACTGACATCGCTGGGTACAGCAGCAGCTGCTGCAGGTGAGGGGTTCACACCACTTTCTACTTGCACCAATAAAGAGAGGCAGCAGCAACAATACTCAACCGCTTAGCAGAGATTGATGCTAATGTTGTATGTGGAGCTGGTCACAAATTCAGATGCTATGACAACATGTGTGATGAGCCACCCCAGGAGGAGCACCTTGTCACCACATTGACACAATGGAGAAGAACATATGAACGATGATGTGTGTTGAGCTGGGGTTGAGGTGCATGCAGCTGTTGTTGCCAAACAGTGTAACTGCCTTTCCTGGGACGTCGGCAGGACGCTGACCCGGTTCTTCGCGGAATCGGTTCAGTCGCGGACAGGGCGGGTTTTGCAGGTTGTGCAGCCCTTTGCTGCTGACTGACAGCTAACCTGCATGGCCTTTGTGGCGTTGTTGGTGTCGACTGTCCCACAACACCGTCAATGCCACGCCCCGCCTCCATCTGCTGCCTTTCCTGCAAGCGCAGACCGACGCAGAGCCCCCGCGGCAGCACTCATAGCCAGTGCACAGCAGCTGCTGGACCTGCTGCAGCGGCGCGGCTACATCTGCGGCTGGCAGTTGGTGCTGGGCAGCCTGCCTGGTGGTTGGCCGGCCGACTGGTCGGTCAGTGAGCAGCAGCTCGCGGGCTTGGAGGGTGTGCAGCAGCAGGAGCCACTGCCGCCTGGCTTGGTGTTTCAGGTGGGTACATTCAGATTTTCAACCTTGTAGTATATACTTACTGCAGGCGTGAGTCACACCATATGGTGCTAGCATGAGGTGCATAACCACAGCAGACGCATAACTTCATCTTCCCAGTGGCATGGTGGACAAACAAGCATGTTCATTTGTCTTGCAATGAAGTCGCTGCTCCAAGGCTGCATGTGCTGCATGCTGCTTCCCGGGCCTGCACTTGCAGGTGAAGCTGCAGCAGCCAGCAGACATCGAGGGCTGCGTGTCACTCCGGCAGGAGGAGGACGGCTTCTGGAGCCGCCACATCAGCAGCATGCTGGCAGCACTGCTGGCAGCTGGCGGCTACTCTGCTGAGGCGGTCGACGAGTATTTCTACCAGGACAGCTGGCAGGGCCCGAGCAGTGCGGCCGGGAAGCTGCTGCTGCTGTTTGGGGATCCTCTGCAGCAGGTGGACGTGCCGTGGACGCCCACGACGCTGGTCCAGGACTGGACGCTGGCGTGAGCTGACAAGACTGGTGCCGTGTTACATGTCATGTGACATAGTTGTGCCACGTCACATGACACCAACTCCAGGACTGGACGCTGGCTTGAGCTGACAAGGCTGGTGCCGTGTCACATGTCTTGTGACATAGTTGTGCCACGTCACATGACATCAACACCAGGATTGGACGCTGACATCAGCTCACTTGGCTGGTGCTGTGTCACATGTCACATGACACATCATCATCATATTACCCATTCAAGCCATAGCATCAGCGCCATCGGCCCCGCGCCCCACCGGGGCGGAAAGTCACATGACACAGTTGTGCCACGTCACATGACACAGACACCAGGACTGAGACGCTGGCGTGATATGCTCCTTTGGATGCGTCACCCCACCTGACATTTTGTGTGATGGTGCTGCCAGCAAGCCTGAAGGCGTTGCGATGTGGCTACGAGAGACTGGTATACCAGTCTTACGTAAGGCTTCCACGTCACCGTGAGGCTCACAAGGTGCTGACATGGCTGCAGGCAACAGGCTAGCCTGCATGGTCCTGCATCAGTGCAGGGTGCTACCCTTCAATCTGGAGGTGGATGGCATCAAGAATGGATTGTTCCGCTGCAGAACATCCATCCATTAGCGCATTCGCAAACCCTGGACAATGGTTGTAACAAGCAGCGGCACTCTAGCCCAGCCGTACCTAATTTCGTACATAGTTTTAAGCAACGCTTCAGCATGATCCTAAATCACGGTGCGCACCGTTGCCGTGACCATGCTAATCTGGGTATGACTGGAGTCACGTATCGCAGCAGTCACGACGACGACACGGTGCAGTCGTGCTGCCGCGCTAGTAACGCTGGAGTCGCATATGCGGACTGAGCCTTGGCAGGCCTCGCACACCACATGGGTCAAAAATGAAAATAAAAGAGCTGAAGATGTTAATTCTACGAATTTTAGAGATGGGCTTCGACCGGTTGGTCGAAGTAACGGCCGCAAAACAGGGGTTGTTTAGACCAGATCTCCCGCCAACATGCACCTGCTGCCTCAGACCAGATCCACTAAGGGCCAGCTGGTCGGTATTGGCCAAAGCCTTTCGACCGTATGGTCGAAAACGTCAATAGGTGGTTGCGAGCCCTGAGCTGGTTGCGAGCCCTGAGCCTTCACTGCAACAAATACAGGATCCTACAACCGCACTACAACAACAGCCTTGTTGTAGCCCTGTTGTAGCCTTGTTGTAGCCCTGTTGTAGCCTTGTTGTAGCCCTGTTGTGCAACAGGTTGTAGACGTGTTGTAGCCTGTGTGTTGTAATTTTTTGTAGTAAAGTGGGAATTGTAGTGCGGTTGTAACTACACAGTTGTAGTGTAGTTGTAGTGTGGTTGTAGTTGTCAATCACCAGCTACAAAAATGGTTGTAGTTGTGAGGTTGTAGACAGGTTGTAGCCTGTGTGTTGTAATTTTTTGTAGTAAAGTGGGAATTGTAGTGCGGTTGTAACAACCCAGTTGTAGTGTAGTTGTAGTCAAGTACCAGCTACAAAAATGGTTGTAGTTATGAGTGCTGTGCCTTGTATAGCCCATACATGCTGCCATAACCTTGCACAGTCTGTCAGCAACAACAACAACAAGTGCATACAACCACAATGCTGCAGGACTGCAGCACACCATAATGAGCCGCTGCCAAACCAAGATGTCTCGGCCGTGCGTGCAGTTATGAAAGGCGTCTGAATAGCCTGATATAAATACTGAATTACTCCCAACATGCTGACATGCAACCCAGCCAAGTCACCAAGGACCAACAGCACCTGCTCACTCCCAGATTGGCAGCATGCATGCTTGCACACAACCATGCCACGCCACACATGACCACTTCATCGGCTCCATCACACATCCCTGCACATTATAATCAGTGTACTTCGGGTTTGGCCGGGTCTCCCTGCTGCTCAGTCGCGGAGCACCTGGCTGCTCTGGCAGCGTTGGAGGGGCCACCACACGTGCCCGCTTGGCAGTTGCCTTCTGCTTCTTCTTCTGCTGCTGCCTCTTCGTTGGTCCACAGCCACCTGCTGCTGCTGCCTGCCCTGCAGCGCGCATGGATGTGAGCGCACCAGCTGCTTCTACCTCGTCATCCTCGTCATCGTCATCGCTGAAGTCATCGTCATCTGTGTCCTCATCAGCCTGGTAATGCAGGGTCAGTGAGCAGGCAGGACAATAGAATATGCTCAAGACATTGTGTGCCTGCACACTGCGTGCTCTGTTGCTCCTCTGAGGTTTTGCCATGGATGATGCCACCGCTGCAGATACTGCATGTGCTGCTGCTGCAGTGCGGCCGCAGGATCTGCCATGGGCATATACAAAAGATATGTGGGCACCATGAATGCAAGCTGCAATAAAGGGAAATGCTGCAGCATACTGTATTTGACCTGCTATGAATCGCGGTTAAGTTTTGCTGTGCCAACAGTGTGCATGATGGGTTGTGCATCATCAAGCGTGCTGCAACATCACAAGAGCCAGCCATGTCTGCAGCCATTCTAGGTTTGTAGCAGATGTGCTTATGCCACACCGGCTGCAGATCATCCTTACATTGTGACCATGGCATTGTGCACTCACCGTATTGCTGTCAAGAGCTGTGTGCCTGCTGCCACGACGACCGCCGGCACCACTGCATCCACGGCTGGCATCCTGCGCGTTGCTTGTGTTGCCACGACCTGCCGTTGCTGCACTGCTGCCTTGGCTGGCACCAGCAGCTGCAATCAGCCGTGCGTCTGCCCTCTGCTTCTTGGCTGCCTCCACCTGTGCTGCGCCGCGTTCAGCCGGGTGAGCCGCCTGCAAGCGTAGTTGCCGCCTGAAAATTTTTGAGGGTACACATCCACAGACAGGAGTGCAAAAGGAGGAACAAGCAAGATGGCAGTTGTGAATAGCAACCCTTCAGCAAATACATACACATGAACAGGTGAGCAGGCTGTGCATTGATGTGTTCCTGGTGCTGCAGTCTGCGCTACCAAAGCCAGCCTGCATAAAAGCAACGACGGCAGATTCCGCACCATGCTGTGGCTGAGTTGGCACTCACGTGTTGAGCACCTCCTGCACCAGCTCCTGTGGCACTGAGGATTTTCATCAGCACCTTCTTCTCAGTGTCCTTGAAGGCACGGTTCTTGACCTTGTGGAATCCTGTAGCAAACAGCACGTGTTGCAACATCATACTTACACGGGTTATACGGCACAGAACAGCAAGCTGATCACTGCTGCTGTGTTGGCACATTGCGCGCACCTGGGTTCGCGCGCACTGGATCAGTGCGCAGGTAGTTGATGCTGCTGCTACCCCTGAGTGGCGTCAAAGGAATTAGCTTGGACAGCATAACGCATAAGCCTGCTCACGCGACTTGCCCCTGCCCCGACCAACAGGGCTAGGTGCCGCATCCAAAGCACTGCTGACACCTGCCTGCTTCCTGCGCTCCTCGCTCTTGGCACGCTTAATGTGGCTGTAGCTCATGCTGGCTCCTGCGCTGCTGCTTGTGCGCAAACGTGCCCCAGCCCCACTGCTGCTGCCAGAGATGGCCCCCTCCCCGACACAGCCGAACTCGGCAGTGTTGCAGGCAGCAGCTGACGAGATCACAGGCTCCCAAAGCCACCAGCTGCTGCTGCTGGTGCTGGCAGCTGATGTGCCTTGAAGAACGCCGTCCTGCAGAGGCATCATGAGCACACCGACGTTCCTGCTTTCCGGGTATTGATGCGCCTTCCCCACCACTGCGTTCGCGCTGATGAGCTGGTACTCCGTGGCGTCGTCTGGAACGTCCTTTATCTTTTCATAGTACAGCAGTAGCCTCGACTTGTAAGGAACATCAAACTGATCGCAAATGTTACGCATCAGCGATTCTTCGTCATCCTGAGCGTACACCTCAACCTCTTGTGGCTGCTCTTCACACAACTGCAGCTGCTGCTCTCCTACCAAACAGGACACCAGCAACCTGAAAGCGTGCATAGTAGCCGAAGCTTTGGGTAAAGCACGATTTGGCGAGCGATCTGGCGCGATCCAGCTACATCCACGAGGAAGTCTGTGCTTTTTTGAAGCCACTGGGGTGCAGGCCTGCACCCTAGGGTACAGATCGGTCTCGGTGCTGGTGGATACAGCACGCTGTTGCTGCGATTGACACCGAGATCTGACATCTTTGTTTGCAAAATGCTGCTGTGGACAATGCACCGGCGCAATGGCCAAAGCGAGGCCGCGAGCAGCATGTTGCCGTTCTTGTGACTATTCTGCTGGCAGTGGCAGTGCTCTCGCCCGGTACAAAGGAGATGGAAGTATCCAAAACCCAAGCGCAGATGCAACAGCGAGTTGCCCGCCTGCGAGCTGCAGCCTGTCACCGAAGCAGCAGACAAGCAGCAGCAGCAGGCTGCTGGTTTGGCTGACCCAAGCTTGAAGCAACGCCATACAGATTATCAAACATCTAACCGTGAGGAGCAGCAGCAGCAGCAGCACCAGATTTTCAAACATCTAACCATGAGGAGCAGCAGCAGCAACACCACCACGTGGATCAGCAGCTGGATGGGGCAGGAGACCACCACGACGACAATTCTTGTGCGTCCAATCTCGATCCTGCCGCAATCAGCGACGACGGCAGCGCGCACCCTTACCAGCAGGTTGCTGACGACATCTTGGCAGCTGCAGCGGCAGCTGGCTGTCCCCTTGAGGCTGACCGTGTTTGGGACTTTGTTGAGGAGACCAGCGCAGCAGCAGGTGCGGGCCTTAGTGCAGTGTGCACCTGGGCAGTGCTACTACTCAGTGCAGTGTGTCCAGCAACCACGTGCTGTGCACAGCAAGCTCCATCTGTTGACCCTGTCCCTGTCCCCGCTGTTCTGCATGATACTGAGCTGCAGACTGGTTCCCTGGTGATCTGGGATCTGATAACGCAGCTGTGGCAACTGTGTTGTTGTACAAGTATGCTGATGTCAGGGGGTGCAAGTTGCTGCACTCAACCATGTATCTGCGGGCAACGCAAAGAAATCTTACTTTGTGCTTGTCAAGTACAGAGAGGGCACACCACCTGCTGTGGAGGTTACCTACATGGCAAATGTGTTGTTTTTTGTCAAGTTGTCTGCTCATAGATCTGTGATTTGCTGTATGCGAGCTGCACCGCGTGCAGCAGCAAGCTGCAGCTGTTGGCGTATTGTGGCATACTGCATCGTTTGATGAGCCAACACATGCAAGCTATGTTGTGTGCTTCCAGGCCCACAAACTGCAACATCAGCATGTGGCAGCACTAGTGCCTGGTGGAACAAATGCATGTTTCATACTGTACAACATGTTGTGAGCTGACAGGGCTTACTGACTTGCATCACCAGCCAGCATGGGCTGGCAAACAACCAACCTGGCTTGAAGGGCTGGCTGCCCGATCCCTTTAGGGATTTGCCCTGTTCGATTCAGGGTCAAGCCTTCTGTCATGGCGTCACATGTGTTTGTGCAGTGTTTCAAGCATGGTGCATGTAAACTTCACAGCATGTGACGTTCTGGTGTGCAGCATGGTTTGCATAATGTATGTTGTGGATGCACTGGCGCAGCTGCCCTGCAGCTGTCCAGTTTGGGAGTGCAGTTTGTGCAAGCATTGGACGGAAAGCAGCAGGCAGCAAGAGTGTGTGCAGCGCTGGCTTTGCCTCATGGGGTCGACAGTGCTGCAGCAGCTTGCTACAGCTTGCAAAACTGGCTTTGCTTGCATGCACTTGTCAGGATGAGAGAGACCCTGTTTGTCTTGCGCTTGATCGAGTGTTCTTTTTCATGCATTTGTTGGGTTCATGATGCGCGCTGGACCAGTCTGCAGGAGTCAAGCAACTGCTGTTATCATTCAGATAGAGTTGACAGCTGCAGACATGACCCATGGTGATGTGTCTTCTTACATGCACCGTGTGCATTTGCTGCATTAAAATGTGTACTACATTTCTTCCTGCAACCCTTGTTGTGTGATCACACATACGAGTTACTGCAGACGGTCGTTGCTGTGTCAAATGAATCAGGTTACACTCCGAGCCTGATCACGTATCCAAAAAGACCCAAGAAGCTTTGCTCATCGTGTCCACAGGTTTGAGAGGTCATGCATAAGTCCGGCAACCACGACTAGTCGCACGACTGCAGCACACCAGATGCATCGTGGCCATTTTGCAAAGGCTGCACTACAATGCATTAAACAATCAATATATACAAGATACATGCAGTTATCCGCGCAAGAACGCTGCTTCTAACAACGTTACAGGCCTGAACACACTGCGAATTACAACAAGGTTGTAAGGTCTTACAACCTCTGCCTACAACACGAGCTACAACATGTGTTGTAGACTGATTGTAAGCAGGTTGTAGGGATCATGCTTTCTCACAGTGCTTGCCAATTGGCAAGTTGGTGAGCTCGGCATATCCAACTATTTATACTAAAGATTAAGAGACCGTGACATGACAGTGCTGCTGTACTGCTTGGGACATCACGCCTAATTGAGGGGTTACAGGTGACTTGGGACACAGTGACTTGGGACAACACGTTGAACGCCTGCAGGCAACCTTGTATTGCTGTTTAGGCGCCTGACAAGCGCTTCCAGGTCAATCACCTTCAGGGCTCGCACCCACCATTTGGCGATTGAGACCATTCAGGCGAAGGGCCATGACCTATTATCGACCAGGTGGCCTGCAGTGGGGTCTGTTCTGGGCCGCAGGTGCAATTCGGCAGGAGATCTGGACGAACCAACACCTGTGTAGCGGCCGATGTTTCCACCAACCGGTCGAAGCACATCTACTAATTTCGTAAGAACGGAGCCTTCAGCTCCTGATTTCTACCCGTAGATGTGGTTGCGAGCCCTGATCACCTTGACATTTACTGTATACATATTATCAATAAAGTTTATTTATGAAACCCGTATCATACTCATATGATATGCAGCCAGTGTATATATACATGCAGCCAGTGGTTGCTGCTGGGTTTGGGTGTTAAACCCGTAGTTTAGGGTTTGTCAATTGTGGGGCAGCAGAAGCAACACTGTGCAGGTGATTGCAGCTGCAATTTGATGGGTGCTGTGCCATGGCTGGCTGTACAGCCATGTCCTGGCATTGAGCGCCATACTGAATGATTGTGGTGTGGTGTGTTGCAGCAGTTGATCAACTCATGAGGTTCGATACGTCAGTACAGCGGCAGCAATCTAACTTTGGTATTTGGTACCAACGTATATGTGTATACAACGTCAAGGAAGGTGGATTGGTGCATTCTGGCACTTCAGCACCATCAGCGTTGTTTTGAGCTTTTGTAGTCGGCCTCGGGATGGGTGAGGAATGTATTACTAGTAGAGTGTGGTGTCTAGAACATCTGTATCTGGCAACCCCCAGTACACAGCCACGGCACCGTTACACAGCCACCCAGCCACCTTCAAACCCCAGAACCACGACTTGGACGCTCCAGGTTCAACACCACCCCAAAAACCCTGCCACGCAGGGTGCGTGCCAGCGATGTGGACACCACCCAGGCTGCCAGCCAGGCTGGGCATGATACCACAGCCGTTCAACAAGTTGCGTGCGTGACACAACGACTTGCTGGTGCACAGCTGAGCGCTATGCCCAGTATGAGCTGCATTGCGACACCACATCACCGCCATTCCTGCTGCACGTGCACATCATTGCTGCTGGCATAAACAACTGCCAGCAAGGACATCCGCTGGCCTGTAGTTACAGCACTTGAAACTGCCTGCCAAACAGAAATGAATGTAACACCCTTGCAGCCATGAACAGCCACAACCTGCTTCGTGGCAGGCCAGCAGCCAACAGTTGCATAAGCATGCATACCCTCTAGCCTGTTAGCACACACACAGCACACAACAGTCCCCTTGCTAGTTATCAGTGCTCCACCCACCGCCAGCATGGCCGCAAGTCCTGCAGTCTAGTCAAGTGCAACTGCCATAGTGCATTCTAGCGGCAGGGAGCAGTCTCAGCCTAGTGGGAGCAGTAATACCTTGCTGAGTCAGCAGGCAGCACCTCTGCTGAGCAGCTCCACATCCTGCCCAAATCCACGTCAGCCTCCGCATACCCTGCGCCCCACTCCGTGATGTTGTGCGACTCAGCCGCGCATCAACCCACAGACGATCACCTATGTCACACGACGGTGCACCACCGTCAACAACTCCTCCTAACCCAGCAGCGTGCCCCAACAAAGTGCTGCTGATGCCTTGCCATTCAAAAAATGTCCCTGCAGCTGCAGGTTGCAGTCATGCTGCTGCGTTGCCAACTGCTGCAACCAGCATCGGCGCAGCTGCTACGTCGTGCGCACGTTCCGCCGCGCCACGCCTATTTCGCAGGCATTCACCTTTGCCGCGAACCTCAGCGAGCACAGCGACTCCGGCGCAAAGTCGGAGGTGGGGCTGATGTTCACAAACATGAGCGTCTTGGCGTCGCCGCCCAGGCACGGCTGCAGCAGCCACGTGAGCTTGCTGTTGCGGTAGGGGATGTGGCTGTCCTTGTTGGCCAGCGACACAATGACGTCGCCTGCAGGCGGGCGGCCAACCGGGGCATGACATTTTTTTGAGCATGACTCAGCAGCAGGTGGCAGGCAAGCATGATGAAGAGCCAAGCCGAAGCAAACCCCAGCCGCTGCATTCGCTGTCTGGGAGGCTCATCCGGCGGAGGCGCTGCACGCGTGCGCTGTGTGTGCCGCCCGCCGCTCACCGAGTGCGCTGAGGCTCTTGTTGATGGCCTGCGCCTCCTTGAGCCTCTGGCCGGTGGCGCCGCTCTCCTTCACGCGCTCGCTGCCAGCCAGGTCGATCAGGTTCAGCACGCCAGACACCTGCCCGGCGCGGCGCAGAGCAGCGGCGGTCGCAGCGCGAGGCACGAGCAGGTCGGTGGGTGCAGATGCAGCGGCAAGCAGCACTGTTGCTGTAAAGGGCAGGCTCAGCAGCAGGAATGCCGTGGAATAGGGTTCACAAGCAAATGACAGCACGGACAATGCGGCCTGGGATACACTGCACTTTACACAGCCTGCGAGGACTGTTGTGTCTGTAGGCCCTTCCTGGTGAACTTGGTTCCGCAACACAGATGCGAGCACGCACTGCAGGGCTCACCTTGAGCTTGCTGCTGTCGTTGGCGCCCTCGATGCGCAGCGTGAACACTGCGTGGCTGCGGCTGCTCTGCTCGTTCAGCTGCGTGCAGCCCACGCTGCGCTTCTCCATGGCGCGAGACAGCAGCTCCTCAACGTCCTGGCGGCAGGCAAAAAGGCAGCAGCTTGGCTGAGTCAGCGGCTGAGTCAGCGGCAGAACGAACAAGTGGCAAGCAGTTGTCACAGGGCAAAAACGTGTGTGTATGCGGCCGCTGTCTGCAGCAGCGCACACCAGGTTGCTTAACAGGGTGTTTCTTGCATTGGCTTGATGGCACACAAGCCTCACTGATACGCAGCTAAGCTAAGACTGAAAACAACTCCTGCGTCTTGTCAACCACCACCCCTGTAATAGCGCAGTGGTGGGTGCTCTTGCTGCTCCCACCTGAGGCGTGTTCACGTCAATCAGGGTGAGGTCGGACACGCTGGTGCTGCCGTTGGTGTCGTGCACCACCTGCAGCCAGCAGCACAGCAGCACACATGGGTGTGTGCGCACAGGACCTGACCAGCGAATCAAGCGGATGAGCAACATTGTTGCATCGCGTGCAGCTATGCTGATCCACCATCAGCAGAAGTTGATCCGGCGGCATCCTTCTTAAACATTGTAGCAGAGACACCTTTGCTTGTGGCGGCCAGCTGGCATGCTTCAACGTCGCGCACACGCGCACGAGCGCGGAGTGGCAGGGCGCATGCATCGCACACGCGCGGGATGGGCCACAGGCATCATCTGGTCCTGAGGACGTCCAACATGGCGCACCTTGTGGCTGCGGCCGTCTGGCAGCTTCTTGCGCGCCAGCAGGTCCTTGTAGTCCTCGTTGTAGATCTCCAGCATGCTCGCGTGCATGGCAAACCGCCAGCCCTGCTTGCCCAGCATGCGGCTGCTCTCAAACACCTGGAGGGGCAGCACAGCGACCAGGTGGCGGGCACGATGGGAGCATGCAGGTCAGCAGCGCGGACGCGGGGCGAGTTTATCCGTCAACAGGAAGCAGTGCTGCAGCTGCTGCTGTCCAGGGCTGTTGAAAAGCAGAGGGGCCGCCATCCTGGTATGCTGATCAAACTTTGGACAGGTCAACGGAGAACTGCACCGGCTGACTTGAGTTGAGTTGAGTGGGTCATGCTCCTCGGCAGCCCCTTGCATCCGGCATGGTGAGCTGCTTGATGTCGTAAACGTCACTGCGGCGCTGCCGCACCTGCGCCATGGCGCGCGGGATGATGCCCCTGTTGTCATCGTTGCCAAACATGGTGTACGTCTTGCCGCTGCCGGTCTGGCCGTAAGCAAAGATGCACACCTGGATGCAGCAGCGCCCGCCGCCAGGGGCGCAGCAGCAGGCTTGCAGGTCAGCTGCGCGGCCACTCAGCAGGGCAGCGCTGCATGTGGCACCAGTTTCAGCTGCACGCGGACGCCATTACACCGCTGACACGCCAGTTGTGCAGCAGCTTTGGCCAGCATGTAAGCATTGACGCGAGTGCTTGTTCCAGCTTGGTGATACAGGAACTGTTCTGCCAACACGCACGCACACCCCCACCAACCCCACCCGCCACACGTGCCGCCTCCCCTGCCACAAGGAGCCCTGCAGTTCCGCGCGCGCACCTTGTGGCCGTCCAGCGCCGACTGGATGAGCTCGCTGATCTCCTCAAACACCGCCCCTTGGCCGGCAGCCGGCCCAAACACCTTGTCAAAGGCAAAGCTGTGCCTCTGCGGCGCCTGGCCGGTGAGGCTGCCTGGCACCGTGATGTCCAGGCCCCGGCCCAGCAGCTCGCCTGTGGGCCAGCAGCACACGACACACAAGGGGTCGTCCTACTACTAGACATCCTTGTCATCCGGTGGTGGTCTTGCCGTGCACTTTTGCATGCTTTTACGCATTGTTGCCTTTCATCACGCTAGGTAACAACCCACCTTATGACACACAAGCAGAGGTCCACTTATCAATTATGTGCAGGTAGCACGTTGCATGCACATTACGGTGAAGAGACAGCAGCCCTGCAGCTAGGCAGCGGTGCTGTCAGGCTCGGCTGTGCTGTCCCTTCTGCGCGCACCGCTGTTGGGGAACTCCGTGGCTAGGGCGCCGCTGCCTCCTTCAGCGCCTGTCATCTCGCTGCTGCTGGGCGGCCTCACGCGCGCAAACACGCGGATGTTGCCCTTCAGCTCCTGCAACAGCAGCAGCACATGGATGGTGTCGACCACATCAGCACCCTTACTGGACTGGCGCTGCACCTGCAAAACCTGCAGCAGCTGCAACATGCAGAGAGAGTGCCACAGGCTGCCTGTGACAACCGTGTTGTCTCACTGCGTGCAATGCAGCATGGCTTGACACCAGGCAGCTCACCTGGATCGTGTTGTGCAGCTTGCGGCGGATGAGCTCGCTCTCATACACACGGCGCTCCGCATCTGCCAGGCTGGTCTGCAGGCTCTGCAGCTGAGACTGCGGCAGCAACAGCAACAGCAGCAACAGTAACGGCACGACATGGCCATTGCTGTTGAGGGCGTAGCAACGGCAGGCGCATTCGAACAACGCTACGCTGTCTAGGGAAAGGGCCAGAAGCCAGCGAACATTGTCAGTGCACCTCTGTATGTCTGCCTAGTCGCCGTCAACCAGCCTGTCCCTGCGTCAGCCTACGGGCATTTGTACACAAACACGTAATTGCCAGCGGCCCAGGCAGCCATGTTGCCAGCAGCACCCCACCTGCAGCTCCTTGACCTGCGACTCTCTGCTGTTGGCCAAGCTGTCAGCCATAGCATGGTGCTCCTGCAGCAGCAGCAGCAGCAAGCAGGGACAGCAAAGAAGGCAAGCATCAGCACCAGTCGCCAAAAGATGCCAGATCAGCGTTGCAGCGCAGAGCAACGTCAGCTTGCAAGAGCATCACAGCCAAGTCACCCACCACCCCAAGATGCACTTGGTGCGCTGCGCAACCTTGGCAATGCACGCAGCCTGCCCCGCACCGCACCTTTGCGCTGCCCAGCTCCTGCCTCATGCTCTCAATGAGGCTGCGCTGGCTGTTGAGCTGCGCCTCCAGTGTGGCCTTGCTGTGCTTCACAGCCTCCAGCGTCTCCATGCTCTTGCCGCCAGCATCCTTGTACCTGACCAAGGCAGCAGCAGCAGCACCGGCAACTGTGTTGCACACTTTTGACTGAACAAAACTGTTGAACGCAAAAAGGTCCTGGAGATGAATGCAGCGCCAAAATTCACAAAGTAGGGAGCCTGCCGCCCTGATAGTCCACTCAGCTTGGTTGGCTCCAGCAAGGCCTGCTTCAATCCATGCTACCACGCCACATCAGCGCACAACTGGCCCTGGCGCATGCCGGCTGCAGCCACTTTGCTACTCAATTTGTCCCTTGCCGCAACCCTGCTTGCCTGCTCCACAAGCACCCGCATACGTGCACTGCTCCAACTCTCGCTCAGCAGCACGACTGCGTCAGTTCTTGTACAAGCTGGTGAACCTCCTGATTCAACCGACTCACTTGTCGAGCTCGTCCTTTGCCTCCTTGAGCTCCGCCACCAACCTGTCGCGCTCAGCGCGGCCAGCCTCCATGTCGCAGCGCAGCACGGCCAGGTCGCGCATGGCCCCCTCGCGCTCGTCGCGCAGCTTCCTGCATTGCTCCTGCAGGACAAGGCACGCACACGGACGTGGGCGGCAGGCAGACACACCAGGCTGATGCGCCACCTACATACATGCCCTGCAACGTAGTTGCTCCCTGCGGTTATGTCGCCGCTGGACCGAGGTGCTTGCTTGCATGACCCTCAGTGGCCAGTGTCGTCCACCAGACAGAGGGCGTTCATCGACTCCAAACGTGAATTCACAGCAAGAGCGCATACTCAATGAACGGCAGCGCGGCTGCACCTTTTCCAGCTCCAGCAGCCGCTCCTGGCTCTTGACCATGCCGCCCAGCTCAGCCACCTGGCCCTGCAGCGCGTCCTTCTCGCGCGCCAGCTCATCACGCCGGCTCTTCTCCATCTGCGCACGCAGCCGCAGAAGTTGCACTGTGGCACCAAGCACAGAGGCTCGGGGACAGCAAGGAAGATGCCAAGAATCACTACAGCAGTGATGGGCAACAACTGCACAGCCTCTCTGCTGGTCTGGAGCACTGGTACGCACAGTGCGCACCTGCACGTCTCCCTGCAGGCTGGTGTTGTACGCCTGCAGCGTTGACGCGTACGCCTGGCTCTGGCGCACCACATCCTCCATCTCCTTCACCTGCAAGCAGCGCGACACGGCTCAGCGCGCAGGCACAGTTAAACTCGCAACACCCACAAGCAGTGCTTGCTGGCGCATTGCATTTTGTGCATGGCATGTGAGCAGCGTCATGGCAGCCACAAGCACATAGCAACAGCACTCCCAGGCACTACCCTGCACAGAAACTTGTACCTTGCTCTGTTGACCCTGCTGTACACACCTTGGCTTCCTTCTCTGCCAGGCTTGCAGCAGTCTTCTCCAGATTTGCTTGCACCTCCTCCAGCTGCTTCTGCAGCCCAGAGACTTCCTCGTCCTTGGCAGCCATGCGCGACTCAGCCTCTGACAGCTGCTGCTGCAGCTGTGCTGCATGTGCCTCTCCCCGCTGCAGTTGTGCCTGCACAAAGACAATCACAGCAGTAGGAGCACAAGAGAATGAGGCATGCAGTACTTGTAAGTGCTTTCAAGCACTACATATTGCCACAGATTGCCGGCTGGCAACTACAAAATCGCTCTAACACGGCACGCCAGCAACAACTGCACCACCTGCCAGCTGATGCTTGCGGTTGCATGGAGAACAGCCTTGGCATTTCCTTCCCTGTTTCTAATTCTGCGTGTTCGGTTGTCAACCCAATCAAGAATCAGTGCAGCCTGTACGAAAACATCGACGAAGGGGCGGACGGAAGCCTGCCACATGCACTCATACCACCATGCAATCGAACTGCTGACATACCTCATGGCTGCTGATCTGCTGCTGTACTTCTTGCTGCAGCTTGTTGAGCTCTGCCTCCAGCTCAGCAATGCGCTGCTGCTTCTCAGCTGCGTCCTGCTCCCACTGCTTGGCGTCCATGTCTGCCTTGCCCATGCCCTGCAGCAGATGCCAGCCAAGGGCCCTGGAGGAGTGCAAGGCAGCGCAGCCGCAAGAACACAGCAATGTATGTTGAGCGCTTCTGCACAACCAAGGAGCTCGTCAGGTACGTCTTGCAAGGTCCTTGGCTGCTGTGCTGTTGCAGGCATGTGACCAGCGCATTGCGACAGTGTAGCGCACACCAGGAGCACCACACAGCGACTTCCTGTAGGCCAAGCATTCCGATCAGAGCTTCAGTACTCACTTCAGCTCCTTGATCATTGGCCCCATCTCCTCCAGCTTCTTGGCAGGAAGCGTGCCTTTCTTGAAGGTGAGTTTCTTGGTCAGCAGATCCTCTACTGACATGCCTGTCCTGTCTGCAATGTCCTCCCAGCTTTCCTCGGGCTTTGGTGCCGCTGCCTCTGCTGCAGCGGGTGCCACTGCTGCTGCAGAGGGTGCAGATGCTCCCCGCGTGGGGCGCTTTGCCTCTGGAATGCCCTCCAGAGGAGCACCGCGGCGCTTGCGCTCCATTATGTTCGACTGTATGAGCAGGGGGATGCACAGCGTGCATGCATTGCGGAGTTCATGCTGTGACCATGCACACACGTCATGCTGCTTGGATGTGCGTGTCCCTAGACATCAAAATGCACATAATTGTGGAAAATCCGTGCAGCTGTGCCACTGGGCATACTGCTGGCACACAACTGGGCAACAAAGCAACCCTGGCGAATATGTCCACTTGTTGTTGCAGCAGCTCCCACACACAACGTACCTTCTCTGCTAGCGGCCTGCCTGAGGCTGCCGCTGGCAGCTTTGGTATGCGGCTCTCGCGCCGCGTTACTTGGCCGTCCATCGCAGCTTAGCTGCCTACACGTGCACACGCATGGTTGAAGTACATGAGTGCATCAGGTTGCACAACCTGCTGCTGCTGGTGGTGGTGTGCGTTTGTACCATGCATGTATAAGACCATGCCGGCAACCCAACCCACATCGCTGCCAACACCTGTTCAACTAGTGTCTACTTCTTGCTGGTTCTGCTGTGTGCCAATGAACAGGGAGCTGCTGAACCGTGAGTGCACTCACTGGAGCTTGCTCCACAACAGCGTCCAACTCACACCGGTGCTCCAACTTCAATCGTATCCGAAATGTAGAAGCTCAATGAACAATCTTAATAGTGCAGGATGGTTGCGCAGGGCACGCCAGGGAATGCGGCCTTCAAGCACGTTAAGAGTTGTTGCCAACAAGCAGCTCGTGTCGAAACCATGTCACGCAGCAGCAATGTTTCAACATCTTACCGGTTTTGAAACTCCACGCGAAGGCAACGACAGCATTCATTTCAAACTGGTGTGACAAGAGAATGACAAGTGCTTGTACCTGGCCGCGTGCATGGTTGATGATGCGCTATCGCAGCACTCGCAACACGTTCAGGCTAACCACTTGCACCTGATGTGCGCAACAACAGTGCTTCGTCGCATCTTCACACTGTCACGGTACGAGCAGCAGCAGCAGCATATGCCAACTAAGCATGGTGCCTTGGCTGCCCTGCTACTTCGGCGCAACTAAACACACCTTGGGGCTGAGACCCTCAGCCTGCACTGCCATCATGACTGAAGGCAGTGACAGTAGCAGTGGCGTTGGCACGCATGTCTGGCTGGCCTCCTGTAAGGCAGACATACCGACCTTCTACCTTGTTAGCTTGCAACTGCACCGAGACGAGCCCCGCATGGTAGACACAGACACCTTATTCAGCACGATGCAGCGTCTGCCGCAGCAAGAGGGCTAGCAGCTGGCCAGCATGGTGTTGCAGGAAAATCTGCTGTTGTGGCTGTAGCGGGCTGCAGGAATGGGGAGGCTGTTGCAAAGCAAGGGCGCCATCTGTGTGTATGGTGAGCTGCCTGGTTTCTGCGGCATGAATTTTAGCCTGCTGCTGGCAACTGCTGCTGCGCTGCATGGGTTGCGTAGCACTTCAGGGGGCTATTGTTAATCAAGCAATGTCACACAACATGCAGTGCCACAGAGCACCAGCAAACTCTGCAGCAGGGCAGCTATCATCAACATCATATTACCCATTCAAGCCATAGCATCAACGCCATCGGCAGGGCAGCTATGTTATGTCCCACCTCATCAACGGTAACATCAGCATTGCAGCCTTCTACTCAATCATCATCATCATCATCATCATATTACCCATTCAAGCCATAGCATCAGCGCCATCGGCCCCGCGCCCCACCGGGGCGGAAAGAGGAGGGAGCACTGCTCCAGAATGTTTGCATGCATTGCGCACATCCCAAGACTTGACAAGAAAAGCAGCAATACACGGTGACACCATCAGACATCTTCCAGAACTGCCCCAAATATCATCAGATACAAAACGCAACACCTTGATTGACGAATCAGCCATGGACAAAACGCTGCGCAACTTTTCAGCGCAACCAGGCAGGGATCTGATCTCAGCAAACATATCATCCCTCTGAGCAGAAGTAGCAGGGCAATCAAACATGAAGTGTGACAAAGACTCAACTTCTGCACCACAACAAGGACATCCTGAAGTGGAGTTAGCTCTGCGACCGCCAAACTGACTAGTACGCTCATGTACACACAGACAACCCATACGAACACGCAACAGCAATTCAATACCACGTGGAATTGCCACTGAACGCAAGTACGGCCTAGGCCTCCTGAAACCCATAGCATCAACATGAGAGGGATGCACATGAGCCACATACCGACTCAGAGTGGAGTGTTGCAACGTTTCACATGCAATCCTTTCAGCATGTAGTGTCTTGACCTGCTTGTTGACATGGCTCTTGCACGCACTGGCTCTGCCTTCCGCGGTCACAACATTCACACCATACTTGCACAGCAGGCTCTGCACATACTTGTGCCATGGTGTCACCGCCACAGCACCACTAGGACGCCTCCATTCAGCTGTAAACACTTGATTTGGCAGCCGAACGCCCTGCATACGCTGAATCCTGTAGTAGTACTCCAAAGCCCTCTGTTGAAGCCACATATGCAACGGTTTCACACCCCATTCTGCCAAGAGAGCTGAAGAGCATGGGCGCTCCTTGCCACAGCACATTGCGCATTTGATGATGTCTGTCTGCACTTTGTCAATCAGCTGCAGTTGCCTAGCTGTGGACGGAAACCAAACCTCACTGCCATATTCGACAATGGGACGGACACACGTCAGCAACAGTATGCGTTTAACCTCCACACTGATGCTGCGGCTCTTCCAAATTGGCATGAGCGCACCCTTCACACGTTGCACCTTAGCCAGCATCTTCTCAAAATGTGTGGTCCATGTACAGGTATTGTTGAACCACAGGCCAAGATAGCAGTACTCCGATACAACAGGCACAGGGACATTGTTCCAAACAATGCCGGAGTCGACCAGCTGGCTGGTCTGTCTTGCTGGGAGCACATGCATGACGGCAGACTTCAAGCTGTGGAGCTTGAAGCGCCACTGGCAACTGTAATTGTAAACAGTTGCAGCCACAGCCTGAACTTCAGACAGAGACCCGCAGACAGCAACAAAGTCATCAGCCTGCATGGCTGCCACAACTTGGCCTGCAGGTTCGTCACGAGGGCCCATGAGGGTAACGCCAGGGTGCTTTGCATGCACGTCTACTCAATGGAGTTTCAACTGGTAAAACGCTTCCGGCAGAGCAATGGATCGGTGCAGGCGCTGGGCAAGTTCCCCAAGGTGTCGTACATTGAGGCAAGACAGGTGCACAAGGATTCCTGCTATTGAACTAGACAGTGTGATGGGTTGCAGAGAAGCACACACCGAGAGCACAATGCGTGCATTGCTGCACAGCAGCAGTGGACTGCAAATCTAGAGAGGTGCAGACAAGCACAGGGCTGGTGCCCCCGAAGCACCTTGCTTCGATCTGGCGCTTACTACGTGTCTACTGCGTGTTTCAGCATCATGCGTCATTTACAGTGGACGCATGTGGCAGAGCTTGCATGCGGGAGGGTGGTAGGCTGTGGGGCACTCCTTTGCATGCATGTAGTTGTGCTGTCCTATAACAAGCACACAGGCGATCTGTACTGCCTATCACACGTTTTGAGCTCTGTTGAAGCATTACTATGCAGTAGGGATGCCCCAGGCAGCCAGAAGACCTCATGCAGCAGACTCCACCAGGCAAGCCATACAGCCATCACCATTATCATCGTCATGTTACCATGCAAGCCACACCATCAACGCTGGCAACGTCAACCATGAAGTCAAGCAGACTCCCTGACACAGACCGCCATGTGCTGTGACAGCATGATGCTGATGACCGGCACCGAGACAGCACTGGCAGGAGCAGAGAGTGCACGTGACAGGTCATGTTTGCTTGAGCCTGAACTGTGCACATGTGCATTTGCATGCAGTGCTGTGTCCACCTTACATGTGCAGGCATGCACATGGGTAATATGACGATGATGATGGTCCATGTGCAGGCATGCACTGTGAAGAAAGCAGCACTTTAACGCAGCAGCAAAAGGCAAGAAAGCAAGCAGCGTCACCCTACCCCTGCAAGCACTGTGTCCAGGCTTGCAGAAGAGCACACTCTGCAGACAATGATGGAACTGCGACAGCCACACAGCTACCAGCAACTGCAGCATCAGTGTGCGGCACACACTGACAAGTGCGTGATGTTCATCATCCCACTTGTTCATGTCCATCTGATGATGACCTCAACGCCTTGGTGCAAGCAGCGCTGTGCAAGCCAGCACCTCCACAGGTTGCTGCTGCTCCCCCCACTTCCCATCAACAACGATAGTAGCAGATGCTCAGGCAGTAAAGGCGGCCACTCCAGCACTTTTTGCAGCTGGAAGCACCACACACATGGCTGAGCAAAGGGCAGCAGCTCAGATGCAATGCAGGGACACGCCACACTTGCACTCGACTGTGACACAGCCCAACAAGGTGCATGTGTGTGTCTGGCATGCACACCGGGCTGCAATACCACAGTCATGAGCACCTGATAACGTTGACACCAGTTGGAACTTGCACCTGATGGCTGGCTCAGCTGCTGTGCATGTATCTTGGCTCAGCTGTTGTGGCCATTGGTTTATTGCACAAGACCCACATAAGCGCAGCTAGTCTCGTTGCATCCCAGTGCAAATGCGCTCACACCACTGAGCCAGCCTCTGCAACACGCACATGTGACAACAACTGATCACTCCCCAATTGCTGCAGTAGCACCTCATTGGGAGCGCTACTCGTCGTCTCCGCTCTCCTCATCAAAGAAGGCCACCTTCCGCTTGTCCTGGATGACGTACACGTCACCCTTGCCGATCTTGTTGCTGCTGCCGTACGTCTTGATGATCAGCTCGGCCAGCTTGTCCACAAACTCACCCTGCAGGGAAGTGCCCCAGGCAGCAGCAGCAGCAGCAGCAGGCACAACAGCAGCGGCGCGACATACAACACCTTGGTTGCTAAACCGGCAGTGCCCAGCAGGCATTCATGCAGCAGTGCTGGTCAGTCGCTGCGGCAGTGCAAGCAGTGTCAGGCCCACAAGCTCCTACAGCCAGGCTGGCCTTTCAACCTGGCAGGGCCCACCACAACACCCAAGCGGCACGTGCAGACCAGCAGCTGCCATCTGCTGCTGATCCGAGGCTACTAACTATGCGCATCCATAGTGCCAATGCACCAGGAACAGCTGTCACTGGAGCCAACGCAACCCTGAACCAGGTGAACTTGCATGACCCTCCTACAGCATGCCTCACACATAAACAGATCTGCATGCCCGATGGTTTTCATTATGTGTCAGTCGCTTTCTGCGCCAGTTGTGCGACAGCTGCAACGCGCATTGCTGTAGATACACACTTGTACAGTGTGATGATGCATGGAAGCGCCTGCGCTGCCACGCCTGGGCACACCAGCCCCTTGCCACATGCCAGCAAGTGCTGCCTCTTCTGCTTCTGCCTTGCACAGTCTCCCGTGGTTTTTCCTATGTCAGACACCAGACAACCATTACCCGCACATGCTCACTGCACCTGCGTTCTAACCTTGCCAACCATGGAACAGAGAGGCATACAACCCACCTGCATGTCTATCTGCTCTGTGCCTGTTGCGTTCTTCACCACAGACGCGCCGCATGCAAACTTCTTGCCAAAGAGCTTTGCTGCCTCTGAGAGCTTTACACTGAAGCCTTCCAGCCCAGTGACTGTGGTGACACACTTCTTCTTGTTGCGGGTGTGGCTCTCCAGCACAACCTACGGACACAGGGACACATGACAGTGTAACAGGCATGGCAATGCGTGAGTCTGAAATGGTTTGTGGCAGCCCAACAAATTTAATATTACAGGGTAACTGTCCTGACACACTTGTTCTCTGTGGGCATGTTGCCTTCCAGCATCACCTGACGTGGGATTGTGAACTGCAACAGGCAGAGTGATCAGAGGCAAAAAGGGAACTTTTGTTGTGGTGGATGAATTGCCGAGTTATCTTCAGCGCGGTGTCCAGCCGGATGAATGCAGGTGGCAGTGTGACCGTCAAGAACCACAAGATGGTCAAAAATGGTGTGGCATAGTGTAAAAGAGTGCAACGCAGGGTGATGTGGTGACACCCTTGTTGTCAGTGGCTGTATGTGGGTTGCCAGAGCAAGCCTATGGACAAGTTATAACGGTGTACGTGCTGGTGTGACGACCACTTTCAAAACTGACAAGGACGTCTTGTGCACTACAGCAGTAACAGCAAAAGAGTAACAGCCAGGCCAGAGCAAGTGCGCAAGCGGCACAGGATCAAGCTGGCCCCCTGCAACTGCTGCCGCTGTTACAATAACCCACGGCATGACCTGCATTTAGAGTTGTTTTATTTACTTGTCTGCTTCACTAGAGCAATGTATAGTGCTCCTGCTGCTGCAGCTACTGCAGCTGCTGCACCACTGCTACCACCGCACCACTTGCTGCTGTGGCACAGATGCTGCAGAAGCAACAAGCTGCCCTTTCATTAGCGCTAGAGCTTTGAGGACTAGTTGCTGCACAGTTTCCGCGTGTGACATCACAGTTGCACGCACAAAGCCATACAGCCTGCTTCAGCAGCAGCAGCAGCAGCAGCAGCAGCAGCAGCACCAGTACCACACCTGTGCCTTCTGCTTCTTCTTGACCTTGCCGCCTGGCAGCTGCTTTTCTATTTCGTTGCCGTCCTTGTCTTTCAGTGTGAGAGCTGCTAGTGCTTCTGGGCCTGCTTGAGCAGCCTTCCAGCGCTTATACTCTTCGCAGTCCTTCGGAAGGAACTCATTGAACTCTGCTGGGACCCCTGTCACGGGGTCGTACTCAACGATCACGGGCGTGGGCAGCTGCGTGTCCTCCGAATCAGACATCTGCCGTGGCTGCTACTTGCTGGGCTGGCTGAGCAGGCGTGGCTTACAAGCAGAGAGGTTCGGGCTGTGGGGGCGTGCAATGAACAGTCACCTATGATCTCGTTGAACGGCTGCGTATGTCAAAGAGCGTGCTATTGTCGCCAGAGCAAAGCAACACAAGGCAGCGCAAGAGCCAGCGAACTGCACTGGCGCCTCTAATCCCTTTCACATGTGCCATGTCACTTTCGGGACGTTCGTCTGGCTTAGTGCTCAAACAGCTGGGCTTCAGCAAGGATCTTCGTTCCAATACCCTACATTCATTATTGGTAACCACCACTTGCATTAGCACCCCGACTTTACGCACTGCACGCTAGGACCAGTACAGACGTACTGTCACAGAACTGGACCTTGACAGCTACTTCCGGCAACTCGGCTGCTACACAACACGGTTGAACATAAACATCTAGAAACCCTTAGTTGACACGAATGTTTTTTTGATGCCATACTGGGTTGGCCGGTGCTGAGTTCCAGAGTTTGGAGGCCAGAGTCCAACTCTGAAGTTCAGTTGCCGGACAAGCTCTGCAGGAAGTGTGAAGCTGTTGCCATGTGCAAAACTGCGAACCTCTGCGCTGGCAGGCCTGCAGCTCTGAAACAGCTTTGAACAGCAAAGATATCAAGATAGTAGTGTCAGAAGGCTTGTGTGGGTGGAGGGTTATTTGTCCTTCACTGTAAACAGCACATGTTCAGGTGGATGCTGCAAACCTGCCTCAACGCTATCAACTCATATAAGCACAATCAGTTGAACCCTAGATGTCATCACGCATCTAGTTCAGCCTGGCCCACTAGGACTGCTCTAAAGATCCAGACCATGCCTACTCAGCATGTCCTTGAAAAGCCCGCAGTGCTCAAGGAGCAAAGCCCAAGCTGGCTGTGCCAGTAGGCAGTAAGAAAATTTCACCTTTATTGTTGAAAATCAGCTACATTTTCAACATGAACACGCCATGTCACCTAACAAAGTTTGACACTACACCTGACTGTCTGCTTCTGACCTGACCATCAATGATGGATCAGCAGTGTCAGTCTCCGAGCTTTCGGTTTAGGCTTCTATCCTCTTCGAAGAATTGTAGAAAGTCAGGCGCTGCGGAGGTCTTGCAACTTCATCTCGAGGGCTTGAGCGTGCACTTGTGTACGCCAGCTTCACAATTGTGGGGCCTGAGAACACGTTGACCGTGTTTGTTTCGAAGTTACAGCCAAGGTGGGGCTCTCCAAGCTTTGGCGCTTGCATAAGGACAAGCGCAAGGAGAAGGAGGAGCCCATGGGCTGTACGCAAAGCCGAGCAGATCCGCAGGGCTCTCAGGGTGCTTCGGCGGCCATGATTGCAACTGGCACGACGGGGTAAGGGGCTTGCTGCGCATGATCTGCTCCTTGCTCCTTGCTTACTCTGCTCCTGTCGAAAACATAACTGCGAAAGTCTTGTCAATAGCAGCAGCAAAGCGCCTTAGATCAGGCACATGGATGCAAGCGGCTGTGATGTGTGCAGGCTGGCCGAGCCAGAGGGCGCTGCTCAGTCATCCACTGCTGCAGCTGTATCATCGTCAGCAGCAGTACATGATGCTCAGGTGAGGCACAAATGGCCACACAGTGCTGACATGAGCACACACAAATGTTGGTCAGCAGCAGCTTTTGAATGTTATGCAATCAACACCCCTCATCTTGCTTTCAGTACATCACACAGCAGCAACATGATGGTACACAGAAATCAGTGATGCTGCAGCCCGGCTGTTCATTGCCGCTGTCATGCTGTGTAAGATGGGCTGTATACCAAAGCCTGTGCTGTTGTGGCATTTTCGAGGCTGTAAAACTGCAACACAGCTAATGCAGTGCTGCAACAAAACAGTTACCATCAACTAAAGCGCAGTAGTACAGGATTAAGCCTGCATCGGGCAGCCTCACGTCACCTCACCATGTAGCGATGCGGTGTTTGTGCTGTACGCAGCGGACAACAGCCTCACGCCACCTCACCAGTTTCAAGGTTTCATCGCCCTGTACATGCACTCCATTTCCAGGGTCCATGCTCAGCATCTCTGTGTTCACAACACTATGTACACAAATAAATCTGGTGTTGTACTTAGTAGACAGCTTGTGACAGCATGCGCTTTCTGTGCCGCCTTTTGCTGTTTGCGGCAAATCATGCAGCAGGCGCCCCCCCAGCAGCCCGCACCAGCAGCGCCGCCAGAGCAGCCTGAGCAGCAGCCTGTGCAGCATCAGCAGCGGCAGGAACAGTTGGAGCCATCACAACCTGTGGCACAGCCTTCAGTTGCTCGTGCAAGTGCAGATAATGGGGAAACAGCGGCACCGGCAGCGCAGGTGCCAGCTGCAGCACCCGTGGCAGCAGCAGCAGCAGCCGTGCCGTCAACAGCAGCAACGACAGCGGCAGCAGCTACAGCAGCAGCTAGGCAATCCACTGTACCTGAGGTACCACCACCAGCAGCAGCAGCAGCAGCAGCAGCAGCAGCAACTGGTGGCAGCAATGCTGGTGGCAGCGCTGCAGCTGCAGCAAATGCTTCTGCTCCTCCAGCTGCAGCAGCAGGAGCTGCTCGTGTTGGGGGGCCTGCCACCAGGGACAAGGAGCGAGCAGGGAAGACCCGCCGTGCTGCTGCTGGCTCAGAGGTATGTGGCTGGGATGGTTGCTGCTGGCGTCTGTAGCACATCGTTTGCATCTATGGTCCTGTGCTCCAAGCTGCTTGTCTATGCCATGCACTGCATGATCATCAATGTTCAACGGATGATTTAGCATATGCATATCATCATGGGCCGCTGGTTGCCTTGTGCGGTGTCCCTCGACAGATCCTGTCTTGTGTCCACTCTGTACTGCATATGAGTTCAACTCGTGCTTTAGCACTGCGCTGACCTTTGCGTGCTTGGTGATCACCCATTCACTAGTGTGCAGTACGCTGCTGAGCCTTTTGGATGTGTGTTTGGCCGTGCGTGTGTGACTGCAGGCTGTGCGTGATCAGATCAGGAAGATGGTGGTTGGTGGGCCGCTGGTGGCAGAGGACAAGGGCAGAGGCGTTGATGCCGTCAGCGACAGCGAGGATGACGAGACAGAGCTGGCAGCAATGGAGCGGGATGTGGGCAGGTGGGTGTGGCGTGGCTGGGCAGCTGCAGGTCATCATTTTGCAATCGACGGGGCATGCAGCCTGCTGCTCCGTGGTGCTGGAGCGCGGTGCGAA